>JARGYO010000748.1:0-252793 GCA_029206835.1 Rana muscosa
CACATCATGTTGCTGTAAGATCATGAAGAAGAACAGGACCTGGTCTCCAAGAAGAATTATTGCCAATGGAGATCACGAGTAATCGAAGATAAGTAACCTTTAAATGTATTTGTAGTTATAGACCATAGGCTGTTCTATTTTCTAGGCATTTTGCTTGTTATAGAAATCTGTCAGTCTTGTAGTATATTCCTAATGCTGTACATACAAAACTATTACAATATCTTGTATAGTAAAAGCACATTTACACACTGCAGAAGTCTCAGCTTCCTTGTTATACCACAGAGTAACCTTGCTAGATAAACGCAAGCGAAACATTTGGGGGCTCGTCCGGGATCTGTGCTATAATTCAATTGAAGCAGACTTGTTTTTCTGTAGTGTGTTGTGTAGCTTGTGCTAGGTAAAATGCTGCGTAAGCTGTTTAGGAAAAGCAAGGCTGCAGAGGGTTCTGGTGACCAGAAGAAAGTGTGCAGCTTACCTATCTGGGCCAGAAATAATGAGTGGGAGCCTCTTGCTAATGCATTTGTGAAGTATGCTTCTCCCTTGAAGCTGACTTGGGGTGATAAAGTCTCAGATCATTTTGTAGATTTTAGCCTTAAGGGGTTGGATTTAAGTAAGAAAGAGAAGAGGACAGTGTCCCCAGTGGGTTGGTACTTCCTCCATGCTCTCTATACTGAATCACATAGAAGGGAGAAGGCAGAGGCAGAAGTTAAGGTATTAAAAGACCAGCTAGCAGTTGCTTCAGAGTGTGTACGTTCAACCGCTAGTCGGGCTGATGATTTGCAAGAGCGGTGTGCAGCCCTCATGACCAAATCAATTAATGCCTTAAGGAAAAGGAAGGGGCGTAAACCTGTTAGTAAAGCCAGGGTACGTGCCATTGTCACATCCCAAAATTGGGATTGTGAGGATGTGTTCTCCTCAAATGATAGTGAGGATGAGGAGATAGAGTTTGATATTTCGGAGGATGATCTGCTAGTGGGAAAGAAAAAGTATGCCAGACCTCTCATTACTAAGCATAGGAAACGGCAACATGATAGAGAGGATATGGCAGATGGGGAGGTGCATTATCGCAACCCCAGAGATGTTGAATTTGAAGAAGTACGGGAGTTTTCACAAACTGAACTCCATGAGCTGGCAAAACAATACAAACAAAGGTCTGGGGAGCCCCTATTGGGTTGGCTCCTACGCTTATGGGATGAAGGGGCGGACAGTGTTGTTTTGTCAGGTAAGGAAGCAGTGGCTATGGGAGTGTTAACCCATGATCCACAATTGCGTCAGGCAATGCGAAAAGCCAGAGAGTTTAGTGTGAATTTTTCACTGTTAGACCTTGTGAGAGATGGAATAGTCCGAGTATACGCCAGTCCTACTGACCTGGAAAATACCTACTCCTGGAGATCAATAGTAGAGGGTATTTCCAGGTTACGTGAGATGGGCTGTATAATCGGATTAAATACATTTCCAGAATGGATAGGTCCAGATATGGAACCCTTTACGTCTGCTCTGCGCTCTAAGCTGATGAAGTCTGCGCCATTTTATCTCAGGGCTCCATTATTGTCCTTGTTGGGAGGCCTGGGATTTAACAGCAAGATTCATGAAGCCACAACCCTTTTAAGCCAGTTGGGGGAGATAGAGGAGACTAAAACAAAACCTGTCAGGGCAGTAGATAAGGTCAAGGCCAGACAGGAAGAATACAAGCAGAAAAGAACAGAGAAGAAACGGAATGGGGTAGAGAAGACAGAAGGTGGAGAGAAAACCAGGCTAGTTATTTCTAGGAAAGAAATGTGGGTGGATCTATTAAAGGCAGGAGTACCTAGAGATGAGATAGATGGGATTTCTACTGCAGAAATGCTGAAGAGGTGGAAACATTTAGTAGGGAAAACTGTCAGGGTTAGAAACACTACTCCTAGTGAAGATAACATCAGCCTAGACTTAGAGGAAACAGAACAGACCCCTCCTGTTAGCCCCAAACCAATTCCCAAAAGTGAATATGAACCCAAATCCTTTTATCCTGGGGAGGAGTTAGAGAGAATCAGAAAAGGGGATTGGGAGGTTCAATATCCTTTATGAAGGGAAGGTGAGTCTCCTGTAATAGCAGCAAGGGCAGTGACAGCAGGAGACCGACGCCCATATGCACCTGTCACTGTATGGTGGGGGAAGTCATCTTCTCCTACACATGTAATGGCTTTAGTTGATAGCGGAGCTGAAGTTACACTTTTGCAAGGAAATCCTTCCCATCACAAAGGAGAATTGATTTATGTAGAAGGTTTGGGAGGGCAAACTACACCAGCAGTTAGGATACGGGTGAAATTGGCTATTGGCAAGGGATCAGGATTTATGACAAATGTTTTAATATCAGAGTTACCTGAAAATATTCTTGGGATGGATGTACTTCAAGGTCAGTCAATTCAGACTGAAAGAGGTACATTCACATTCGGGTATCCTGATAAAGCGTATCTGGTAAGGGCGGTGAAGGCTGTGGTCAGAGGTCATGCGAAATGGACCCCTGTCTACATTCCTCCACCAGAGAAGCCAGTCTGTCTCAAGCAGTACAGACTTCCTAGAGGCCACAAAGAAATTGGGGAGACTATTCAAGAACTGTTGAGAGTAGGGATCCTTAGACCTGCTGTAAGTCCTTTCTCGTCTCCGGTGTTCCCAGTAAAGAAACCTGATGGGACATATAGAATGACTGTGGATTACAGAGGTCTAAACAAAGTGGCACCTCCATTGAAGTCAGCTGTACCAGATATGATCTCAATTGTTGAGAAAATTGCTAAAGATGCAGGAGAATATCATGCTGTGATAGACCTGGCTAATGCTTTCTTTTCAATTTTGATAGACCCTGATTGTCAAGACCAGTTTGCTCTGGTGTGGGACGGCCGCCAGTACACTTTCACTGTCCTTCCGCAAGGCTATCTTCATTCTCCAACGATTTGTCATGGACTGATTGCCCGAGATTTAAGTACCCTGAATTTGAAAGTCACTGTGTTTCACTACATTGATGACATCATGATCTCTGGGACAAAAGAAGATGTAACTGAAGCACTGCACCTGCTGATACAGCACTTGGCGAACAGAGGGTGGGCTATCAACAGAGACAAAGTCCAAGGACCTGCCACAGAGGTGAAATTCCTAGGAATGATGTGGACTGGGCCACAGAGGAAGATTCCAGAGACAGTTGTGCAAACTATCCAGGCGCTGTCGCCCCCTACTACCAAAAAGGAGGCACAGAAGTTCATTGGAGTTGTGGGATTCTGGAGATCGTTCATCCCACATCTTGGACTGATTCTGAGGCCTATATACAATGTTACCAGAAAAAAGACTGAGTTCTCATGGAGTTCAGAGCAGCGGACTGCATTCCTGGCTGCTAAAGAAGCTATTTTGCAGCATCAGGGATTGGGACCCGTGAGACAAGGAGTACCATTTCAGATGGATGTAGTGGAGCAGAATGGTACCATATCTTGGAGTCTGTGGCAGCCAAATGAAAAGAAAGGACTAAGAGCAATACCTAGTGGATTTTGGTCCAAACAACTGACAGGGGCACAGATGAGATACACGCCCCTAGAGAAGTACCTGTTTGGGGCCTACACAGCACTTCAACATGTAGAGACCATTACAGGAAAGGACACAGTCACCATCCATACTGCATTGCCAATAGCAGGATGGGTGAGCGATAATGGACTGACCACTAGGGCAGCTGTAGCCCAGAACCAGACACTGATGAAATGGAAGTGGTACCTTCAAGAAAGAGGGGGTATTGCAGCTGGGGATGTTAGAGACATTTCAAAACAGTTGGCAGGGCTTGTTACTTTTACCAGCACCCGGCCAGACGAAGAAATTCCTGTGCTGCAGTCATCCCCCATTCAAGAGGCTCCACCCTTTGAGTCTCTGTCAGAAGACATGAAGGAGTCAGCGTGGTTCACTGATGGTTCAGCCATAATCACCTCGTATGGGCGTAAATGGACAGCAGCAGCCTACAACCCAAGTACAGACACAGTCCTGCAGGAGTCCGGAATCGGAGGGTCCAGTCAGTATGCAGAGTTGAAAGCTGTAGTGATGACTTTTCAGGAGGATCCTTCTTCCCATGTCACTATCTACACTGACAGCTGGGCGGTTTTTAAAGGACTGACAACTTGGATGCCCAAGTGGAAGTCCAATGAATGGATGATTCATGGAAAGGTGGTGTGGGGAGGCAAAGAAGTCTGGGACTACATCTGGAAGGAAGCTCACTCCCGCACCATAAAAGTGGGGCATGTTGATGCACATGTGCCCCTAGTACCAGACTTTGAGAACTATAACAGAGTTGCAGATGAAATCGCAAAAGTGAAGGCAGTTGTGCCAATTGATCCTGTTTTGATGAACTTGGCCAACTGGGCCCACAAACAATCTGGACATTTGGGGCAGAAAGCAACATATGAATGGGCACAGCAGAGAGGATTGCCTATATCCATGGACATGATAAAGACTATAATAGGGAACTGTACAGTGTGTGGAGAAGTGCGACAATGGCCATTGCAAAAGTACTCCACCGGGTCGATTAAGAGGGGTGAGAGGCCTGCAGAGATCTGGCAGATTGACTTCATTGGTCCCCTACCCCGGGGAAACAATGGACTGAGATATTGTTGCACTGCAGTGGACACCTATTCAGGACTTATGCTTGTCCATCCTTGCAAACGTGCAGATCAAGCCGCAACGCTTCAACTGCTTCAGAAACTTGTCGTTGCTTATGGTTGTCCCAAACAAGTCCAAAGTGATAATGGCTCACACTTCACCGGATTAACAGTACAGTAGTGGGCCAAAGATTCTGGAGTGTACTGGTTGTGCCACATCCCATACCATCCACAGGCAGCTGGTTTGATTGAAAGATACAACGGGCTATTGAAGGACCAGATACGCAAAATTACACCCACACATACACTAAGGGGGTGGGATTGGATCCTCACACAGGCAGTCATGTTGTTAAATTCTAGGCCAATAGCCAAAAGCACACCATATGAGAGGATGGTAGGGGCTGAGGCACAGATTCCACAGCTGGAGTGCAGAGTTCAGTATTTATGTAAGGTTCCTGAAAGAACAGGGTTTAACAGATACCATGTTACTGCTTCCCATGACATAGAAACCAAGAGTGACGTATCTGAAGCTGAAGCCTATCTAGGAATGAGAGGGAATCTGGCAGGAAGGTTTGAAGTTATATTTGCATTGGCAGATGAGCTTCAAGACAGTGGCTGGGACTCTGACTGGTTAGTGGATACTTCTCAGCAAGAGTGGAAAGTGAGGCTACATAACATCAAACCTTCCAAAATAAACAGCAGTGATCTTCTGGGAAATATCAGTATATTTCCTCTCCTCCCTATTGATGTTCTTTGGGAGGGTCAGAGGTGCATACAGGCAGGTGGCAAAATATTGGTCAGATATCCAGGCAAGAAGCCATTTAGAGGAGAGATTGTAGCTGAAGGGCCAGGATCTACTGTTTATGTATTGTTAGAAGGAACAGATAATCCGCTTTGTTTTCCACTCCACAGGTTGTCTCCGATTTGATCCATAGGAAGACCAGAGAAAAGTGGTTACATGATGGAAAGAATGACAGAAGATCGCAAGAGCTGTGGAGAACAAGGCCTTTCATGTATTTCAAGCCTGGACTTGTTTCTAAAGAACTTTAGAATGGATTTTCTAATGAACTTTTATCCAAAGACTGAAACACCTTCCCAGTGACAGAAATATGGGAGGGGTTGCATTTAAGGAAAATTCATGTGTATATTGAGTTTTTAGTAATGAAGAGATTTTCTGTCTGTGGTCTGAGAGAGAAAAAATAAAAATCATAGGGCGGAATGTATTGCGTTTGTTAAAAATATGATTTTTATTATATTAATCAGACATAGGATACATGGGAGAATTTTGTAATAGTGAGTTGGTCAGATTACCTGTCAGCATTTTGTTTGAGTAGATTTCTCAAACAAATGACAATGGGATTAGATACCATTGTTGTATTTAGTACATTACCTGTATTCAGTAAACAAGTAAGGCATTACTTGTTTAGATTTCTTTCAGCTCTCAAATTAAAAGAATTCGTTTAGATTACAGGTTTCGTTTTGAGTAGACAATAGGTAGATAGCTATAGCTGTATTTCAACAATAGCATTGAATACAACAATGCTATTGTTGAAATACAGCTATAGCTATGTTTTCTGTTTGGTAACAATGGTAAACAGCACACATAAAAACAGGGCATAAGCTAGGAAGCTAGGGGAGACACATCATGTTGCTGTAAGATCATGAAGAAGAACAGGACCTGGTCTCCAAGAAGAATTATTGCCAATGGAGATCACGAGTAATCGAAGATAAGTAACCTTTAAATGTATTTGTAGTTATAGACCATAGGCTGTTCTATTTTCTAGGCATTTTGCTTGTTATAGAAATCTGTCAGTCTTGTAGTATATTCCTAATATTGTAATAGTTTTGTATGTACAGCATCTTGTATAGTAAAAGCACATTTACACACTGCAGAAGTCTCAGCTTCCTTGTTATACCACAGAGTAACCTTGCTAGATAAACGCAAGCAAAACAGATCCCCACCCCGATCCCTCATCCAATAATAATGGAGGATCCCCTCCCTGATCCGATAATAATGGAGGATCCCCACCCTGATCCCTCATCCAATAATAATGGAGGATCCCCACCCTGATCCCTCATCCGATAATAATGGAGGATCCCCACCCTGATCCCTCATCCAATAATAATGGAGGATCCCCACCCTGATCCCTCATCCAATAATAATGGAGGATCCCCACCCTGACCCCTCATCCAATAATAATGGAGGATCCCCTCCCTGATCCGATAATAATGGAGGATCCCCACCCCATCCCTCATCCAATAATAATGGAGGATCCCCACCCCGATCCCTCATCCGATAATAATGGAGGATCCCCACCCCGATCCCTCATCCGATAATAATGGAGGATCCCCACCCTGATCCCCCATCCGATAATAATGGAGGATCCCCACCCCGATCCCTCATCCGATAATAATGGAGGATCCCCACCCCGATCCCTCACCCAATAATAATGGAGGATCCCCACCCCGATCCCTCATCCGATAATAATGGAGGATCCCCACCCTGATCCCTCATCCAATAATAATGGAGGATCCCCACCCTGATCCCTCATCCAATAATAATGGAGGATCCCCACCCCGATCCCTCATCCAATAATAATGGAGGATCCCCCACCCCGATCCCTCATCCGATAATAATGGAGGATCCCCACCCCGATCCCTCATCCAATAATAATGGAGGATCCCCACCCCGATCCCTCATCCAATAATAATGGAGGATCCCCTCCCTGATCCGATAATAATGGAGGATCCCCACCCTGATCCCTCATCCGATAATAATGGAGGATCCCCACCCCATCCCTCATCCAATAATAATGGAGGATCCCCACCCTGATCCCTCATCCAATAATAATGGAGGATCCCCACCCTGATCCCTGATCCAATAATAATGGAGGATCCCCACCCCGATCCCTCATCCAATAATAATGGAGGATCGCCACCCTGATCCCTCATCCTATAATAATGGAGGATCCCCACCCTGATCCCTCATCCAATAATAATGGAGGATCCCCACCCTGATCCCTCATCCGATAATAATGGAGGATCCCCACCCTGAACCCTCATCCGACAATAATGGAGGATCCCCACCCCATCCCTCATCCGATAATAATGGAGGATCCCCACCCTGATCCCTCATCCGATAATAATGGAGGATCCCCACCCTGATCCAATAATAATGGAGGATCCCCACCCTGATCCCTCATCCTATAATAATGGAGGATCCCCACCCTGATCCCTCATCCAATAATAATGGAGGATCCCCACCCCGATCCCTCATCCGATAATAATGGAGGATCCCCACCCCGATCCCTCATCCGATAATAATGGAGGATCCCCACCCTGATCCCTCATCCGATAATAATGGAGGATCCCCACCCTGATCCCTCATCCGATAATAATGGAGGATCCCCACCCTGATCCCTCATCCTATAATAATGGAGGATCCCCACCCCGATCCCTCATCCAATAATAATGGAGGATCCCCACTCCGATCCCTCATCCGATAATAATGGAGGATCCCCTCCCCGATCCCTCATCCGATAATAATGGAGGATCCCCTCCCCGATCCCTCATCCAATAATAATGGAGGATCCCCCCCCCGATCCCACATCCGATAATAATGGAGGATCCCCTCCCTGATCCCTCATCCGATAATAATGGAGGATCCCCACCCCGATCCCTCATCCGATAATAATGGAGGATCCCCACCCCGATCCCTCATCCAATAATAATGGAGGATCCCCACCCCGATCCCTCATCCAATAATAATGGAGGATCCCCACCCCGATCCCTCATCCAATAATAATGGAGGATCCCCTTCCTGATCCCTCATCTGATAATAATGGAGGATCCCCACCCCGATCCCTCATCCAATAATAATGGAGGATCCCCACCCCGATCCCTCATCCAATAATAATGGAGGATCCCCACCCTGATCCCTCATCCGATAATAATGGAGGATCCCCACCCTGATCCCTCATCCTATAATAATGGAGGATCCCCACCCCGATCCCTCATCCGATAATAATGGAGGATCCCCACCCTGATCCCTCATCCGATAATAATGGAGGATCCCCACCCTGATCCCTCATCCGATAATAATGGAGGATCCCCACCCCGATCCCTCATCCTATAATAATGGAGGATCCCCACTCCGATCCCTCATCCGATAATAATGGAGGATCCCCACCCCGATCCCTCATCCGATAATAATGGAGGATCCCCACCCTGATCCCTCATCCAATAATAATGGAGGATCCCCACCTTGATCCCCCATCCAATAATAATGGAGGATCCCCACCCTGATCCCTCATCCAATAATAATGGAGGATCCCCACCCTGATCCCTCATCCGATAATAATGGAGGATCCCCACCCTGATCCCTCATCCAATAATAATGGAGGATCCCCACCCCGATCCCTCATCTGATAATAATGGAGGATCCCCACCCTGATCCCTCATCCGATAATAATGGAGGATCCTCACCCTGATCCCTCATCCAATAATAATGGAGGATCCCCACCCTGATCCCTCATCCGATAAAATGGAGGATCCCCACCCTGATCCGATAATAATGGAGGATCCCCACCCTGATCCCTCATCCAATAATAATGGAGGATCCCCACCCTGATCCCCCATCCGATAATAATGGAGGATCCCCACCCTGATCCCTCATCCAATAATAATGGAGGATCCCCACCCCAATCCCTCATCCGATAATAATGGAGGATCCCCACCCCGATCCCTCATCCAATAATAATGGAGGATCCCCACCCTGATCCCTCATCCGATAATAATGGAGGATCCCCACCCTGATCCCTCATCCGATAATAATGGAGGATCCCCACCCTGATTCCTCATCCGATAATAATGGAGGATCCCCACCCCGATCCCTCATCCGATAATAATGGAGGATCCCCACCCCGATCCCTCATCCGATAATAATGGAGGATCCCCACCCTGATCCCTCATCCAATAATAATGGAGGATCCCCACCCTGATCCCTCATCCTATAATAATAGAGGATCCCCACCCTGATCCCTCATCCAATAATAATGGAGGATCCCCACCCTGATCCCTCATCCTATAATAATGGCGGATCCCCACCCTGATCCCCCATCCGATAATAATGGAGGATCCCCACCCTGATCCCTCATCCGATTATAATGGAGGATCCCCACCCCGATCCCTCATCCGATAATAATGGAGGATCCCCTCCCAGATCCCTCATCTGATAATAATGGAAGATCCCCACCCCGATCCCTCATCCGATAATAATGGAGGATCCCCACCCCGATCCCTCATCCAATAATAATGGAGGATCCCCACCCCGATCCCTCATCCGATAATAATGGAGGATCCCCACCCCGATCCCTCATCCAATAATAATGGAGGATCCCCACCCCGATCCCTCATCTGATAATAATGGAGGATCCCCACCCCGATCCCTCATCCGATAATAATGGAGGATCCCCTCCCCGATCCCTCATCTGATAATAATGGAGGATCCCCACCCCGATCCCTCATCCGATAATAATGGAGGATCCCCACCCTGATCCCTCATCCAATAATAATGGAGGATCCCCACCCTGATCCCCCATCCGATAATAATGGAGGATCCCCACCCTGATCCCTCATCCGATAATAATGGAGGATCCCCACCCCGATCCCTCATCCGATAATAATGGAGGATCCCCACCCTGATCCCTCATCCAATAATAATGGAGGATCCCCACCCTGATCCCCCATCCAATAATAATGGATGATCCCCACCCTGATCCCTCATCCAATAATAATGGAGGATCCCCACCCTGACCCCTCATCCGATAATAATGGAGGATCCCCTCCCTGATCCCTCATCCGATAATAATGGAGGATCCCCACCCCGATCCCTCATCCGATAATAATGGAGGATCCCCACCCTGATCCCTCATCCAATAATAATGGAGGATCCCCACCCTGATCCCTCATCCTATAATAATGGAGGATCCCCACCCTGATCCCTCATCTGATTATAATGGAGGATCCCCACCCTGATCCCTCATCCGATAATAATGGAGGATCCCCACCCTGATCCCTGATCCAATAATAATGGAGGATCCCCACCCGATCCCTAATCCGATAATAATGGAGGATCCCCACCCTGATCCCTCATCCAATAATAATGGAGGATCCCCTCCCTGATCCCTCATCCGATTATAATGGAGGATCCCCTCCCCGATCCCTCATCCGATAATAATGGAGGATCCCCACCCCATCCCTCATCCAATAATAATGGAGGATCCCCACCCTGATCCCTCATCTGATAATAATGGAGGATCCCCACCCTGATCCCTCATCTGATAATAATGGAGGATCCCCTCCCCGATCCCTCATCCGATAATAATGGAGGATCCCCACCCCATCCCTCATCCAATAATAATGGAGGATCCCCACCCTGATCCGATAATAATGGAGGATCCCCACCCTGATCCCTCATCTGATAATAATGGAGGATCCCCACCCCGATCCCTCATCTGATAATAATGGAGGATCCCCACCCTGATCCCCCATCCAATAATAATGGAGGATCCCCACCCTGATCCCTCATCCAATAATAATGGAGGATCCCCACCCTGATCCCTCATCCGATAATAATGGGGGATCCCCACCCCGATCCCTCATCCAATAATAATGGAGGATCCCCACCCTGATCCCTCACCCAATAATAATGGAGGATCCTCACCCTGATCCCTCATCCGATAATAATGGAGGATCCCCACCCTGATCCCTCATCCAATAATAATGGAGGATCCCCACCCTGATCCCCCATCCGATAATAATGGAGGATCCCCACCCTGATCCCTGATCCAATAATAATGGAGGATCCCCACCCTGATCCCCCATCCGATAATAATGGAGGATCCCCACCCTGATCCCTCATCCAATAATAATGGAGGATCCCCTCCCCGATCCCTCATCCGATAATAATGGAGGATCCCCACCCCGATCCCTCAACCGATAATAATGGAGGATCCCCTCCCTGATCCCTCATCCAATAATAATGGAGGATCCCCACCCCGATCCCTCATCCGATAATAATGGAGGATCCCCACCCTGATCCCTCATCCGATAATAATGGAGGATCCCCACCCCGATCCCTCATCCGATAATAATGGAGGATCCCCACCCCGATCCCTCATCCGATAATAATCGAGGATCCCCCCCCCTGATCCCTCATCCAATAATAATGGAGGATCCCCACCCCGATCCCTCATCCGATAATAATGGAGGATCCCCACCCCGATTCCCTCATCCGATAATAATCGAGGATCCCCACCCCATCCGATAATAATGGAGGATCCTCACCCTGATCCCTCATCCGATAATAATGGAGGATCCCCACCCCGATCCCTCATCCGATAATAATGGAGGATCCCCACCCCGATCCCTCATCCGATAATAATGGAGGATCCCCACCCCGATCCCTCATCCGATAATAATGGAAGATCCCCTCCCCGATCCCTCATCCGATAATAATGGAGGATCCCTACTCCGATCCCTCATCCGATAATAATGGAAGATCCCCACCCTGATCCCCCATCCGATAATAATGGAGGATCCCCACCCTGATCCCTCATCCAATAATAATGGAGGATCCCCACCCCGATCCCTCATCCGATAATAATGGAAGATCCCCACCCTGATCCCCCATCCGATAATAATGGAGGATCCCCACCCTGATCCCTCATCCAATAATAATGGAGGATCCCCACCCCATCCCTCATCCAATAATAATGGAGGATCCCCACCCCGATCCCTCATCCAATAATAATGGAGGATCCCCTCCCCGATCCCTCATCCGATAATAATAGAGGATTCGCCACCCCGATCCCTCATCCAATAATAATGGAGGATCCCCACCCCATCCCTCATCCAATAATAATGGAGGATCCCCACCCTGATCCCTCATCCGATAATAATGGAGGATCCCCACCCCGATCCCTCATCCAATAATAATGGAGGATCCCCACCCCGATCCCTCATCCGATAATAATGGAGGATCCCCACCCCGATCCCTCATCCAATAATAATGGAGGATCCCCACCCCGATCCCTCATCTGATAATAATGGAGGATCCCCACCCCGATCCCTCATCTGATAATAATGGAGGATCCCCTCCCCGATCCCTCATCTGATAATAATGGAGGATCCCCACCCCGATCCCTCATCCGATAATAATGGAGGATCCCCACCCTGATCCCTCATCCAATAATAATGGAGGATCCCCACCCTGATCCCCCATCCGATAATAATGGAGGATCCCCACCCTGATCCCTCATCCGATAATAATGGAGGATCCCCACCCCGATCCCTCATCCGATAATAATGGAGGATCCCCACCCTGATCCCTCATCCAATAATAATGGAGGATCCCCACCCTGATCCCCCATCCAATAATAATGGATGATCCCCACCCTGATCCCTCATCCAATAATAATGGAGGATCCCCACCCTGACCCCTCATCCGATAATAATGGAGGATCCCCTCCCTGATCCCTCATCCGATAATAATGGAGGATCCCCACCCCGATCCCTCATCCGATAATAATGGAGGATCCTCACCCTGATCCCTCATCCAATAATAATGGAGGATCCCCACCCTGATCCCTCATCCTATAATAATGGAGGATCCCCACCCTGATCCCTCATCCGATTATAATGGAGGATCCCCACCCTGATCCCTCATCCGATAATAATGGAGGATCCCCACCCTGATCCCTGATCCAATAATAATGGAGGATCCCCACCCCGATCCCTAATCCGATAATAATGGAGGATCCCCACCCTGATCCCTCATCCAATAATAATGGAGGATCCCCTCCCTGATCCCTCATCCGATTATAATGGAGGATCCCCTCCCCGATCCCTCATCCGATAATAATGGAGGATCCCCACCCCATCCCTCATCCAATAATAATGGAGGATCCCCACCCTGATCCCTCATCTGATAATAATGGAGGATCCCCACCCTGATCCCTCATCTGATAATAATGGAGGATCCCCTCCCCGATCCCTCATCCGATAATAATGGAGGATCCCCACCCCATCCCTCATCCAATAATAATGGAGGATCCCCACCCTGACCCCTGATCCGATAATAATGGAGGATCCCCACCCTGATCCCTCATCTGATAATAATGGAGGATCCCCACCCCGATCCCTCATCTGATAATAATGGAGGATCCCCACCCTGATCCCCCATCCAATAATAATGGAGGATCCCCACCCTGATCCCTCATCCAATAATAATGGAGGATCCCCACCCTGATCCTTCATCCGATAATAATGGAGGATCCCCACCCCGATCCCTCATCCAATAATAATGGAGGATCCCCACCCTGATCCCTCATCCAATAATAATGGAGGATCCTCACCCTGATCCCTCATCCGATAATAATGGAGGATCCCCACCCTGATCCCTCATCCGATAATAATGGAGGATCCCCACCCCGATCCCTCATCCAATAATAATGGAGGATCCCCACCCTGATCCCTCATCCGATAATAATGGAGGATCCCCACCCTGATCCCTCATCTGATAATAATGGAGGATCCCCACCCCGATCCCTCATCCAATAATAATGGAGGATCCCCACCCCGATCCCTCATCCAATAAAAATGGAGGATCCCCACCCTGATCCCCCATCCAATAATAATGGAGGATCCTCACCCTGATCCCTCATCCGATAATAATGGAGGATCCCCACCCCGATCCCTCATCTGATAATAATGGAGGATCCCCACCCCGATCCCTCATCCAATAATAATGGAGGATCCCCCACCCCGATCCCTAATCCGATAATAATGGAGGATCCCCACCCTGATCCCTCATCCAATAATAATGGAGGATCCCCACCCTGATCCCTCATCCAATAATAATGGAGGATCCCCCACCCCGATCCCTAATCCGATAATAATGGAGGATCCCCACCCTGATCCCTCATCCAATAATAATGGAGGATCCCCACCCTGATCCCTCATCCGATAATAATGGAGGATCCCCACCCTGATCCCTCATCTGATAATAATGGAGGATCCCCACCCTGATCCCCCATCCAATAATAATGGAGGATCCCCACCCTGATCCCTCATCTGATAATAATGGAGGATCCCCACCCTGATCCCTCATCTGATAATAATGGAGGATCCCCTCCCCGATCCCCCATCCAATAATAATGGAGGATCCCCACCCTGATCCCTCATCTGATAATAATGGAGGATCCCCACCCTGATCCCTCATCCGATAATAATGGAGGATCCCCACCCCGATCCCTCATCTGATAATAATGGAGGATCCCCACCCCGATCCCTCATCCAATAATAATGGAGGATCCCCCACCCCGATCCCTAATCCGATAATAATGGAGGATCCCCACCCTGATCCCTCATCCAATAATAATGGAGGATCCCCACCCTGACCCCTCATCCGATAATAATGGAGGATCCCCTCCCCGATCCCTCATCCGATAATAATGGAGGATCCCCACCCCATCCCTCATCCAATAATAATGGAGGATCCCCACCCTGATCCCTCATCTGATAATAATGGAGGATCCCCACCCTGATCCCTCATCTGATAATAATGGAGGATCCCCTCCCCGATCCCTCATCCGATAATAATGGAGGATCCCCACCCCATCCCTCATCCAATAATAATGGAGGATCCCCACCCTGACCCCTGATCCGATAATAATGGAGGATCCCCACCCTGATCCCTCATCTGATAATAATGGAGGATCCCCACCCCGATCCCTCATCTGATAATAATGGAGGATCCCCACCCTGATCCCTCATCTGATAATAATGGAGGATCCCCTCCCCGATCCCTCATCTGATAATAATGGAGGATCCCCACCCTGATCCCCCATCCAATAATAATGGAGGATCCCCACCCTGATCCCTCATCCAATAATAATGGAGGATCCCCAACCTGATCCTTCATCCGATAATAATGGAGGATCCCCACCCCGATCCCTCATCCAATAATAATGGAGGATCCCCACCCTGATCCCTCATCCAATAATAATGGAGGATCCTCACCCTGATCCCTCATCCGATAATAATGGAGGATCCCCACCCTGATCCCTCATCCGATAATAATGGAGGATCCCCACCCTGATCGATCATCCGATAATAATGGAGGATCCCCACCCTGATCCCTCATCTGATAATAATGGAGGATCCCCACCCCGATCCCTCATCCAATAATAATGGAGGATCCCCACCCTGATCCCTCATCCAATAATAATGGAGGATCCCCACCCTGATCCCTCATCCGATAATAATGGAGGATCCCCACCCTGATCCCTCATCTGATAATAATGGAGGATCCCCACCCCGATCCCTCATCCAATAATAATGGAGGATCCCCACCCCGATCCCTCATCCAATAATAATGGAGGATCCCCACCCTGATCCCCCATCCAATAATAATGGAGGATCCTCACCCTGATCCCTCATCCGATAATAATGGAGGATCCCCACCCTGATCCCTCATCTGATAATAATGGAGGATCCCCACCCCGATCCCTCATCTGATAATAATGGAGGATCCCCACCCCGATCCCTCATCCAATAATAATGGAGGATCCCCCACCCCGATCCCTAATCCGATAATAATGGAGGATCCCCACCCTGATCCCTCATCCAATAATAATGGAGGATCCCCACTCTGATCCCTCATCCGATAATAATGGAGGATCCCCACCCTGATCCCTCATCTGATAATAATGGAGGATCCCCACCCTGATCCCCCATCCAATAATAATGGAGGATCCCCACCCTGATCCCCCATCCAATAATAATGGAGGATCCTCACCCCGATCCCTCATCTGATAATAATGGAGGATCCCCACCCCATCCCTCATCCAATAATAATGGAGGATCCCCACCCTGATCCCCCATCCGATAATAATGGAGGATCCCCACCCCGATCCCTCATCCAATAATAATGGAGGATCCCCACCCCGATCCCTCATCCAATAATAATGGAGGATCCCCACCCTGATCCCCCATCCAATAATAATGGAGGATCCCCACCCCGATCCCTCATCCAATAATAATGGAGGATCCTCACCCTGATCCCTCATCCGATAATAATGGAGGATCCCCACCCCATCCCTCATCCGATAATATTGGAGGATCCCCACCCTGATCCCTCATCCAATAATAATGGAGGATCCCCACCCTGATCCCTCATCCAATAATAATGGAGGATCCCCCACCCCGATCCCTAATCCGATAATAATGGAGGATCCCCACCCCATCCCTCATCCGATAATAATGGAGGATCCCCACCCTGATCCCTCATCCAATAATAATGGAGGATCCCCACCCTGATCCCTCATCCGATAATAATGGAGGATCCCCACCCTGATCCCTCATCTGATAATAATGGAGGATCCCCACCCTGATCCCCCATCCAATAATAATGGAGGATCCCCACCCTGATCCCTCATCTGATAATAATGGAGGATCCCCACCCTGATCCCTCATCTGATAATAATGGAGGATCCCCTCCCCGATCCCTCATCCGATAATAATGGAGGATCCCCACCCCGATCCCTCATCTGATAATAATGGAGGATCCCCACCCCGATCCCTCATCCAATAATAATGGAGGATCCCCCACCCCGATCCCTAATCCGATAATAATGGAGGATCCCCACCCTGATCCCTCATCCAATAATAATGGAGGATCCCCACCCTGACCCCTCATCCGATAATAATGGAGGATCCCCTCCCCGATCCCTCATCCGATAATAATGGAGGATCCCCACCCCATCCCTCATCCAATAATAATGGAGGATCCCCACCCTGATCCCTCATCTGATAATAATGGAGGATCCCCACCCTGATCCCTCATCTGATAATAATGGAGGATCCCCTCCCCGATCCCTCATCCGATAATAATGGAGGATCCCCACCCCATCCCTCATCCAATAATAATGGAGGATCCCCACCCTGACCCCTGATCCGATAATAATGGAGGATCCCCACCCTGATCCCTCATCTGATAATAATGGAGGATCCCCACCCCGATCCCTCATCTGATAATAATGGAGGATCCCCACCCTGATCCCTCATCTGATAATAATGGAGGATCCCCTCCCCGATCCCTCATCTGATAATAATGGAGGATCCCCACCCTGATCCCCCATCCAATAATAATGGAGGATCCCCACCCTGATCCCTCATCCAATAATAATGGAGGATCCCCACCCTGATCCTTCATCCGATAATAATGGAGGATCCCCACCCCGATCCCTCATCCAATAATAATGGAGGATCCCCACCCTGATCCCTCATCCAATAATAATGGAGGATCCTCACCCTGATCCCTCATCCGATAATAATGGAGGATCCCCACCCTGATCCCTCATCCGATAATAATGGAGGATCCCCACCCTGATCCCTCATCCGATAATAATGGAGGATCCCCACCCTGATCCCTCATCTGATAATAATGGAGGATCCCCACCCCGATCCCTCATCCAATAATAATGGAGGATCCCCACCCTGATCCCTCATCCAATAATAATGGAGGATCCCCACCCTGATCCCTCATCCGATAATAATGGAGGATCCCCACCCTGATCCCTCATCTGATAATAATGGAGGATCCCCACCCCGATCCCTCATCCAATAATAATGGAGGATCCCCACCCCGATCCCTCATCCAATAATAATGGAGGATCCCCACCCTGATCCCCCATCCAATAATAATGGAGGATCCTCACCCTGATCCCTCATCCGATAATAATGGAGGATCCCCACCCCGATCCCTCATCTGATAATAATGGAGGATCCCCACCCCGATCCCTCATCCAATAATAATGGAGGATCCCCCACCCCGATCCCTAATCCGATAATAATGGAGGATCCCCACCCTGATCCCTCATCCAATAATAATGGAGGATCCCCACTCTGATCCCTCATCCGATAATAATGGAGGATCCCCACCCTGATCCCTCATCTGATAATAATGGAGGATCCCCACCCTGATCCCCCATCCAATAATAATGGAGGATCCCCACCCTGATCCCCCATCCAATAATAATGGAGGATCCTCACCCCGATCCCACATCTGATAATAATGGAGGATCCCCACCCCATCCCTCATCCAATAATAATGGAGGATCCCCACCCTGATCCCCCATCCAATAATAATGGAGGATCCCCACCCCGATCCCTCATCCAATAATAATGGAGGATCCCCACCCCGATCCCTCATCCAATAATAATGGAGGATCCCCACCCTGATCCCCCATCCAATAATAATGGAGGATCCCCACCCCGATCCCTCATCCAATAATAATGGAGGATCCTCACCCTGATCCCTCATCCGATAATAATGGAGGATCCCCACCCCATCCCTCATCCGATAATAATGGAGGATCCCCACCCTGATCCCTCATCCGATAATAATGGAGGATCCCCACCCCATCCCTCATCCGATAATAATGGAGGATCCCCACCCTGATCCCTCATCCGATAATAATGGAGGATCCCCACCCCGATCCCTCATCCAATAATAATGGAGGATCCCCACCCTGATCCCTCATCCAATAATAATGGAGGATCCCCACCCCATCCCTCATCCAATAATAATGGAGGATCCCCACCCTGATAACTCATCCGATAATAATGGAGGATCCCCACCCCCATCCCTCATCCGATAATAATGGAGGATCCCCACCCTGATCCCTCATCCGATAATAATGGAGGATCCCCACCCTGATCCCTCATCCAATAATAATGGAGGATCCCCACCCCATCCCTCATCCAATAATAATGGAGGATCCCCACCCTGATCCCTCATCCGATAATAATGGAGGATCCCCACCCCATCCCTCATCCAATAATAATGGAGGATCCCCACCCCGATCCCTCATCCGATAATAATGGAGGATCCCCACCCCGATCCCTCATCCAATAATAATGGAGGATCCCCACCCTGACCCCTCATCCGATAATAATGGAGGATCCCCTCCCTGATCCCTCATCCGATAATAATGGAGGATCCCCACCCCGATCCCTCATCCGATAATAATGGAGGATCCCCACCCTGATCCCTCATCCAATAATAATGGAGGATCCCCACCCTGATCCCTCATCCTATAATAATGGAGGATCCCCACCCTGATCCCTCATCCGATTATAATGGAGGATCCCCACCCTGATCCCTCATCCGATAATAATGGAGGATCCCCACCCTGATCCCTGATCCAATAATAATGGAGGATCCCCACCCGATCCCTAATCCGATAATAATGGAGGATCCCCACCCTGATCCCTCATCCAATAATAATGGAGGATCCCCTCCCTGATCCCTCATCCGATTATAATGGAGGATCCCCTCCCCGATCCCTCATCCGATAATAATGGAGGATCCCCACCCCATCCCTCATCCAATAATAATGGAGGATCCCCACCCTGATCCCTCATCTGATAATAATGGAGGATCCCCACCCTGATCCCTCATCTGATAATAATGGAGGATCCCCTCCCCGATCCCTCATCCGATAATAATGGAGGATCCCCACCCCATCCCTCATCCAATAATAATGGAGGATCCCCACCCTGATCCGATAATAATGGAGGATCCCCACCCTGATCCCTCATCTGATAATAATGGAGGATCCCCACCCCGATCCCTCATCTGATAATAATGGAGGATCCCCACCCTGATCCCCCATCCAATAATAATGGAGGATCCCCACCCTGATCCCTCATCCAATAATAATGGAGGATCCCCACCCTGATCCCTCATCCGATAATAATGGGGGATCCCCACCCCGATCCCTCATCCAATAATAATGGAGGATCCCCACCCTGATCCCTCATCCAATAATAATGGAGGATCCTCACCCTGATCCCTCATCCGATAATAATGGAGGATCCCCACCCTGATCCCTCATCCAATAATAATGGAGGATCCCCACCCTGATCCCCCATCCGATAATAATGGAGGATCCCCACCCTGATCCCTGATCCAATAATAATGGAGGATCCCCACCCTGATCCCCCATCCGATAATAATGGAGGATCCCCACCCTGATCCCTCATCCAATAATAATGGAGGATCCCCTCCCCGATCCCTCATCCGATAATAATGGAGGATCCCCACCCCGATCCCTCAACCGATAATAATGGAGGATCCCCTCCCTGATCCCTCATCCAATAATAATGGAGGATCCCCACCCCGATCCCTCATCCGATAATAATGGAGGATCCCCACCCTGATCCCTCATCCGATAATAATGGAGGATCCCCACCCCGATCCCTCATCCGATAATAATGGAGGATCCCCACCCCGATCCCTCATCCGATAATAATCGAGGATCCCCCCCCCTGATCCCTCATCCAATAATAATGGAGGATCCCCACCCCGATCCCTCATCCGATAATAATGGAGGATCCCCACCCCGATTCCCTCATCCGATAATAATCGAGGATCCCCACCCCATCCGATAATAATGGAGGATCCTCACCCTGATCCCTCATCCGATAATAATGGAGGATCCCCACCCCGATCCCTCATCCGATAATAATGGAGGATCCCCACCCCGATCCCTCATCCGATAATAATGGAGGATCCCCACCCCGATCCCTCATCCGATAATAATGGAAGATCCCCTCCCCGATCCCTCATCCGATAATAATGGAGGATCCCTACTCCGATCCCTCATCCGATAATAATGGAAGATCCCCACCCTGATCCCCCATCCGATAATAATGGAGGATCCCCACCCTGATCCCTCATCCAATAATAATGGAGGATCCCCACCCCGATCCCTCATCCGATAATAATGGAAGATCCCCACCCTGATCCCCCATCCGATAATAATGGAGGATCCCCACCCTGATCCCTCATCCAATAATAATGGAGGATCCCCACCCCATCCCTCATCCAATAATAATGGAGGATCCCCACCCCGATCCCTCATCCAATAATAATGGAGGATCCCCTCCCCGATCCCTCATCCGATAATAATAGAGGATTCGCCACCCTGATCCCTCATCCAATAATAATGGAGGATCCCCACCCTGATCCCTCATCCGATAATAATGGAGGATCCCCACCCCGATCCCTCATCCAATAATAATGGAGGATCCCCACCCCGATCCCTCATCCGATAATAATGGAGGATCCCCACCCTGATCCCTCATCCGATAATAATGGAGGATCCCCACCCTGATCCCTCATCTGATAATAATGGAGGATCCCCACCCCGATCCCTCATCCGATAATAATGGAGGATCCCCACCCCGATCCCTCATCCGATAATAATGGAGGATCCCCACCCTGATCCCTCATCCGATAATAATGGAGGATCCCCACCCTGATCCCTCATCCGATAATAATGGAGGATCCCCACCCCGATCCCTCATCTGATAATAATGGAGGATCCCCACCCCGATCCCTCATCTGATAATAATGGAGGATCCCCTCCCCGATCCCTCATCTGATAATAATGGAGGATCCCCACCCCGATCCCTCATCCGATAATAATGGAGGATCCCCACCCTGATCCCTCATCCAATAATAATGGAGGATCCCCACCCTGATCCCCCATCCGATAATAATGGAGGATCCCCACCCTGATCCCTCATCCGATAATAATGGAGGATCCCCACCCCGATCCCTCATCCGATAATAATGGAGGATCCCCACCCTGATCCCTCATCCAATAATAATGGAGGATCCCCACCCTGATCCCTCATCCAATAATAATGGAGGATCCCCACCCTGACCCCTCATCCGATAATAATGGAGGATCCCCTCCCTGATCCCTCATCCGATAATAATGGAGGATCCCCACCCCATCCCTCATCCAATAATAATGGAGGATCCCCACCCTGATCCCCCATCCAATAATAATGGAGGATCCTCACCCTGATCCCTCATCCGATTATAATGGAGGATCCCCACCCTGATCCCTCATCCGATAATAATGGAGGATCCCCACCCTGATCCCTGATCCAATAATAATGGAGGATCCCCACCCCGATCCCTAATCCGATAATAATGGAGGATCCCCACCCTGATCCCTCATCCAATAATAATGGAGGATCCCCTCCCTGATCCCTCATCCGATTATAATGGAGGATCCCCTCCCCGATCCCTCATCCGATAATAATGGAGGATCCCCACCCCATCCCTCATCCAATAATAATGGAGGATCCCCACCCTGATCCCTCATCTGATAATAATGGAGGATCCCCACCCTGATCCCTCATCTGATAATAATGGAGGATCCCCTCCCCGATCCCTCATCCGATAATAATGGAGGATCCCCACCCCATCCCTCATCCAATAATAATGGAGGATCCCCACCCTGACCCCTGATCCGATAATAATGGAGGATCCCCACCCTGATCCCTCATCTGATAATAATGGAGGATCCCCACCCCGATCCCTCATCTGATAATAATGGAGGATCCCCACCCTGATCCCCCATCCAATAATAATGGAGGATCCCCACCCTGATCCCTCATCCAATAATAATGGAGGATCCCCACCCTGATCCTTCATCCGATAATAATGGAGGATCCCCACCCCGATCCCTCATCCAATAATAATGGAGGATCCCCACCCTGATCCCTCATCCAATAATAATGGAGGATCCTCACCCTGATCCCTCATCCGATAATAATGGAGGATCCCCACCCTGATCCCTCATCCGATAATAATGGAGGATCCCCACCCCGATCCCTCATCCAATAATAATGGAGGATCCCCACCCTGATCCCTCATCCAATAATAATGGAGGATCCCCACCCTGATCCCTCATCTGATAATAATGGAGGATCCCCACCCCGATCCCTCATCCAATAATAATGGAGGATCCCCACCCCGATCCCTCATCCAATAAAAATGGAGGATCCCCACCCTGATCCCCCATCCAATAATAATGGAGGATCCTCACCCTGATCCCTCATCCGATAATAATGGAGGATCCCCACCCCGATCCCTCATCCAATAATAATGGAGGATCCCCCACCCCGATCCCTAATCCGATAATAATGGAGGATCCCCACCCTGATCCCTCATCCAATAATAATGGAGGATCCCCACCCTGATCCCTCATCCGATAATAATGGAGGATCCCCACCCCATCCCTCATCCAATAATAATGGAGGATCCCCACCCTGACCCCTGATCCGATAATAATGGAGGATCCCCACCCTGATCCCTCATCTGATAATAATGGAGGATCCCCACCCCGATCCCTCATCTGATAATAATGGAGGATCCCCACCCTGATCCCCCATCCAATAATAATGGAGGATCCCCACCCTGATCCCTCATCCAATAATAATGGAGGATCCCCACCCTGATCCTTCATCCGATAATAATGGAGGATCCCCACCCCGATCCCTCATCCAATAATAATGGAGGATCCCCACCCTGATCCCTCATCCAATAATAATGGAGGATCCTCACCCTGATCCCTCATCCGATAATAATGGAGGATCCCCACCCTGATCCCTCATCCGATAATAATGGAGGATCCCCACCCCGATCCCTCATCCAATAATAATGGAGGATCCCCACCCTGATCCCTCATCCGATAATAATGGAGGATCCCCACCCTGATCCCTCATCTGATAATAATGGAGGATCCCCACCCCGATCCCTCATCCAATAATAATGGAGGATCCCCACCCCGATCCCTCATCCAATAAAAATGGAGGATCCCCACCCTGATCCCCCATCCAATAATAATGGAGGATCCTCACCCTGATCCCTCATCTGATAATAATGGAGGATCCCCACCCCGATCCCTCATCCAATAATAATGGAGGATCCCCCACCCCGATCCCTAATCCGATAATAATGGAGGATCCCCACCCTGATCCCTCATCTGATAATAATGGAGGATCCCCACCCCGATCCCTCATCCAATAATAATGGAGGATCCCCCACCCCGATCCCTAATCCGATAATAATGGAGGATCCCCACCCTGATCCCTCATCCAATAATAATGGAGGATCCCCACCCTGATCCCTCATCCGATAATAATGGAGGATCCCCACCCTGATCCCTCATCTGATAATAATGGAGGATCCCCACCCTGATCCCCCATCCAATAATAATGGAGGATCCCCACCCTGATCCCTCATCTGATAATAATGGAGGATCCCCACCCTGATCCCTCATCTGATAATAATGGAGGATCCCCTCCCCGATCCCTCATCCGATAATAATGGAGGATCCCCACCCCGATCCCTCATCTGATAATAATGGAGGATCCCCACCCCGATCCCTCATCCAATAATAATGGAGGATCCCCCACCCCGATCCCTAATCCGATAATAATGGAGGATCCCCACCCTGATCCCTCATCCAATAATAATGGAGGATCCCCACCCTGACCCCTCATCCGATAATAATGGAGGATCCCCTCCCCGATCCCTCATCCGATAATAATGGAGGATCCCCACCCCATCCCTCATCCAATAATAATGGAGGATCCCCACCCTGATCCCTCATCTGATAATAATGGAGGATCCCCACCCTGATCCCTCATCTGATAATAATGGAGGATCCCCTCCCCGATCCCTCATCCGATAATAATGGAGGATCCCCACCCCATCCCTCATCCAATAATAATGGAGGATCCCCACCCTGACCCCTGATCCGATAATAATGGAGGATCCCCACCCTGATCCCTCATCTGATAATAATGGAGGATCCCCACCCCGATCCCTCATCTGATAATAATGGAGGATCCCCACCCTGATCCCTCATCTGATAATAATGGAGGATCCCCTCCCCGATCCCTCATCTGATAATAATGGAGGATCCCCACCCTGATCCCCCATCCAATAATAATGGAGGATCCCCACCCTGATCCCTCATCCAATAATAATGGAGGATCCCCACCCTGATCCTTCATCCGATAATAATGGAGGATCCCCACCCCGATCCCTCATCCAATAATAATGGAGGATCCCCACCCTGATCCCTCATCCAATAATAATGGAGGATCCTCACCCTGATCCCTCATCCGATAATAATGGAGGATCCCCACCCTGATCCCTCATCCGATAATAATGGAGGATCCCCACCCTGATCCCTCATCCGATAATAATGGAGGATCCCCACCCTGATCCCTCATCTGATAATAATGGAGGATCCCCACCCCGATCCCTCATCCAATAATAATGGAGGATCCCCACCCTGATCCCTCATCCAATAATAATGGAGGATCCCCTCCCCATCCCTCATCCAATAATAATGGAGGATCCCCACCCTGATCCCTCATCTGATAATAATGGAGGATCCCCACCCCGATCCCTCATCCAATAATAATGGAGGATCCCCACCCCGATCCCTCATCCAATAATAATGGAGGATCCCCACCCTGATCCCCCATCCAATAATAATGGAGGATCCTCACCCTGATCCCTCATCCGATAATAATGGAGGATCCCCACCCCGATCCCTCATCTGATAATAATGGAGGATCCCCACCCCGATCCCTCATCCAATAATAATGGAGGATCCCCCACCCCGATCCCTAATCCGATAATAATGCAGGATCCCCACCCTGATCCCTCATCCAATAATAATGGAGGATCCCCACTCTGATCCCTCATCCGATAATAATGGAGGATCCCCACCCTGATCCCTCATCTGATAATAATGGAGGATCCCCACCCTGATCCCCCATCCAATAATAATGGAGGATCCCCACCCTGATCCCCCATCCAATAATAATGGAGGATCCCCACCCCATCCCTCATCCAATAATAATGGAGGATCCCCACCCTGATCCCTCATCTGATAATAATGGAGGATCCCCACCCCATCCCTCATCCAATAATAATGGAGGATCCCCACCCTGATCCCCCATCCAATAATAATGGAGGATCCCCACCCCGATCCCTCATCCAATAATAATGGAGGATCCCCACCCCGATCCCTCATCCAATAATAATGGAGGATCCCCACCCTGATCCCCCATCCAATAATAATGGAGGATCCCCACCCCGATCCCTCATCCAATAATAATGGAGGATCCTCACCCTGATCCCTCATCCGATAATAATGGAGGATCCCCACCCCATCCCTCATCCGATAATAATGGAGGATCCCCACCCTGATCCCTCATCCGATAATAATGGAGGATCCCCACCCTGATCCCTCATCCAATAATAATGGAGGATCCCCACCCCATCCCTCATCCAATAATAATGGAGGATCCCCACCCTGATCCCTCATCCGATAATAATGGAGGATCCCCACCCCCATCCCTCATCCGATAATAATGGAGGATCCCCACCCTGATCCCTCATCCGATAATAATGGAGGATCCCCACCCTGATCCCTCATCCAATAATAATGGAGGATCCCCACCCCATCCCTCATCCAATAATAATGGAGGATCCCCACCCTGATCCCTCATCCGATAATAATGGAGGATCCCCACCCCGATCCCTCATCCAATAATAATGGAGGATCCCCATCCCGATCCCTGATCTTATAATGTAGAGAGTGGCCCTGTTATAGACATGTACTTACCTCACATAGGGCCCGGCCTTGTTGGATATATTTGTACACTTACCTTACACAGGGCCTGACATAGAGGAAGCAGCATGAACTGGATGAAGGATTTCTGAGATTCGGCTTTGGTGACGGTGTCGCGGTCCATGTACGGTGTCACAGGAAGTCCCTCCGCCTTCTCTCGGTCACTCTGGAAGAGGAGGACAATGTTGAGGTCACCATAGAGTCAAAGCGGAGTATTCCAGTCCATACCAACGAAAACCCGACCCAACTGGGCCTCCCCACCAGGGGCCGGGATAATGGGAGGGCAGAAGGGACGGCTGTCCTAGGACACAGCGTGTATTGTAGGCATGGGGGTGCCGCAAGCTCCTTCTAGAAGGCTGACAGGAGTAGTGACAGCGGCATCACTACTTCTATCAGCCCAGTGCTGGAAGAGGCAAGGAGAAGAGGAGAGAGCCAGGAGAAGGTGCGGGCTGTGCTCTCTCTCCCCCTCCTCCTTAAGCTCGTACATAATGAAGGGGAGGGGCACAATTTTGGTATCTTTGCCCTGGGCACTGAATGGTCTTGTCCCGGCTCCCCACTGACTGAGCTTGGAGGAGGTGTGGGCTGTGCTCTCTCTCCCCCTCCTCTTTAAGCTTGTACATAATGAAGGGGAGGGGCACAATTTTGGCATCTTTGCCCTGGGCACTGAATGGTCTTGTCCCGGCTCCTCACTGACTGAGCCTGGAGGAGGTGTGGGCTGTGCTCTCTCTCCCCCTCTTCGTTAAGCTTGTACATAATGAAGGGGAGGGGCACAATTTTGGTATCTTTGCCCTGGGCACTGAATGGTCTTGTCCCGGCTCCTCACTGTCTGAGCACGGAGGAGGTGTGGGCTGTGCTCTCTCTCCCCCTCCTCCTTAAGCTCGTACATAATGAAGGGGAGGGGCACAATTTTGGCATCTTTGCCCTGGGCACTGAATGACCTTGTCCCGGCTCCTCACTGACTGAGCCTGGAGAAGGTGTGGGCTGTGCTCTCTCTCCCCTCCTCCTTAAGCTTGTACATGATGAAGGGGAGGGGCACAATTTTGGTATCTTTGCCCTGGGCACTGAATGATCTTGTCCCGGCTCCTCACTGTCTGAGCCTGGAGGAGGTGTGGGCTGTGCTCTCTCTCCCCCTCTTCGTTAAGCTCGTACATAATGAAGGGGAGGGGCACAATTTTGGCATCTTTGCCCTGGGCACTGAATGGTCTTGTCCCGGCTCCTCACTGTCTGAGCCCGGAGGAGGTGGCAGAATCACAGATGAGAACATTGATCTCCCCATCCCTCTGTAATCTTTATTGTATTTATCACATATGACTGACCTGCAGGAAATATTCCTCCATTAATACGTCGGCCCAGATCTCGGCTTGTTCCGCTGGACGAGCTTCATTGGAGATGTCGGAGAATTTAATGAGGCCTTTCTTCAGCTGCAAGAAACGCACATCGTGAGACAAAACGTCATGGACGTGACGCAGGACAGCGCCGGGGTCAGAGGTCACAGCGGGCAGGAGAGGAAAGTGTTGGGGTCAGTCTGAATTATCGGTGGAAAGATGGCACCCGCTGTCACTCGTCACCCAGAGTCCTCCCCATTATAAGACCTCCTCATGTCCCGTTCCATAGACCAGGAATGTCACAAACTGGAGCCATTGGGAATCCCGGAAAACTGAGGATGGAGATCCCAATTCCAATGGAAAGTGAGATGCAGATATTTACTGAGGAGCCAGAAATCACCTTTGGATGGACCTGATGTGTCTCCATGTCTCTGCTTATGGGTGCTCCCTGGCTCTCCTTCCTGGTCACATGACTCTAGGTCAGGGGATTGGGTCAAATGTGGCCCTATACAAGATTTTATCCAGCCTGACACTAGAGTGAGTGGCATATCCTCAGTGTGGGCCCCCTGTGCTCAGACACGGGAATCACTGCAGGTGGGCAGAGGTCTACCAGCAACCAATCATTCAGAGGAGGACAGAACTTCCTCCATCCAGACCTGCTGCAGCTGCACTGGGTCTAAGATGGGACTTTCATGGGGGACACTGATGTAATGGGGTGACTCTGGTGTGTGGAGTCCGATATAAAAGAGGGACTCCAATGGGCACCCTGATATAAGTGGGGATTTTGATGTAAGGGTGCGACTCTAAAGTTACTGTGTCTGATCATCTGCTACCTGCCCTGATCCTAGGCTATTACTGGATCTGATCATCTGCTGCCTGCCCTGATCCTAGGCTGTTACTGGATCTGATCATCTGCTGCCTGCCCTGATCCTAGGCTGTTACTGGATCTGCTCATCTGCTGCCTGCCCTGATCCTAGGCTGTTACTGGATCTGCTCATCTACTGCCTGCTCTGATCCTAGGCTGTTACTGGATCTGATCATCTGCTGCCTGCCCTGATCCTAGGCTGTTACTGGATCTGATCATCTGCTGCCTGCCCTGATCCTAGGCTGTTACTGGATCTGATCATCTGCTGCCTGCCCTGATCCTAGGCTGTTACTGGATCTGATCATCTGCTGCCTGCCCTGATCCTAGGCTGTTACTGGATCTGCTCATCTACTGCCTTCTCTGATCCTAGGCTGTTACTGGATCTGCTCATCTACTGCCTGCCCTGATCCTAGGCTGTTACTGGATCTGATCATCTGCTGCCTGCCCTGATCCTAGGCTGTTACTGGATCTGATCATCTACTACCTGCCCTGATCCTAGGCTGTTACTGGATCTGATCATCTGCTGCCTGCCCTGATCCTAGGCTGTTACTGGATCTGATCATCTGCTGCCTGCCCTGATCCTAGGCTGTTACTGGATCTGATCATCTGCTGCCTGCCCTGATCCTAGGCTGTTACTGGATCTGATCATCTACTGCCTGCTCTGATCGTAGGCTGTTACTGGATCTGATCATCTGCTGCCTGCTCTGATCCTAGGCTGTTACTGGATCTGATCATCTGCTGCCTGCCCTGATCCTAGGCTGTTACTGGATCTGATCATCTGCTGCCTGCCCTGATCCTAGGCTGTTACTGGATCTGCTCATCTACTGCCTGCTCTGATCCTAGGCTGTTACTGGATCTGATCTGCCAATGGCACCACCATCACAAATAGTATAGAATCAAACAAAGATAAGTCCTCGTCTTTTTTTGTGGATGGAGCTGCGGGGAAGCTGAAACCCGCAGCGTCGAAGAAAACAACATCAAAACTCCTATCCCCCCCAAATACCAGGGGACTAAAAAGCCAACGAGAAGAGGTAGGAGGGGAGGTAAGAAGTCGAAGAAGAGATCAGAAATAACTGAGGGATGCTCCACCATAAAAATCTATAACCTCTCAAAAAATGTGTTTACAGAAACAGAGTTAGATCTACTTAGAAAAGGTTTAAACTATGCCCCCGAAAGCCCCCCTAACCTCTTTGAGCTCTTTATCGATTTAAATAAATTCGTACGGAATTTAACCGTGAAACGTCATTATAGACTGAAAGAAATCAATAGAGGGACGAAAAAGGACAAAGAAGGAGAGGTACCATTACCGTTGTCCCCGTCTGATACATTGGAGAGAGAAATGCTTGAAATACTGGAGGAGCTATATATAGAAGGGGGACAAGAACTCCAAGGGGAGGTGTCTGTACCTGTCGAGGAGGTTGGAGCTATCATTAATACTTCGTTTAGACCAAAGTCTAGTTTCTATCCACATTGGAATAAAGGGAACTTTATCCCAACGTTCTATGAAATTGTTATGGATGAGTTTAGAAATCTCTGTGGGAAGAAAAAGATGGTTCGGGGTCATCAATTAGATCTAACAGGCCCTTTGAGCAGTCTAAAGAAAAACTCTGATGTGGTGATAAGAAAAGCCGACAAAGGCGGTGGGTTGGTGATTCAAGACAGAGAGCATTATTTAGAAGAAGCCTATAGACTGATTGGGGACACAAGTACTTATGAAAGACTCATGTGGGACCCTACGGCTATCTATAATGCTGAGCTTAAGAAGCTTTTGGATAAAGCCCTAGCGGATCAGATTCTGACTAAACACGAACACCAATTCCTGTATTCCAAACATCCTGTGGTTCCTCACTTTTACCATATACCGAAAGTTCATAAAGATTTGGAAAAGCCGCCCAGCAGGCCAATTATAGCAGGGATTGACAGCCTCACGAGCAATCTAGGTAGCTATATTGACCACTTTCTTCAGGACTTGGTAACGAGTTTACCATCCTACATCAAGGACTCAGGGCATGCCCTAGAAATTCTAGCCCCATATATATGGGAAAAAGGATATAGGTGGCTCTCGTTGGATGTGGCGTCACTATATACGTCCATCCAACACGAGTTTGGCCTTAGGGCAATCGAGTATTATATTGCGGAGGCTCACCGGTTTAATCCTATGCAGGCACAGTTCCTCTACGAGTGTATTGAGTTTACACTCACTCACAACTATTTCACATTCTTAGGCAATTTCTATAGACAAGTGAGAGGCACGGCTATGGGTGCACAGTTTGCACCCAGCTATGCAAACCTTTTTATGGGGTATTGGGAGCACATGCATATTTGGGCCAACAATCCCTATGGAGGCAATCTTATCTTATACTCACGTTACATAGATGATATCCTTATTATTTGGAATGGAACAGATGAAGAATTGGATGGCTTCCTGACACATTGCTCAAAAAACTCCTTTGGAATTTCCTTTACCCATATTATAGACGAGAAATCTCTAGTGTTTCTAGATTTGGAACTACAGGTAGATGATAAAGGCACGATTTATTCAAAGACGCATTTTAAACCGAGAGCAGGTAACTCTTACCTTCATGCTCGCAGCCATCACCACCCTAGGTGGATCAAAAATGTCCCTTTTGGACAGTTTTGTAGATTGCGGAGAACGTGCACCTTTAAGAAAGATTATGAGGAACAGGCACAGATCCTCAAAAACAAATTTAGTGAGAAAGGATATGAGGACAAGCATGTGGACGAAGCATTCCAGAAGTACCTTAAATTATATGATAACAATCTGGTGAATGACTTGGACAATGTGGCTAAGTTGGAGGCCAATGATGAGAAACCGCAGGTGAGATTCTGTACTAGGTACAATAACAAAGTGCCAATGATTCAGAAGATCTTTAGGAAAAACTGGAAAGTTTTAAGATCTGACCCTATCCTGCGAACTAGCCTGCCTTTATATCCAAACCTAGTTTTTAGAAGACCAAGAGATTTGAGAAGTATGGTGGCCCCGAGCAGAGTTAAGAAGATCAGAAACACAGGCCTAAACAAACCCTGGACCACACTGTTTGACCAAAAAGGCAGTTACAAATGTGGGGTTGGAAACTGTGGTAACTGTCTATACATGAGCCATCGCAAAAAGGAAGTCCAGGGAACAGACGGAAAGTACCATAAAGTCAAGCAGTTCATTAACTGTGGGACCTCATTTGTGATTTATGGTCTTCTCTGTCCATGTGGCCTCTTGTATGTTGGTCGTACTTCACGACCAATGAGAACGAGAATGGGAGAGCATAGGAGTAGTATCCTGACGGAAAAAGATAACTATTCGGTACCCAAACATTTCAAAGAGGCTCATGATAGTTCAGTAAGTGGCCTTAAAGTTTTTGGGATTGAGGCTATATCGAATGATTTTGACAGTGGCAAAAAACATCAGATTCTGTGTACTAGATAGGCCCATTGGATATTTACCTTGGGCTCTCTAGTCCCTCATGGCCTAAACGAAGGGATCGAGTTACATAATGTAGTATAGATCCCCTCCTGTTTCGTTTGGGTCATGTGGCGTTACATTTAATTTCTGTACTGTCGAGATAGTTAAATCTCACGTCCTTAAGTTAGTGGGGCTTTCTTCTCCGTCATGTAGCGATTCCATATACTTTGGTCAGACCCATTGGTCCTCTAGTGTAGTAGTACCTTGGGTCCTAATTTTTTTATAGTGGTTTAGGATTTTTTAAATCACAGGGAGTGCATTACATTATATACACTAGTTATAATTTTAATATTTTAATATTTTTAGCTATTAATTACCAATTTTAATTAGGTAACCATACAATAGGTTTTATATAGATTTTACATTGTGGTAGTGGGGCTCGTGGTGGGCCAGCCATATAGTCCAGAGTTAATTGTTAGGCCATCATATTTTAGAGTATATTCCCACTAATTGTAATAGTCTTTCATTAATTTTGGATTTAGACTGTGGGTGGGTTATTTTAGATGTTTTTAATGCTCCTGCATAGATTGGGTACACTGTTCGAGAGTTTGTACATGTGTGTGGGCGCATGCATATGTACCCAGAGGGTTGGTTGACTCGGTGCACATATGCGCCTGCCGCTGGCTCAAATGCTATGGGGAAGCGGTGGGGCGGGTGTGTGTCCCGAGTGGGTGGCATGCGAACACATACATGTTATTTAAATTGCTTTGGTTTGTAATATTTGGTGCCATATTATGATATATGTATGGACCAAAGTGTGGGATTGGACTTCTCCTGGAGCAATCAAGGAACTGTGTGTTCCTTTTACCCAGTGTATCTGGCATCTGGATTCCATATGTATTTGGGCAAGTACTAATTATGAAACTACGGGCGCATACACCATCAATTTGGTGTGTATTTGCCCTGTCTATGTATAGGAGAGGGGTCACACGCTGGAGCGACAGCCCTCACAGGTCACCTAAAATAGTATTGTCCTTCTTCAATTATTTTGGGTTCCCTCTTATGGTTTGAGTTGCCATGGGTTGGAGGATGTGGGGTGTCACCAATTTGCGTTGGTCATCAATTGGCTCCTGGGGACCCCCCCCCTCCATCTTCCCCAGTCTCCCCCCCCCCCCGTTTTTGATATGTATATTGGCCCCCTTGTGCACACCCTGACTTCCTTATCCATAGAGGGGCGGAGGCTTACTGCTACTATGGTGGCTGTAGGACCCCATATGGATTGGAGGCTGTGTTGGTGGCTATGTATGTCTTCCGGTTTTTTGGTCTGCGCGGTGCACGTTGTGCTGCGCGCGGATCTATTACTCGGGGACATTGTTTCTGGCTGGTACTGGCGTTTGTATAGGGAGGTTTGTTGATACCGGATGCGGAGTGTGAGGCCCGCCTCCGTATCCGGGACAACCTCTGAAGCCTGTCCAGCCCATCTGAGGGCGGACGTGACGCATTCAGTTACCGGAAGTGGCGGGTGGAACGCACATCCACCGCCACTTCCGGGTCTTCGGCCAATGCACGTCCCATCGAGTGGTGGGACCATAGCTCAGCACCACGGGAAGCAATTGTGGCGATATTCAGATGGGTGGCAGCATTGATTGACTGTCCTTGACGGCCTGTGCAATAGGGGTAAGTCCCACCATGTATATATGCTGTTCATCCTCCGCCAGCTGAAGCACATATACACATTATCACATGGTGTATGCATATACTATCTGATGTATTGATGGGTACATCAGTGTGGGCAGTGAGGGGTTAACTTCATATGGGCATGCCTTTTGGGTGAGAGGAGGAGTGACCTGTGGTGGGTGGAGCTGTAGACAGATGACCACTCACACCCACTTACACATGGTTTTAAGAGAGTCCAGAGAGGGGTCCAGATACTATCACTTTTTGGCTCTGAGGAAGAGGGTTCGCCTTCGCAACGCGTCAGCCGTAGCTGTAACACCTGTCTAACCGTAGCTCTAACTCTCTGGTGTCTGGTTCCAGCAGGAGGCAATTCCCATTGATGGAATATTATACGTGCCTATTTTCATACTTGCTTTGTGAGTATTTGTAATCTTTTTATATATTTTTAATAAACCTAGCCACTGGTTATGCACTAGGTCGGTGCGCCCTCTTTTTTCCTTTTATTTTCTGATCATCTACTGCCTGCCCTGATCCTAGGCTGTTACTGGATCTGATTATCTGCTGCCTGCCCTGATCCTAGGCTGTTACTGGATCTGCTCATCTACTGCCTGCCCTAATCCTAGGCTGTTACTGGATCTGATTATCTGCTGCCTGCCCTGATCCTAGGCTGTTACTGGATCTGATCATCTACTGCCTGCCCTGATCCTAGGCTGTTACTGGATCTGATTATCTGCTGCCTGCCCTGATCCTAGGCTGTTACTGGATCTGCTCATCTACTGCCTGCCCTGATCCTAGGCTATTACTGGATCTAATCATTTAATGCCTGCCCTGATTCTAGGCTGTTACTGGATCTGCTCATCTACTGCCTGCTCTGATCCTAGGCTGTTACTGGATCTGATCATCTACTGCCTGCCCTGATCCTAGGCTGTTACTGGATCTGATCATCTACTGCCTGCCCTGATCATAGGCTGTTACTGGATCTGCTCATCTACTGCCTGCCCTGATCCTAGGCTGTTACTGGATCTGATTATCTGCTGCCTGCCCTGATCCTAGGCTGTTACTGGATCTGCTCATCTACTGCCTGCCCTGATCCTAGGCTGTTACTGGATCTAATCATTTACTGCCTGCCCTGATTCTAGGCTGTTACTGGATCTGCTCATCTACTGCCTGCTCTGATCCTAGGCTGTTACTGGATCTGCTCATCTACTGCCTGCCCTGATCCTAGGCTGTTACTGGATCTGATCATCTAATGCCTGCCCTGATCCTAGGCTGTTACTGGATCTGATTATCTGCTGCCTGCCCTGATCCTAGGCTGTTACTGGATCTGCTCATCTACTGCCTGCCCTGATCCTAGGCTGTTACTGGATCTGATCATTTACTGCCTGCCCTGATTCTAGGCTGTTACTGGATCTGATCATCTACTGCCTAACCTGATCCTAGGCTGTTACTGGATCTGATCATCTGCTGCCTGCCCTGATCCTAGGCTGTTACTGGATCTGATCATCTACTGCCTGCCCTGATCCTAGGCTGTTACTGGATCTGATTATCTGCTGCCTGCCCTGATCCTAGGCTGTTACTGGATCTGATCATCTACTGCCTGCCCTGATCCTAGGCTGTTACTGGATCTGCTCATCTACTGCCTGCCCTGATCCTAGGCTGTTACTGGATCTAATCATTTACTGCCTGCCCTGATTCTAGGCTGTTATTGGATCTGCTCATCTACTGCCTGCTCTGATCGTAGGCTGTAACTGGATCTGCTCATCTACTGCCTGCCCTGATCATAGGCTGTTACTGGATCTGCTCATCTACTGCCTGCCCTGATCCTAGGCTGTTACTGGATCTGATCATCTACTGCCTGCCCTGATCATAGGCTGTTACTGGATCTGCTCATCTACTGCCTGCCCTGATCCTAGGCTGTTACTGGATCTGATCATCTACTGCCTTCCCTGATCCTAGGCTGTTACTGGATCTGATTATCTGCTGCCTGCCCTGATCCTAGGCTGTTACTGGATCTGATCATCTACTGCCTGCCCTGATCCTAGGCTGTTACTGGATCTGATCATCTACTGCCTGCCCTGATCCTAGGCTGTTACTGGATCTGATTATCTGCTGCCTGCCCTGATCCTAGGCTGTTACTGGATCTGCTCATCTACTGCCTGCCCTAATCCTAGGCTGTTACTGGATCTGATCATCTACTGCCTGCCCTGATCCTAGGCTGTTACTGGATCTGCTCATCTACTGCCTGCCCTGATCCTAGGCTGTTACTGGATCTGATCATATACTGCCTGCCCTGATCCTAGGCTGTTACTGTATCTGATCATTTACTGCCTTCCCTGATCCTAGGCTGTTACTGGATCTGCTCATCTACTGCCTGCCCTGATTGTAGACTGTTACTGGATCTAATCATCTGCTGCCTGCCCTGATCCTAGGCTGTTACTGGATCTGATCATCTACTGCCTGCCCTGATCCTAGGCTGTTACTGGATCTGATCATCTTCTGCCTGCTCTGATCCTAGGCTGTTACTGGATCTGATCATCTACTGCCTGCCCTGATCATAGGCTGTTACTGGATCTGCTCATCTACTGCCTGCCCTGATCCTAGGCTGTTACTGGATCTGATTATCTGCTGCCTGCCCTGATCCTAGGCTGTTACTGGATCTGATCATCTACTGCCTGCCCTGATCCTAGGCTGTTACTGGATCTGATTATCTGCTGCCTGCCCTGATCCTAGGCTGTTACTGGATCTGCTCATCTACTGCCTGCCCTAATCCTAGGCTGTTACTGGATCTGATCATCTACTGCCTGCCCTGATCCTAGTCTGTTACTGGATCTGATTATCTGCTGCCTGCCCTGATCCTAGGCTGTTACTGGATCTGCTCATCTACTGCCTGCCCTGATCCTAGGCTATTACTGGATCTAATCATTTAATGCCTGCCCTGATTCTAGGCTGTTACTGGATCTGCTCATCTACTGCCTGCTCTGATCCTAGGCTGTTACTGGATCTGATCATCTACTGCCTGCCCTGATCCTAGGCTGTTACTGGATCTGATCATCTACTGCCTGACCTGATCATAGGCTGTTACTAGATCTGCTCATCTACTGCCTGCCCTGACCCTAGGCTGTTACTGGATCTGATTATCTGCTGCCTGCCCTGATCCTAGGCTGTTACTGGATCTGCTCATCTACTGCCTGCCCTAATCCTAGGCTGTTACTGGATCTGATCATCTACTGCCTGCCCTGATCCTAGGCTGTTACTGGATCTGATCATCTACTGCCTGCCCTGATCATAGGCTGTTACTGGATCTGCTCATCTACTGCCTGCCCTGATCCTAGGCTGTTACTGGATCTGATCATCTACTGCCTTCCCTGATCCTAGGCTGTTACTGGATCTGATTATCTGCTGCCTGCCCTGATCCTAGGCTGTTACTGGATCTGATCATCTACTGCCTGCCCTGATCCTAGGCTGTTACTGGATCTGATCATCTACTGCCTGCCCTGATCCTAGGCTGTTACTGGATCTGATTATCTGCTGCCTGCCCTGATCCTAGGCTGTTACTGGATCTGCTCATCTACTGCCTGCCCTAATCCTAGGCTGTTACTGGATCTGATCATCTACTGCCTGCCCTGATCCTAGGCTGTTACTGGATCTGCTCATCTACTGCCTGCCCTGATCCTAGGCTGTTACTGGATCTGATCATATACTGCCTGCCCTGATCCTAGGCTGTTACTGTATCTGATCATTTACTGCCTTCCCTGATCCTAGGCTGTTACTGGATCTGCTCATCTACTGCCTGCCCTGATTGTAGACTGTTACTGGATCTAATCATCTGCTGCCTGCCCTGATCCTAGGCTGTTACTGGATCTGATCATCTACTGCCTGCCCTGATCCTAGGCTGTTACTGGATCTAATCATCTTCTGCTTGCTCTGATCCTAGGCTGTTACTGGATCTGATCATCTACTGCCTGCCCTGATCATAGGCTGTTACTGGATCTGCTCATCTACTGCCTGCCCTGATCCTAGGCTGTTACTGGATCTGATTATCTGCTGCCTGCCCTGATCCTAGGCTGTTACTGGATCTGATCATCTACTGCCTGCCCTGATCCTAGGCTGTTACTGGATCTGATCATCTACTGCCTGCCCTGATCCTAGGCTGTTACTGGATCTGATTATCTGCTGCCTGCCCTGATCCTAGGCTGTTACTGGATCTGCTCATCTACTGCCTGCCCTAATCCTAGGCTGTTACTGGATCTGATCATCTACTGCCTGCCCTGATCCTAGTCTGTTACTGGATCTGATTATCTGCTGCCTGCCCTGATCCTAGGCTGTTACTGGATCTGCTCATCTACTGCCTGCCCTGATCCTAGGCTATTACTGGATCTAATCATTTAATGCCTGCCCTGATTCTAGGCTGTTACTGGATCTGCTCATCTACTGCCTGCTCTGATCCTAGGCTGTTACTGGATCTGATCATCTACTGCCTGCCCTGATCCTAGGCTGTTACTGGATCTGATCATCTACTGCCTGCCCTGATCATAGGCTGTTACTAGATCTGCTCATCTACTGCCTGCCCTGATCCTAGGCTGTTACTGGATCTGATTATCTGCTGCCTGCCCTGATCCTAGGCTGTTACTGGATCTGATCATCTACTGCCTGCCCTGATCCTAGGCTGTTACTGGATCTAATCATTTACTGCCTGCCCTGATTCTAGGCTGTTACTGGATCTGCTCATCTACTGCCTGCTCTGATCCTAGGCTGTTACTGGATCTGCTCATCTACTGCCTGCCCTGAGCCTAGGCTGTTACTGGATCTGATCATCTACTGCCTGCCCTGATCCTAGGCTGTTACTGGATCTGATTATCTGCTGCCTGCCCTGATCCTAGGTTGTTACTGGATCTGCTCATCTACTGCCTGCCCTGATCCTAGGCTGTTACTGGATCTAATCATTTACTGCCTGCCCTGATTCTAGGCTGTTACTGGATTTGATCATCTACTGCCTGCCCTGATCCTAGGCTGTTACTGGATCTGATTATCTGCTGCCTGCCCTGATCCTAGGCTGTTACTGGATCTGCTCATCTACTGCCTGCCCTAATCCTAGGCTGTTACTGGATCTGATCATCTACTGCCTGCCCTGATCCTAGGCTGTTACTGGATCTGATCATCTACTGCCTGCCCTGATCATAGGCTGTTACTGGATCTGCTCATCTACTGCCTGCCCTGATCCTAGGCTGTTACTGGATCTGATCATCTACTGCCTTCCCTGATCCTAGGCTGTTACTGGATCTGATTATCTGCTGCCTGCCCTGATCCTAGGCTGTTACTGGATCTGATCATCTACTGCCTGCCCTGATCCTAGGCTGTTACTGGATCTGATCATCTACTGCCTGCCCTGATCCTAGGCTGTTACTGGATCTGATTATCTGCTGCCTGCCCTGATCCTAGGCTGTTACTGGATCTGATCATCTACTGCCTGCCCTGATCCTAGGCTGTTACTGGATCTGATTATCTGCTGCCTGCCCTGATCCTAGGCTGTTACTGGATCTGCTCATCTACTGCCTGCCCTAATCCTAGGCTGTTACTGGATCTGATCATCTACTGCCTGCCCTGATCCTAGTCTGTTACTGGATCTGATTATCTGCTGCCTGCCCTGATCCTAGGCTGTTACTGGATCTGCTCATCTACTGCCTGCCCTGATCCTAGGCTATTACTGGATCTAATCATTTAATGCCTGCCCTGATTCTAGGCTGTTACTGGATCTGCTCATCTACTGCCTGCTCTGATCCTAGGCTGTTACTGGATCTGATCATCTACTGCCTGCCCTGATCCTAGGCTGTTACTGGATCTGATCATCTACTGCCTGACCTGATCATAGGCTGTTACTAGATCTGCTCATCTACTGCCTGCCCTGACCCTAGGCTGTTACTGGATCTGATTATCTGCTGCCTGCCCTGATCCTAGGCTGTTACTGGATCTGCTCATCTACTGCCTGCCCTAATCCTAGGCTGTTACTGGATCTGATCATCTACTGCCTGCCCTGATCCTAGGCTGTTACTGGATCTGATCATCTACTGCCTGCCCTGATCATAGGCTGTTACTGGATCTGCTCATCTACTGCCTGCCCTGATCCTAGGCTGTTACTGGATCTGATCATCTACTGCCTTCCCTGATCCTAGGCTGTTACTGGATCTGATTATCTGCTGCCTGCCCTGATCCTAGGCTGTTACTGGATCTGATCATCTACTGCCTGCCCTGATCCTAGGCTGTTACTGGATCTGATCATCTACTGCCTGCCCTGATCCTAGGCTGTTACTGGATCTGATTATCTGCTGCCTGCCCTGATCCTAGGCTGTTACTGGATCTGCTCATCTACTGCCTGCCCTAATCCTAGGCTGTTACTGGATCTGATCATCTACTGCCTGCCCTGATCCTAGGCTGTTACTGGATCTGCTCATCTACTGCCTGCCCTGATCCTAGGCTGTTACTGGATCTGATCATATACTGCCTGCCCTGATCCTAGGCTGTTACTGTATCTGATCATTTACTGCCTTCCCTGATCCTAGGCTGTTACTGGATCTGCTCATCTACTGCCTGCCCTGATTGTAGACTGTTACTGGATCTAATCATCTGCTGCCTGCCCTGATCCTAGGCTGTTACTGGATCTGATCATCTACTGCCTGCCCTGATCCTAGGCTGTTACTGGATCTAATCATCTTCTGCTTGCTCTGATCCTAGGCTGTTACTGGATCTGATCATCTACTGCCTGCCCTGATCATAGGCTGTTACTGGATCTGCTCATCTACTGCCTGCCCTGATCCTAGGCTGTTACTGGATCTGATTATCTGCTGCCTGCCCTGATCCTAGGCTGTTACTGGATCTGATCATCTACTGCCTGCCCTGATCCTAGGCTGTTACTGGATCTGATCATCTACTGCCTGCCCTGATCCTAGGCTGTTACTGGATCTGATTATCTGCTGCCTGCCCTGATCCTAGGCTGTTACTGGATCTGCTCATCTACTGCCTGCCCTAATCCTAGGCTGTTACTGGATCTGATCATCTACTGCCTGCCCTGATCCTAGTCTGTTACTGGATCTGATTATCTGCTGCCTGCCCTGATCCTAGGCTGTTACTGGATCTGCTCATCTACTGCCTGCCCTGATCCTAGGCTATTACTGGATCTAATCATTTAATGCCTGCCCTGATTCTAGGCTGTTACTGGATCTGCTCATCTACTGCCTGCTCTGATCCTAGGCTGTTACTGGATCTGATCATCTACTGCCTGCCCTGATCCTAGGCTGTTACTGGATCTGATCATCTACTGCCTGCCCTGATCATAGGCTGTTACTAGATCTGCTCATCTACTGCCTGCCCTGATCCTAGGCTGTTACTGGATCTGATTATCTGCTGCCTGCCCTGATCCTAGGCTGTTACTGGATCTGATCATCTACTGCCTGCCCTGATCCTAGGCTGTTACTGGATCTAATCATTTACTGCCTGCCCTGATTCTAGGCTGTTACTGGATCTGCTCATCTACTGCCTGCTCTGATCCTAGGCTGTTACTGGATCTGCTCATCTACTGCCTGCCCTGAGCCTAGGCTGTTACTGGATCTGATCATCTACTGCCTGCCCTGATCCTAGGCTGTTACTGGATCTGATTATCTGCTGCCTGCCCTGATCCTAGGTTGTTACTGGATCTGCTCATCTACTGCCTGCCCTGATCCTAGGCTGTTACTGGATCTAATCATTTACTGCCTGCCCTGATTCTAGGCTGTTACTGGATTTGATCATCTACTGCCTGCCCTGATCCTAGGCTGTTACTGGATCTGATTATCTGCTGCCTGCCCTGATCCTAGGCTGTTACTGGATCTGCTCATCTACTGCCTGCCCTAATCCTAGGCTGTTACTGGATCTGATCATCTACTGCCTGCCCTGATCCTAGGCTGTTACTGGATCTGATCATCTACTGCCTGCCCTGATCATAGGCTGTTACTGGATCTGCTCATCTACTGCCTGCCCTGATCCTAGGCTGTTACTGGATCTGATCATCTACTGCCTTCCCTGATCCTAGGCTGTTACTGGATCTGATTATCTGCTGCCTGCCCTGATCCTAGGCTGTTACTGGATCTGATCATCTACTGCCTGCCCTGATCCTAGGCTGTTACTGGATCTGATCATCTACTGCCTGCCCTGATCCTAGGCTGTTACTGGATCTGATTATCTGCTGCCTGCCCTGATCCTAGGCTGTTACTGGATCTGCTCATCTACTGCCTGCCCTAATCCTAGGCTGTTACTGGATCTGATCATCTACTGCCTGCCCTGATCCTAGGCTGTTACTGGATCTGCTCATCTACTGCCTGCCCTGATCCTAGGCTGTTACTGGATCTGATCATATACTGCCTGCCCTGATCCTAGGCTGTTACTGTATCTGATCATTTACTGCCTTCCCTGATCCTAGGCTGTTACTGGATCTGCTCATCTACTGCCTGCCCTGATTGTAGACTGTTACTGGATCTAATCATCTGCTGCCTGCCCTGATCCTAGGCTGTTACTGGATCTGATCATCTACTGCCTGCCCTGATCCTAGGCTGTTACTGGATCTAATCATCTTCTGCCTGCTCTGATCCTAGGCTGTTACTGGATCTGATCATCTACTGCCTGCCCTGATCATAGGCTGTTACTGGATCTGCTCATCTACTGCCTGCCCTGATCCTAGGCTGTTACTGGATCTGATTATCTGCTGCCTGCCCTGATCCTAGGCTGTTACTGGATCTGATCATCTACTGCCTGCCCTGATCCTAGGCTGTTACTGGATCTGATCATCTACTGCCTGCCCTGATCCTAGGCTGTTACTGGATCTGATTATCTGCTGCCTGCCCTGATCCTAGGCTGTTACTGGATCTGCTCATCTACTGCCTGCCCTAATCCTAGGCTGTTACTGGATCTGATCATCTACTGCCTGCCCTGATCCTAGTCTGTTACTGGATCTGATTATCTGCTGCCTGCCCTGATCCTAGGCTGTTACTGGATCTGCTCATCTACTGCCTGCCCTGATCCTAGGCTATTACTGGATCTAATCATTTAATGCCTGCCCTGATTCTAGGCTGTTACTGGATCTGCTCATCTACTGCCTGCTCTGATCCTAGGCTGTTACTGGATCTGATCATCTACTGCCTGCCCTGATCCTAGGCTGTTACTGGATCTGATCATCTACTGCCTGCCCTGATCATAGGCTGTTACTAGATCTGCTCATCTACTGCCTGCCCTGATCCTAGGCTGTTACTGGATCTGATTATCTGCTGCCTGCCCTGATCCTAGGCTGTTACTGGATCTGATCATCTACTGCCTGCCCTGATCCTAGGCTGTTACTGGATCTAATCATTTACTGCCTGCCCTGATTCTAGGCTGTTACTGGATCTGCTCATCTACTGCCTGCTCTGATCCTAGGCTGTTACTGGATCTGCTCATCTACTGCCTGCCCTGAGCCTAGGCTGTTACTGGATCTGATCATCTACTGCCTGCCCTGATCCTAGGCTGTTACTGGATCTGATTATCTGCTGCCTGCCCTGATCCTAGGCTGTTACTGGATCTGCTCATCTACTGCCTGCCCTGATCCTAGGCTGTTACTGGATCTAATCATTTACTGCCTGCCCTGATTCTAGGCTGTTACTGGATTTGATCATCTACTGCCTTCCCTGATCCTAGGCTGTTACTGGATCTGATCATCTGCTGCCTGCCCTGATCCTAGGCTGTTACTGGATCTGATCATCTACTGCCTGCCCTGATCCTAGGCTGTTACTGGATCTGATTATCTGCTGCCTGCCCTGATCCTAGGCTGTTACTGGATCTGATCATCTACTGCCTGCCCTGATCCTAGGCTGTTACTGGATCTGCTCATCTACTGCCTGCCCTGATCCTAGGCTGTTACTGGATCTAATCATTTACTGCCTGCCCTGATTCTAGGCTGTTACTGGATCTGCTCATCTACTGCCTGCTCTGATCGTAGGCTGTTACTGGATCTGCTCATCTACTGCCTGCCCTGATCCTAGGCTGTTACTGGATCTGATCATCTACTGCCTGCCCTGATCATAGGCTGTTACTGGATCTGCTCATCTACTGCCTGCCCTGATCCTAGGCTGTTACTGGATCTGATCATCTACTGCCTGCCCTGATCATAGGCTGTTACTGGATCTGCTCATCTACTGCCTGCCCTGATCCTAGGCTGTTACTGGATCTGATCATCTACTGCCTTCCCTGATCCTAGGCTGTTACTGGATCTGATTATCTGCTGCCTGCCCTGATCCTAGGCTGTTACTGGATCTGATCATCTACTGCCTGCCCTGATCCTAGGCTGTTACTGGATCTGATCATCTACTGCCTGCCCTGATCCTAGGCTGTTACTGGATCTGATCATCTACTGCCTGCCCTGATCCTAGGCTGTTACTGGATCTGATTATCTGCTGCCTGCCCTGATCCTAGGCTGTTACTGGATCTGCTCATCTACTGCCTGCCCTAATCCTAGGCTGTTACTGGATCTGATCATCTACTGCCTGCCCTGATCCTAGGCTGTTACTGGATCTGCTCATCTACTGCCTGCCCTGATCCTAGGCTGTTACTAGATCTGCTCATCTACTGCCTGCCCTGATCCTAGGCTGTTACTGGATCTGATCATCTACTGCCTGCCCTGATCATAGGCTGTTACTGGATCTGCTCATCTACTGCCTGCCCTGATCCTAGGCTGTTACTGGATCTGATCATCTACTGCCTGCCCTGATCATAGGCTGTTACTGGATCTGCTCATCTACTGCCTGCCCTGATCCTAGGCTGTTACTGGATCTGATCATCTACTGCCTTCCCTGATCCTAGGCTGTTACTGGATCTGATTATCTGCTGCCTGCCCTGATCCTAGGCTGTTACTGGATCTGATCATCTACTGCCTGCCCTGATCCTAGGCTGTTACTGGATCTGATCATCTACTGCCTGCCCTGATCCTAGGCTGTTACTGGATCTGATTATCTGCTGCCTGCCCTGATCCTAGGCTGTTACTGGATCTGCTCATCTACTGCCTGCCCTAATCCTAGGCTGTTACTGGATCTGATCATCTACTGCCTGCCCTGAGCCTAGGCTGTTACTGGATCTGATCATCTACTGCCTGCCCTGATCCTAGGCTGTTACTGGATCTGATTATCTGCTGCCTGCCCTGATCCTAGGCTGTTACTGGATCTGCTCATCTACTGCCTGCCCTGATCCTAGGCTGTTACTGGATCTAATCATTTACTGCCTGCCCTGATTCTAGGCTGTTACTGGATCTGATCATCTACTGCCTGCCCTGATCCTAGGCTGTTACTGGATCTGATCATCTGCTGCCTGCCCTGATCCTAGGCTGTTACTGGATCTGATCATCTACTGCCTGCCCTGATCCTAGGCTGTTACTGGATCTGATTATCTGCTGCCTGCCCTGACCCTAGGCTGTTACTGGATCTGATCATCTACTGCCTGCCCTGATCCTAGGCTGTTACTGGATCTGCTCATCTACTGCCTGCCCTGATCCTAGGCTGTTACTGGATCTAATCATTTACTGCCTGCCCTGATTCTAGGCTGTTACTGGATCTGCTCATCTACTGCCTGCTCTGATCGTAGGCTGTTACTGGATCTGCTCATCTACTGCCTGCCCTGATCCTAGGCTGTTACTGGATCTGATCATCTACTGCCTGCCCTGATCATAGGCTGTTACTGGATCTGCTCATCTAATGCCTGCCCTGATCCTAGGCTGTTACTGGATCTGATCATCTACTGCCTGCCCTGATCATAGGCTGTTACTGGATCTGCTCATCTACTGCCTGCCCTGATCCTAGGCTGTTACTGGATCTGATCATCTACTGCCTTCCCTGATCCTAGGCTGTTACTGGATCTGATTATCTGCTGCCTGCCCTGATCCTAGGCTGTTACTGGATCTGATCATCTACTGCCTGCCCTGATCCTAGGCTGTTACTGGATCTGATCATCTACTGCCTGCCCTGATCCTAGGCTGTTACTGGATCTGATCATCTACTGCCTGCCCTGATCCTAGGCTGTTACTGGATCTGATTATCTGCTGCCTGCCCTGATCCTAGGCTGTTACTGGATCTGCTCATCTACTGCCTGCCCTAATCCTAGGCTGTTACTGGATCTGATCATCTACTGCCTGCCCTGATCCTAGGCTGTTACTGGATCTGCTCATCTACTGCCTGCCCTGATCCTAGGCTGTTACTAGATCTGCTCATCTACTGCCTGCCCTGATCCTAGGCTGCTACTGGATCTGATCATCTACTGCCTGCCCTGATCATAGGCTGTTACTGGATCTGCTCATCTACTGCCTGCCCTGATCCTAGGCTGTTACTGGATCTGATCATCTACTGCCTGCCCTGATCATAGGCTGTTACTGGATCTGCTCATCTACTGCCTGCCCTGATCCTAGGCTGTTACTGGATCTGATCATCTACTGCCTTCCCTGATCCTAGGCTGTTACTGGATCTGATTATCTGCTGCCTGCCCTGATCCTAGGCTGTTACTGGATCTGATCATCTACTGCCTGCCCTGATCCTAGGCTGTTACTGGATCTGATCATCTACTGCCTGCCCTGATCCTAGGCTGTTACTGGATCTGATTATCTGCTGCCTGCCCTGATCCTAGGCTGTTACTGGATCTGCTCATCTACTGCCTGCCCTAATCCTAGGCTGTTACTGGATCTGATCATCTACTGCCTGCCCTGATCCTAGGCTGTTACTGGATCTGCTCATCTACTGCCTGCCCTGATCCTAGGCTGTTACTGTATCTGATCATTTACTGCCTTCCCTGATCCTAGGCTGTTACTGGATCTGCTCATCTACTGCCTGCCCTGATTGTAGACTGTTACTGGATCTAATCATCTGCTGCCTGCCCTGATCCTAGGCTGTTACTGGATCTGATCATCTACTGCCTGCCCTGATCATAGGCTGTTACTGGATCTGCTCATCTACTGCCTGCCCTGATCCTAGGCTGTTACTGGATCTGATTATCTGCTGCCTGCCCTGATCCTAGGCTGTTACTGGATCTGATCATCTACTGCCTGCCCTGATCCTAGGCTGTTACTGGATCTGATCATCTACTGCCTGCCCTGATCCTAGGCTGTTACTGGATCTGATTATCTGCTGCCTGCCCTGATCCTAGGCTGTTACTGGATCTGCTCATCTACTGCCTGCCCTAATCCTAGGCTGTTACTGGATCTGATCATCTACTGCCTGCCCTGATCCTAGGCTGTTACTGGATCTGCTCATCTACTGCCTGCCCTGATCCTAGGCTGTTACTGGATTTGATCATCTACTGCCTGCCCTGATCCTAGGCTGTTACTGGATCTGATCATCTACTGCCTTCCCTGATCCTAGGCTGTTACTGGATCTGCTCATCTACTGCCTGCCCTGATCCTAGGCTGTTACTGTATCTGATCATTTACTGCCTGCCCTGATCCTAGGCTGTTACTGGATCTGCTCATCTACTGCCTGCCCTGATTGTAGACTGTTACTGGATCTAATCATCTGCTGCCTGCCCTGATCCTTGGCTGTTACTGGATCTGATCATCTACTGCCTGCCCTGATCCTAGGCTGTTACTGGATCTGATCATCTTCTGCCTGCCCTGATCCTAGGCTTTTACTGGATCTGATCATCTACTGCCTGCCCTGATCATAGGCTGTTACTGGATCTGCTCATCTACTGCCTGCCCTGATCCTAGGCTGTTACTGGATCTGCTCATCTACTGCCTGCCCTGATCCTAGGCTGTTACTGGATCTGATCATCTACTGCCTGCCCTGATCCTAGGCTGTTACTGGATCTGATCATCTACTGCCTGCCCTGATCGTAGACTGTTACTGGATCTGATCATTTACTGCCTGCCCTGATTGTAGGCTGTTACTGGATCTGATCATCTGCTGCCTGCCCTGATCCTAGGCTGTTACTGGATCTGCTCATCTACTGCCTGCCCTGATCCTAGGCTGTTACTGGATCTGATCATCTACTGCCTGCCCTGATCATAGGCTGTTACTGGATCTGCTCATCTACTGCCTGCCCTGATCCTAGGCTGTTACTGGATCTGATCATCTACTGCCTTCCCTGATCCTAGGCTGTTACTGGATCTGATTATCTGCTGCCTGCCCTGATCCTAGGCTGTTACTGGATCTGATCATCTACTGCCTGCCCTGATCCTAGGCTGTTACTGGATCTGATCATCTACTGCCTGCCCTGATCCTAGGCTGTTACTGGATCTGATTATCTGCTGCCTGCCCTGATCCTAGGCTGTTACTGGATCTGCTCATCTACTGCCTGCCCTAATCCTAGGCTGTTACTGGATCTGATCATCTACTGCCTGCCCTGATCCTAGGCTGTTACTGGATCTGCTCATCTACTGCCTGCCCTGATCCTAGGCTGTTACTGGATTTGATCATCTACTGCCTGCCCTGATCCTAGGCTGTTACTGGATCTGATCATCTAGTGCCTTCCCTGATCCTAGGCTGTTACTGGATCTGCTCATCTACTGCCTGCCCTGATCCTAGGCTGTTACTGTATCTGATCATTTACTGCCTGCCCTGATCCTAGGCTGTTACTGGATCTGCTCATCTACTGCCTGCCCTGATTGTAGACTGTTACTGGATCTAATCATCTGCTGCCTGCCCTGATCCTTGGCTGTTACTGGATCTGATCATCTACTGCCTGCCCTGATCCTAGGCTGTTACTGGATCTGATCATCTTCTGCCTGCCCTGATCCTAGGCTTTTACTGGATCTGATCATCTACTGCCTGCCCTGATCATAGGCTGTTACTGGATCTGCTCATCTACTGCCTGCCCTGATCCTAGGCTGTTACTGGATCTGCTCATCTACTGCCTGCCCTGATCCTAGGCTGTTACTGGATCTGATCATCTACTGCCTGCCCTGATCCTAGGCTGTTACTGGATCTGATCATCTACTGCCTGCCCTGATCGTAGACTGTTACTGGATCTGATCATTTACTGCCTGCCCTGATTGTAGGCTGTTACTGGATCTGATCATCTGCTGCCTGCCCTGATCCTAGGCTGTTACTGGATCTGATCATCTACTGCCTGCCCTGATCGTAGACTGTTACTGGATCTGATCATTTACTGCCTGCCCTGATTGTAGGCTGTTACTGGATCTGATCATCTACTGCCTGCCCTGATTGTAGACTGTTACTGGATCTGATCATCTACTGCCTGTCCTGATTGTAGACTGTTACTGGATCTGATCATCTACTGCCTGCCCTGATTGTAGGCTGTTACTGGATCTGATCATCTACTGCCTGCCCTGATCGTAGACTGTTACTGGATCTGATCATCTACTGCCTGCCCTGATCGTAGACTGTTACTGGATCTGATCATCTACTGCCTGCCCTGATCGTAGACTGTTACTGGATCTGATCATCTACTGCCTGCCTGGATTGTAGGCTGTTACTGGATCTGATCATCTACTGCCTGCCCTGATCCTAGGCTGTTACTGTATCTGATCATTTACTGTTTTCCCTGATCGTAGACTGTTACTGGATCTGATCATCTGCTGCCTGCCCTGATCGTAGACTGTTACTGGATCTGATCATCTACTGCCTGCCCTGATCGTAGACTGTTACTGGATCTGATCATCTACTGCCTGCCCTGATCGTAGACTGTTACTGGATCTGATCATCTACTGCCTGCCCTGATCGTAGACTGTTACTGGATCTGATCATCTACTGCCTGACCTGATTGTAGACTGTTACTGGATCTGATAATTTACTGCCTGCCCTGATCGTAGACTGTTACTGGATTTGATCATCTACTGCCTGCCCTGATCGTAGACTGTTACTGGATCTGATCATCTACTGCCTGCCCTGATCGTAGACTGTTACTGGATCTGATCATCTGCTGCCTGCCCTGATCCTAGGCTGTTACTGGATCTGATCATTTACTGCCTGCCCTAAACATAGTCTTTTACTGGATCTGCTCATCTACTGCCTGCCCTGATCCTAGGCTGTTACTGGATCTGATCATCTACTGCCTGCCCTGATCGTAGACTGTTACTGGATCTGATCATCTACTGCCTGCCCTGATCGTAGACTGTTACTGGATCTGATCATCTACTGCCTGCCCTGATCGTAGACTGTTACTGGATCTGATCATCTACTGCCTGCCCTGATTGTAGACTGTTTCTGGATCTGATCATCTACTGCCTGCCCTGATCGTAGACTGTTACTGGATCTGCTCATCTACTGCCTGCCCGGATTGTAGGCTGTTACTGGATCTGATCATCTACTGCCTGTCCTGATCATAGTCTGTTACTGGATCTGCTCATCTACTGCCTGCCCTGATCGTAGACTGTTACTGGATCTGATCATCTACTGCCTGCCCTGATCCTAGGCTGTTACTGGATCTGATCATCTGCTGCCTGCCCTAATCCTAGGCTGTTACTGGATCTGATCATCTACTGCCTGCCCTGATCGTAGACTGTTACTGGATCTGATCATTTACTGCCTGCCCTGATTGTAGGCTGTTACTGGATCTGATCATCTACTGCCTGTCCTGATTGTAGACTGTTACTGGATCTGATCATCTACTGCCTGCCCTGATTGTAGGCTGTTACTGGATCTGATCATCTACTGCCTGCCCTGATCGTAGACTGTTACTGGATGTGATCATCTACTGCCTGCCCTGATCGTAGACTGTTACTGGATCTGATCATCTACTGCCTGCCCTGATCGTAGACTGTTACTGGATCTGATCATCTACTGCCTGCCCGGATTGTAGGCTGTTACTGGATCTGATCATCTACTGCCTGCCCTGATCCTAGGCTGTTACTGTATCTGATCATTTACTGTTTTCCCTGATCGTAGACTGTTACTGGATCTGATCATCTGCTGCCTGCCCTGATCGTAGACTGTTACTGGATCTGATCATCTACTGCCTGCCCTGATCGTAGACTGTTACTGGATCTGATCATCTACTGCCTGCCCTGATCGTAGACTGTTACTGGATCTGATCATCTACTGCCTGCCCTGATCGTAGACTGTTACTGGATCTGATCATCTACTGCCTGCCCTGATTGTAGACTGTTACTGGATCTGATCATTTACTGCCTGCCCTGATTGTAGACTGTTACTGGATTTGATCATCTACTGCCTGCCCTGATCGTAGACTGTTACTGGATCTAATCATCTACTGCCTGCCCTGATCGTAGACTGTTACTGGATCTGATCATCTGCTGCCTGCCCTGATCCTAGGCTGTTACTGGATCTGATCATTTACTGCCTGCCCTGATCATAGTCTGTTACTGGATCTGCTCATCTACTGCCTGCCCTGATCCTAGGCTGTTACTGGATCTGATCATCTACTGCCTGCCCTGATCGTAGACTGTTACTGGATCTGATCATCTACTGCCTGCCCTGATCGTAGACTGTTACTGGATCTGATCATCTACTGCCTGCCCTGATCGCAGACTGTTACTGGATCTGATCATCTACTGCCTGCCCTGATCGTAGACTGTTACTGGATCTGATCATCTACTGCCTGCCCTGATTGTAGACTGTTACTGGATTTGATCATGTACTGCCTGTTCTGATCGTAGGCTGTTACTGGATCTGATCATCTACCGCCTGCCCTGATCCTAGGCTGTTACTGGATCTGATCATCTACTGCCTGCCCTGATCGTAGACTGTTACTGGATCTGATCATCTACTGCCTGCCCGGATTGTAGGCTGTTACTAGATCTGATCATCTACTGCCTGCCCTGATCGTAGACTGTTACTGGATCTGCTCATCTACTGCCTGCCCGGATTGTAGGCTGTTACTGGATCTGCTCATCTACTGCCTGCCCTGATCGTAGACTGTTACTGGATCTGATCATCTACTGCCTGCCCTGATCCTAGGCTGTTACTGGATCTGATCATCTACTGCCTGCCCTGATCATAGGCTGTTACTGGATCTGATCATCTACTGCCTGCCCTGATCGTAGACTGTTACTGGATCTGATCATCTACTGCCTGCCCTGATTGTAGACCGTTACTGGATTTGATCATGTACTGCCTGTTCTGATCGTAGGCTGTTACTGGATCTGCTCAACTACTGCCTGCCCGGATTGTAGGCTGTTACTGGATCTGATCATCTACTGCCTGCCCGGATTGTAGGCTGTTACTGGATCTGATCATCTACTGCCTGCCCTGATCGTAGACTGTTACTGGATCTGATCATCTACTGCCTGCCCGGATTGTAGGCTGTTACTGGATCTGATCATTTACTGCCTGTCCTGATCGTAGACTGTTACTGGATCTGCTCATCTACTGCCTGCCCGGATTGTAGGCTGTTACTGGATCTGATCATCTACTGCCTGCCCTGATCGTAGACTGTTACTGGATGTGATCATCTACTGCCTGCCCTGATCGTAGACTGTTACTGGATCTGATCATCTACTGCCTGCCCTGATCGTAGACTGTTACTGGATCTGATCATCTACTGCCTGCCCGGATTGTAGGCTGTTACTGGATCTGATCATCTACTGCCTGCCCTGATCCTAGGCTGTTACTGTATCTGATCATTTACTGTTTTCCCTGATCGTAGACTGTTACTGGATCTGATCATCTGCTGCCTGCCCTGATCGTAGACTGTTACTGGATCTGATCATCTACTGCCTGCCCTGATCGTAGACTGTTACTGGATCTGATCATCTACTGCCTGCCCTGATCGTAGACTGTTACTGGATCTGATCATCTACTGCCTGCCCTGATCGTAGACTGTTACTGGATCTGATCATCTACTGCCTGCCCTGATTGTAGACTGTTACTGGATCTGATCATTTACTGCCTGCCCTGATTGTAGACTGTTACTGGATTTGATCATCTACTGCCTGCCCTGATCGTAGACTGTTACTGGATCTAATCATCTACTGCCTGCCCTGATCGTAGACTGTTACTGGATCTGATCATCTGCTGCCTGCCCTGATCCTAGGCTGTTACTGGATCTGATCATTTACTGCCTGCCCTGATCATAGTCTGTTACTGGATCTGCTCATCTACTGCCTGCCCTGATCCTAGGCTGTTACTGGATCTGATCATCTACTGCCTGCCCTGATCGTAGACTGTTACTGGATCTGATCATCTACTGCCTGCCCTGATCGTAGACTGTTACTGGATCTGATCATCTACTGCCTGCCCTGATCGCAGACTGTTACTGGATCTGATCATCTACTGCCTGCCCTGATCGTAGACTGTTACTGGATCTGATCATCTACTGCCTGCCCTGATTGTAGACTGTTACTGGATTTGATCATGTACTGCCTGTTCTGATCGTAGGCTGTTACTGGATCTGATCATCTACCGCCTGCCCTGATCCTAGGCTGTTACTGGATCTGATCATCTACTGCCTGCCCTGATCGTAGGCTGTTACTGGATCTGCTCATCTACTGCCTGCCCGGATTGTAGGCTGTTACTGGATCTGATCATTTACTGCCTGCCCTGATCATAGTCTATTAATGGATCTGCTCATCTACTGCCTGCCTGGATTGTAGGCTGTTACTGGATCTGATCATCTACTGCCTGCCCGGATTGTAGGCTGTTACTGGATCTGATCATCTACCGCCTGCCCTGATCCTAGGCTGTTACTGGATCTGATCATCTACTGCCTGCCCTGATCGTAGACTGTTACTGGATCTGATCATCTACTGCCTGCCCGGATTGTAGGCTGTTACTAGATCTGATCATCTACTGCCTGCCCTGATCGTAGACTGTTACTGGATCTGATCATCTACTGCCTGCCCTGATCGTAGACTGTTACTGGATCTGCTCATCTACTGCCTGCCCGGATTGTAGGCTGTTACTGGATCTGCTCATCTACTGCCTGCCCTGATCGTAGACTGTTACTGGATCTGATCATCTACTGCCTGCCCTGATCCTAGGCTGTTACTGGATCTGATCATCTACTGCCTGCCCTGATCATAGGCTGTTACTGGATCTGATCATCTACTGCCTGCCCTGATCGTAGACTGTTACTGGATCTGATCATCTACTGCCTGCCCTGATTGTAGACCGTTACTGGATTTGATCATGTACTGCCTGTTCTGATCGTAGGCTGTTACTGGATCTGCTCAACTACTGCCTGCCCGGATTGTAGGCTGTTACTGGATCTGATCATCTACTGCCTGCCCGGATTGTAGGCTGTTACTGGATCTGATCATCTACTGCCTGCCCTGATCGTAGACTGTTACTGGATCTGATCATCTACTGCCTGCCCGGATTGTAGGCTGTTACTGGATCTGATCATTTACTGCCTGTCCTGATCGTAGACTGTTACTGGATCTGCTCATCTACTGCCTGCCCGGATTGTAGGCTGTTACTGGATCTGATCATCTACTGCCTGCTCTGATTGTAGACTGTTACTGGATTTGATCATCTACTGCCTGCCCTGATCGTAGGCTGTTACTGGATCTGATCATCTACTGCCTGCCCTGATCGTAGGCTGTTACTGGATCTGATCATCTACTGCCTGCTCTGATTGTAGACTGTTACTGGATCTGCTCATCTACTGCCTGCCCTGATCGTAGACTGTTACTGGATCTGATCATCTACTGCCTGCCCTGATCATAGTCTGTTACTGGATCTGCTCATCTACTGCCTGCCCTGATCGTAGACTGTTACTGGATCTGATCATTTACTGCCTGTCCTGATCGTAGACTGTTACTGGATCTGCTCATCTACTGCCTGCCCGGATTGTAGGCTGTTACTGGATCTGATCATCTACTGCCTGCTCTGATTGTAGACTGTTACTGGATTTGATCATCTACTGCCTGCCCTGATCGTAGGCTGTTACTGGATCTGATCATCTACTGCCTGCCCTGATCGTAGGCTGTTACTGGATCTGATCATCTACTGCCTGCTCTGATTGTAGACTGTTACTGGATCTGCTCATCTACTGCCTGCCCTGATCGTAGACTGTTACTGGATCTGATCATCTACTGCCTGCCCTGATCATAGTCTGTTACTGGATCTGCTCATCTACTGCCTGCCCTGATCGTAGGCTGTTACTGGATCTGATCATCTACTGCCTGCTCTGATTGTAGACTGTTACTGGATCTGCTCATCTACTGCCTGCCCTGATCGTAGACTGTTACTGGATTTGATCATCTACTGCCTGCCCTGATCGTAGACTGTTACTGGATCTGATCATCTACTGCCTGCCCTGATCATAGTCTGTTACTGGATCTGCTCATCTACTGCCTGCCCTGATCGTAGACTGTTACTGGATCTGATCATCTACTGCCTGTCCTGATCGTAGACTGTTACTGGATCTGATCATCTTCTGCCTGTCCTGATCGTAGACTGTTACTGGATCTGATCATCTGCTGCCTGCCCTGATCGTAGACTGTTACTGGATCTGCTCATCTACTGCCTGCCCTGATCGTAGACTGTTACTGGATCTGATCATCTTCTGCCTGTCCTGATCGTAGACTGTTACTGGATCTGATCATCTGCTGCCTGCCCTGATCGTAGACTGTTACTGGATCTGATCATCTGCTGCCTGTCCTGATCGTAGACTGTTACTGGATCTGATCATCTGCTGCCTGCCCTGATCGTTGACTGTTACTGGATCTGATCATTTACTGCCTGCCCGGATTGTAGGCTGTTACTGGATCTGATCATCTACTGCCTGCCCTGATCGTAGACTGTTACTGGATCTGATCATCTGCTGCCTGCCCTGATCGTAGACTGTTACTGGATCTGATCATTTACTGCCTGCCCGGATTGTAGGCTGTTACTGGATCTGATCATCTACTGCCTGCCCTGATCGTAGACTGTTACTGGATCTGATCATCTACTGCCTGCCCTGATCCTAGGCTGTTACTGGATCTGCTCATCTACTGCCTGCCCTGATCCTAGGCTGTTAATGGATCTGATCATCTACTGCCTGCCCTGATCCTAGGCTGTTACTGGATCTAATCATCTGCTGCCTGCCCTGATCGTAAACTGTTACTGGATCTGATCATCTACTGCCTGTCCTGATCGTAGACTGTTACTGGATCTGCTCATCTACTGCCTGCCCGGATTGTAGACTGTTACTGGATCTGATCATCTGCTGCCTGCCCTGATCGTAGACTGTTACTGGATCTGATCATCTACTGCCTGTCCTGATCGTAGACTGTTACTGGATCTGATCATCTTCTGCCTGTCCTGATCGTAGACTGTTACTGGATCTGATCATCTACTGCCTGTCCTGATCGTAGACTGTTACTGGATCTGATCATCTACTGCCTGTCCTGATCGTAGACTGTTACTGGATCTGATCATCTACTGCCTGTCCTGATCGTAGACTGTTACTGGATCTGATCATCTGCTGCCTGCCCTGATTGTAGACTGTTACTCGATCTGATCATCTGCTGCCTGTCCTGACTGTGAACTGTTAGTGAATCCAATATCCCACTTCCTGTCCTGCCTGTGGAATGTTAGTGAATCTGATCCTCTGCTGCCTGTTCTGACTATGAGCTTGATCTGTGTCTGCCTTCTTTCTTGACCTTGGTCTCCTATACTATCGGTCCCTCTTTGTGTCCTGACCAGACCTGGCTTCCTACAACTCGTACTACTCCTGTGTGGTCATTGAGCTCTCCTGCATCGCCTCCCCCTCCAGAGGCCGTTATACAGAACAGTCTAGAGGATGTTGGGGTTAGTAGCGGTATTAATTTAGTCGACTAAAACATTTTAGTTGACTAAATTAATATTATTATTTTAGTCGACTAAAATACGACTAAAACTAAAACAATTGAGATGACTAAAATACGACTAAAACTAAAATGGCATTTTAGTCCTAAGACTAAGACTAAAACTAAATCGAAATTTGCTGCCAAAATGAGCACTGGTTAGTAGTCGGGGAAGCTCCTTGTTCTCACCACAGTCACATGATCTGTGTTGGAAAAGCTGAAGTTCTGGATCTCCTGTAACGCCTGTAGGATGCTTCCATGATGGGTCATATCTGTGGCTAAAATTAATTCCGCAATTCCCTGAGAAAGAAACATAAAGACAAATTATCACCTACCATAGTGAGGTGTATCTCTGTTCTCACGTGTTCTGAGTCCCTGTGTCCTATTGATATGTCACATCATATAACTAATGTATGACTGTGACGGGAGGGCCCAGGGAACCCAGAATCTCTTGGAAAGTATGGGGTACCCTTGTTTCAGCTCCCCATGCACCTCTTATGTCTAAATCACCCTGTGTCCATTAGGGGCATAGGGTGACAGAGAAATTATATCTTGGACTACTTCAAATGGGACAGTAATATTCATTAACAATATCTCTCAAGAAATATGAAGATGTTATCCCCTGTACACTGTGAGGTCTATGTCCAGGAAGTATACCTGCTTATATGGGCATTCCAGGAAGTCAAGGTAACGGACCGACCGTCTATTGCTTAACGCGGCTGATGATGTCAACTCCAGCCACCTGTCTGTCTGTTGTAATGTAAATGAGTCCAGGCTAACTTCTAAGGATCTTTTCATTGTGGCTGTGCTAATTGACCCTGTATTGTATGAAGGAGTCCTGTGATAATGTGTATTGTAGTTTAGGAGACGGCCAGGCTAGGAAACTCAAAGGTCATGCATATGAGTCATCTTGGCTGCTTAAAGGGATTAGTTAATTAGATTGTGTTAATTAGGTCTGGTCACAGGTGTATTTTCAGAGTAATATGATGCACCTCCTCTTTTACTGTATATAAGCCTGTAGTTTTTCAATAAAGATTGTCATTCCTGCTTGAACCTCAAGACAGAGCCTTGTCTCGTTATTGGGGGAGAATTATTCGTATGGATTTCTTGTTCGCCTGACTGAAGTGTCAGTAGCTGCCTTGGTGTTCGAAAAGGGAATGTCCTAAACGGCTTTAAACCCTCTCATACTCGGGGTGCTGTTACAATGACGTATTATGTATGTCCTTTGCCTCATGTAGAGTGACATGTGTCCCTTGTCCCAAGCTTGGTGTTCTATACATAGGTCTTGTATGATGTATCATCTCCGCCTCCTATCCAAAATACAGTGAGGTGTCCATGATGCTTCACATAGGCCCCTCATTCCCAGTCTGGTGACTGATAGGTCTAGTATGATGCAGCACATACATCCCTTAGGATTGGTGACTGTGACAGAACCCACTGTCACTGTGTGCTTTGGAAGGGACTGAGGGCGGGCCTCCTACCCACAGATTATGGCCCAGAAGAGACTGGAGACTCGGGGAGAAGCTGGCATTGAGATAATGTAATGTAATGCTACATCCCTTCTCCCCCATCCCCCCCCCCTCTTGTTGCTGTGTTTAGCTGTGTTGGTTCATGGCACACAGACAATGGTCTGGACTGCAGACATCTCTCCGCAGGGGATGTGTATTGAGGGGTTGCCTGCTTATCATAATCCCTTTATGTTTATCTGTAGTCTCTGTTTCAATGTACAAGTGTTCAGTTCCCATTGATTCTTCCTTGTCCCCTACCCCCCCTCTATGACAAGGCTAAGGGGAGTGTCCCTAACTGTGTGTAAAAGTGTATGTTTTGGATTTAATAAACAGTTGATGCTCTGCATGTTTAACCCTCAACACCTGTGTGGATTGTCTCGTGATTGAGGGGTTAAGGGCTGGTTATGGCGAATCTGCAGGCTGCGGGTGCGTTTGGAGGACAGGAGACACAAGTCTGGCGGATGTGCCCATCTGGGGTATCTGAGATCGGTTACAGTGTTGGCAGCAGTGGGATGTCTCCTGCAGTCCGGGCCATCCAAACCACCACCAGGATTCAAGATCTGGGCAGCCGTCGAGGAGCAATACGGGGACCAGCCAGCATGAGAGCGGAGTTTGAGAGGAGGCTGCAAGGCATGCGGAAGCAACATCGGGGACCAGCGACAGAGCGCACCATGCTCGGCTGGGAGGATGTGATCCGCTGGCAACTCTGGCATGAAACGCTAAGCCACGAGCGGCGCCATCAGGGGAAGATCCTTCCCTCCTCCACAGAGATGTACTGGACGCAGTACCATGCGCGAGAGGTGTTCCTGAGGGAACGACCGCGAGATGAGTGGAAGACGGAGCTCGGAAGATTGGTCCAGGAGGAGATGAGGCTGGACGCCAGCTACAGAGCCCTCCGGTGGTTCGCGGCTCAACTGTGGCCAAGTACAGCAGACGGCAGCCCGACAGAAGGCGTTGGCTACGGCGGCGTGGGGCTGCTCCATCAAAAAATGTACGGAGACCCAGACTTTGGGAGCGATGAGGAGTGGCGGATGGAAAACATCCTGGACTTCCGAGATGAGGTGCTGGACCTCCCTGAAGAGGCGTGTGACCTGGAGGAATTGGAGTTCCTGGTTGAGCAGGAATGGGAGCTCGAGATTGCCTACAAGCGGCTGTTTGACGGTGATCAGCAGCCTGGCATGGCTCCCGTTGCCTTGGACTGTCCTGGAGAAATAGCGGACAGTCACGAAGATGCGGAGCAAATGGGGCCAGGAGTGCCCCTACGTTTTCCCGTCCTAACCGCAATGGAAGAAGCGGCGATGATACAGAGGGCACTGCGAGTGCTAGAATGCCGGAACGCACCAGAGGTTCCCCAAGCAGAGAGACAAGATAATAGCATAAAGGTCTCAGAAGGGGAAGTTGAGACTGGCGCTGGAAGGCTGGTAAATGGTGATCAGCAGCAAGTCGATAGTATCGCATCCGGTGCCCCAGCAGAAGCGCTGGCTACAGGGCAGAGTGCCACTAGCCTCTGCCCAGCATCAGAAAAAGAGTTGGATCCGGAGAGTCTGAGAGATGATTTTCGTGAGCCGTTTCCCCAACAGCAGATATCCCCAACGGGAGTGGAGGAAGCAATTCTCCCTCCCCAGCAATTGGACATTACCCCAATGTTCATCCCCCCAGCAGAAGCGCTGACTGCAGGGCAGAGTGCCGCTGGCCTCTGCCCACCCTCAGAGTTGGATCCAGGGAGTCCGAGGGATGACCTCAGTGAGCTGTTTCCCCAGCACTTGGACACTACCCCAGTGTTCATCCCCCCAGCAGAAGCGCTGGCTACAGGGCAGAGTGCCGCGGGCCTCTGCCCACCCTCAGAGTTAGATCCAGGGAGTCCGAGGGATGACCTCAGTGAGCTGGTTGCCCAGCACTTGGACACTACCCCAGTGTATATCCCCCCAGCAGAAGCACTGGCTGCATGGCAGAGTGTTACCGGCCCCGACCCAGCCCTCAGTAGATTTTTGGAGGGTTTGGGAGACAGCCCCTGTCAGAAGTTGCCTCAGAAGCTGGTCACAGAACCAGGAGGGGAGAAAATCCTTCCCCCTCTTCAGCTGCTGAACTCTACCATTGTATATGTCCCCCTAGCAGAAGCACTGGCTATGGGGCAGAGCGATGTTGGCCTCTGCCCAGCATCAGAAAAAGAGACGGAGAGTCCGGGAGACAGTCCCTGCAAGATACCTCCTCAGCGGCTGTTAGCTACTCCAGGAGAAAAGCAAGAACCTTTTCCTCCCCAACTGCATAGCACTGCCAGCCTATGTTCCCTACAAGCTGAAGCGCTGGCATCGGGGCAGAGGATTTTTCAGCTCCCCTCAATATCTGCAACCCAGCCCCGGATCACGGGAGTGCGGACAGCTGTTCCCACTCTGCAGCGGCTGTTTTTATTCACGGGAGACCGTATGTGCGATTTTGCTCCCCAGCCCCAGAGACGTACTTTTCCTTTTCCTGGTTGCCTGGGGTGGAAGTTTGCGACTAACGCAGGTCCAGACCAGTTCGGGGTCAGGAACCTGGTTAGTCTGTTTTTAAAAGGGGAGAAATGTGACAGAACCCACTGTCACTGTGTGCTTTGGAAGGGACTGAGGGCGGGCCTCCTACCCACAGATTATGGCCCAGAAGAGACTGGAGACTCGGGGAGAAGCTGGCATTGAGATAATGTAATGTAATGCTACATCCCTTCTCCCCCATCCCCCCCCCCCTTGTTGCTGTGTTTAGCTGTGTTGGTTCATGGCACACAGACAATGGTCTGGACTGCAGACATCTCTCCGCAGGGGATGTGTATTGAGGGGTTGCCTGCTTATCATAATCCCTTTGTTTATCTGTAGTCTCTGTTTCAATGTACAAGTGTTCAGTTCCCATTGATTCTTCCTTGTCCCCTACCCCCCCTCTATGACAAGGCTAAGGGGAGTGTCCCTAACTGTGTGTAAAAGTGTATGTTTTGGATTTAATAAAGAGTTAATGCTCTGCATGTTTAACCCTCAACACCTGTGTGGATTGTCTCGTGATTGAGGGGTTAAGGGCTGGTTATGGCGAATCTGCAGGCTGCGGGTGCGTTTGGAGGACAGGAGACACAAGTCTGGCGGATGTGCCCATCTGGGGTATCTGAGATCGGTTACAGTGACCTATAGGTTTTATATGACCCTCTCGTGGGTCCCTCATTCCCAGTTTGGTGACCAATAGGTCTTAGATGACGTGTCACATCCCTAGTCCAAGTGTGGTGACGTAAAAGTCTTGTATGATATTTCACATACACCCCTCATCCAAAGTGTGGGGACCTATAGGGTTTATGTGACATTTTACATACATCTCTTGTCCCAAGTTTGGTGACCTGTGGGCCTTGTATGACGTATCACATATGACCTGTGGGTCTTGTATGACGTATCACATATGACCTGTGGGTCTTGTATGACGTATCACATATGACCTGTGGGTCTTGTATGACGTATCACATATGACCTGTGGGTCTTGTATGACGTATCACATATGACCTGTGGGTCTTGTATGACGTATCACATATGACCTGTGGGTCTTGTATGACGTATCACATATGACCTGTGGGCCTTGTATGACGTATCACATATGACCTGTGGGCCTTGTATGACGTATCACATATGACCTGTGGGTCTTGTATGACGTATCACATATGACCGGTGGGTCTTGTATGACGTATCACATATGACCGGTGGGTCTTGTATGACGTATCACATATGACCTGTGGGTCTTGTATGACGTATCACATATGACCTGTGGGCCTTGTATGACGTATCACATATGACCAGTGGGTCTTGTATGACGTATCACATATGACCTGTGGGTCTTGTATGACGTATCACGTATGACCTGTGGGTCTTGTATGACGTATCACATATGACCTGTCGGTCTTGTATGATGTATCACGTATGACCTGTGGGTCTTGTATGACGTATCACATATGACCTGTGGGTCTTGTATGACGTATCACGTATGACCTGTGGGTCTTGTATGATGTATCACGTATGACCTGTGGGTCTTGTATGATGTATCACGTATGACCTGTGGGTCTTGTATGATGTATCACATATGACCTGTGGGTCTTGTATGATGTATCACATATGACCTGTGGGTCTTGTATGATGTATCACATATGACCTGTGGGTCCTGTATGACGTATCACATATGACCTGTGGGTCTTGTATGATGTATCACGTATGACCTGTGGGTCTTGTATGACGTATCACATATGACCTGTGGGTCTTGTATGACGTATCACATATGACCTGTGGGTCTTGTATGATGTATCACGTATGACCTGTGGGTCTTGTATGACGTATCACATATGACCTGTGGGTCTTGTATGATGTATCACATATGACCTGTGGGTCTTGTATGATGTATCACATATGACCTGTGGGTCTTGTATGATGTATCACGTATGACCTGTGGGTCTTGTATGACCTGTGGGTCTTGTATGACGTATCACATATGACCTGTGGGTCTTGTATGACGTATCACATATGACCTGTGGGTCTTGTATGATGTATCACGTATGACCTGTGGGTCTTGTATGACGTATCACATATGACCTGTGGGTCTTGTATGATGTATCACGTATGACCTGTGGGTCTTGTATGACGTATCACATATGACCTGTGGGTCTTGTATGATGTATCACGTATGACCTGTGGGTCTTGTATGACGTATCACATATGACCTGTGGGTCTTGTATGACGTATCACATATGACCTGTGGGTCTTGTATGATGTATCACGTATGACCTGTGGGTCTTGTATGACGTATCACATATGACCTGTGGGTCTTGTATGATGTATCACGTATGACCTGTGGGTCTTGTATGACGTATCACATATGACCTGTGGGTCTTGTATGATGTATCACGTATGACCTGTGGGTCTTGTATGACGTATCACATATGACCTGTGGGTCTTGTATGACGTATCACATATGACCTGTGGGTCTTGTATGACGTATCACATATGACCTGTGGGTCTTGTATGACGTATCACATATGACCTGTGGGTCTTGTATGATGTATCACATATGACCTGTGGGTCTTGTATGACGTATCACATATGACCTGTGGGTCTTGTATGATGTATCACGTATGACCTGTGGGTCTTGTATGACGTATCACATATGACCTGTGGGTCTTGTATGACGTATCACATATGACCTGTGGGTCTTGTATGATGTATCACATATGACCTGTGGGTCTTGTATGACGTATCACATATGACCTGTGGGTCTTGTATGATGTATCACATATGACCTGTGGGTCTTGTATGACGTATCACATATGACCTGTGGGTCTTGTATGATGTATCACGTATGACCTGTGGGTCTTGTATGACGTATCACATATGACCTGTGGGTCTTGTATGACGTATCACATATGACCTGTGGGTCTTGTATGATGTATCACATATGACCTGTGGGTCTTGTATGACGTATCACATATGACCTGTGGGTCTTGTATGATGTATCACATATGACCTGTGGGTCTTGTATGACGTATCACGTATGACCTGTGGGTCTTGTATGATGTATCACGTATGACCTGTGGGTCTTGTATGACGTATCACGTATGACCTGTGGGTCTTGTATGACGTATCACATATGACCTGTGGGTCTTGTATGATGTATCACGTATGACCTGTGGGTCTTGTATGACGTATCACATATGACCTGTGGGTCTTGTATGACGTATCACATATGACCTGTGGGTCTTGTATGATGTATCACGTATGACCTGTGGGTCTTGTATGACGTATCACATATGACCGGTGGGTCTTGTATGACGTATCACATATGACCTGTGGGTCTTGTATGACGTATCACATATGACCTGTGGGTCTTGTATGACGTATCACATATGACCTGTGGGTCTTGTATGACGTATCACATATGACCTGTGGGTCTTGTATGACGTATCACATATGACCTGTGGGTCTTGTATGATGTATCACATATGACCTGTGGGTCTTGTATGATAATATCACATATGACCTGTGGGTCTTGTATGACGTATCACATATGACCTGTGGGTCTTGTATGACGTATCACATATGACCTGTGGGTCTTGTATGACGTATCACATATGACCTGTGGGTCTTGTATGACGTATCACATATGACCTGTGGGTCTTGTATGATGTATCACATATGACCTGTGGGTCTTGTATGATGTATCACATATGACCTGTGGGTCTTGTATGATAATATCACATATGACCTGTGGGTCTTGTATGACGTATCACATATGACCTGTGGGTCTTGTATGACGTATCACATATGACCTGTGGGTCTTGTATGACGTATCACATATGACCTGTGGGTCTTGTATGATGTCTCCTGTGCCATGGGGCTTATTCTACTCACCTCCAGGATGTGTTTGGCTTTATCAGCTTCTACATTACAGAAGATGTTGCTCTGTGATTGGCTGAGTATCTGCAGGGCGATGGCGCAGTGATGATTCTCGAGCGGAGATTTGTTCTGGTACCGTACGGCGAGTTCTGTTTGAGCGTTAACCTGATATCTGAGAAGATTGTCACCAAATTATTATTTCATGACTATGACAGTTATTGTGTGGCGGGTTCTACTCATTATAGGAAATTAAGACAATCGACTGACTGAGCAAACCCAAACCTCAGGGGAGAAAACATACCCCTTCCTTTTCCTTCCATTTTCTTTTTTCTTTTCATTCCCCTTTCCCTTTTCTTTCCCCTTTTCTCCTTTTTTTCCTTTTTCTTTGCCCTTTCTTCCCCCTTTCATCTTTTCTCCTTCTTCTTTTCTCCCTCTTTCTTTTTTTCTCCCCCCTCTTTCTTTTTTTCTCTCCCTCTTTCTTTTTTTCTCTGCCCTCTTTCTTTTTTTCTCTCCCTCTTTCTTTTTTTCTCTGCCCTCTTTCTTTTTTTCTCTGCCCTCTTTCTTTTTTTCTCTCCCCTCTTTCTTTTTTTCTTTCCCCTCTTTCTTTTTTTCTTTCCCCTCTTTCTTTTTTCTCTCCCTTCTCTTTCTTTTTTTTCTCTCCCCTCTTTCTTTTTTTTCTCCCCCTCTTTCTTTTTTTCTCTCCCCTCTTTCTTTTTTTCTCCCCCTCCTTTCTTTTTTTCTCCCCCTCCTTCTTTTTTTCTCTCCCCTCTTTCTTTTTTTCTCTCCCCTCTTTCTTTTTTTCTCCCCCTCCTTCTTTTTTTCTCTCCCCTCTTTCTTTTTTTCTCTCCCTTCTCTTTCTTTTTTTCCCTCCCCTCTTTCTTTTTTTTCTCCCCCTCTTTCTTTTTTTCTCTCCCCTCTTTCTTTTTTTCTCTCCCCTCTTTCTTTTTTTTCTCCCCCCCTCTTTCTTTTTTTCTCCCCCTCTTTCTTTTTTTTTCTCCCCTCTTTCTTTTTTTTTCTCCCTCCACCACAGGGGGATAATAATCTCCCCATCAGCTCCCATTGATCTCCCGGTCCCCCCCCTGAACACCCTCTAGGGTGGTACAGTTTAGACTCACGCATTGTTGAGGCCGGGATGGTCCAGGTCATGGCAGAGAGCGCCAACCATCAGGACAGCGATGTCCTCCAGGGATACACCTTCCTGAAACAGCAGCCAGGATGAGGGGAATTACTGAAGATACAATTAGCCACATATTGTTTATTATTGGGCAGCAAACTTTAATCTTTTTAGCTTTATTTGTGCTTTGTCAATAGGCAGGCAATTTGCTGTGTGTCAGGTTCCCTTTAGTAGAGGCACATTTCAGGGGAACTGATAAAAGGGTGGCAGGTTACCTGGAGGCAGCACAGACTGGGGGCAGGGATGGCGTGTTACCTGCAGGAGGTACAGACTGGGGGCAGGGATGGCGTGTTACCTGCAGGAGGTACAGACTGGGAGCAGGGATGGCGTGTTACCTGCAGGAGGTACAGACTGGGGGCAGGGATGGTGGGTTACCTGCAGGAGGTACAGACTGGGGGCAGGGATGGCGTGTTACCTGCAGGAGGTACAGACTGGGGGCAGGGATGGCGGGTTACCTGCAGGAGGTACAGACTGGGGGCAGGGATGGTGGGTTACCTGGAGGCAGCACAGACTGGGGGCAGGGATGGCGTGTTACCTGCAGGAGGTACAGACTGGGGGCAGGGATGGCGTGTTACCTACAGGAGGTACAGACTGGGGGCAGGGATGGCGTGTTACCTGCAGGAGGTACAGACTGGGGGCAGGGATGGTGGGTTACCTGCAGGAGGTACAGGCTGGGGGCAGGGATGGTGGGTTACCTGCAGGAGGTACAGGCTGGGGGCAGGGATGGTGGGTTACCTGCAGGAGGTACAGACTGGGGGCAGGGATGGTGGGTTACCTGCAGGAGGAACAGACTGGGGGCAGGGATGGCGGGTTACCTGTAGGAGGTACAGGCTGGGGGCAGGGATGGCGTGTTACCTGCAGGAGGTACAGACTGGGGGCAGGGATGGTGGTTTACCTGCAGGAGGTACAGGCTGGGGGCAGGGATGGCGTGTTACCTGCAGGAGGTACAGACTGGGGGCAGGGATGGTGGGTTACCTGCAGGAGGTACAGACTGGGGGCAGGGATGGCGGGTTACCTACAGGAGGTACAGGCTGGGGGCAGGGATGGTGGGTTACCTGCAGGAGGTACAGACTGGGGGCAGGGATGGTGGTTTACCTGCAGGAGGTACAGGCTGGGGGCAGGGATGGTGTGTTACCTGCAGGAGGTACAGACTGGGGGCAGGGATGGTGGGTTACCTGCAGGAGGTACAGACTGGGGGCAGGGATGGTGGGTTACCTGCAGGAGGTACAGACTGGGGGCAGGGATGGCGGGTTACCTGCAAGAGGTACAGACTGGGGGCAGGGATGGTGGGTTGCCTGCAGGAGGTACAGGCTGGGGGCAGGGATGGTGGGTTACCTGCAGGTGGTACCGACTGGGGGCAGTGATGGCGTGTTACCTGCAGGAGGTACAGATTGGGGGCAGTGATGACGGGTTACCTGCAGGCGGCACAGATTGGCACAGTGATGGCAGGTTACCTGCAGGTGGCATAGATTGTGGGCAGTGATGTTGGGTTACCTGAAGGTGGCACAGATTGGGGGCAGTGATGGCGGGTTACATGCAGGCGGCACAGATTGTGGGCAGTGATGTTGGGTTACCTGAAGGTGGCACAGATTGGGGGCAGTGGTGGCGGGTTACCTGCAGGTGGCACAGATTGGGGGCAGTGATGGCGGGTTACCTGCAGGTGGCACAGATTGGCGCAGTGATGGCGGGTTACCTGCAGGTGGCACAGATTGGCGCAGTGATGGCGGGTTACCTGCAGGTGGCACAGATTGGTGCAGTGATGGCGGGTTACCTGAAGGTGGCACAGATTGGAGGCATTGATGGCGGGTTACCTGAAGGTGGCACAGATTGGCGCAGTGATAGCGGGTTACCTGCAGGCGGTACAGATTGGGGGCAGTGATGGTGGGTTACCTGAAGGCGGCACAGGTGTATTATGCTGTACATCATCTGTGTGACGCAGAAGGCGTGTCGGAAGTTGTGGAACGGATTTGCCCGATAATGACTTTGGACGTTTTTCTAAAGGAAGAGAAAGAAAACAACTTATTGGTCCAATCAGAGCACCTTCCAGGAGCATCAGCCTATCACTGAATGTACTAAACTACCCCATGAAAAAAAACCATGATGGCAAAGTGTAAGGGACCCGGGATGATGTCTTCTCATTTATCTTCAATAAATGTACATGTTTGCTGTACCATATTTCTCCTATTGTATGTTATATTCCTATTCACTTATTGCCACCATCAGAAATAACGTTTTCTAATATACAAATATTATCAATCAGACTCACCAAGAAATTTCGAAGCGTCTCGTCCTCCATCTTCAAATACGTCGGCAGATGCAGATCAGCGAACATGAATTCCAGGAGACACAGCATCTGCCAATGAGAAGACACAACATGGCGGTCATTGTACAACTCCATTCCCACTATTCCCCAATCCGGGACTCTTCTACAGAAGACACAACATGGCGGTCATTGTACAACGCCATTCCCACTATTCCCCAATCCGGGACTCTTCTACAGAAGACACAACATGGCGGTCATTGTACAACGCCATTCCCACTATTCCTCAATCCGGGACTCTTCTACAGAAGACACAACATGGCGGTCATTGTACAACGCCATTCCCACTATTCCTCAATCCGGGACTCTTCTACAGAAGACACAACATGGCGGTCATTGTACAACGCCATTCCCACTATTCCCCAATCCGGGACTCTTCTACAGAAGACACAACATGGCGGTCATTGTACAACGCCATTCCCACTATTCCCCAATCCAGGACTCTTCTACAGAAGACACAACATGGCGGTCATTGTACAACGCCATTCCCACTATTCCCCAATCCGGGACTCTTCTACAGAAGACACAACATGGCGGTCATTGTACAACGCCATTCCCACTATTCCTCAATCCGGGACTCTTCTACAGAAGACACAACATGGCGGTCATTGTACAACGCCATTCCCACTATTCCTCAATCCGGGACTCTTCTACAGAAGACACAACATGGCGGTCATTGTACAACGCCATTCCCACTATTCCCCAATCCGGGACTCTTCTACAGAAGACACAACATGGCGGTCATTGTACAACGCCATTCCCACTATTCCCCATTCCAGGACTCTTCTACAGAAGACACAACATGGCGGTCATTGTACAACGCCATTCCCACTATTCCTCAATCTGGGACTCTTCTACAGAAGACACAACATGGCGGTCATTGTACAACGCCATTCCCACTATTCCTCAATCCGGGACTCTTCTACAGAAGACACAACATGGCGGTCATTGTACAACGCCATTCCCACTATTCCCCATTCCAGGACTCTTCTACAGAAGACACAACATGGCGGTCATTGTACAACGCCATTCCCACTATTCCCCAATCCAGGACTCTTCTACAGAAGACACAACATGGCGGTCATTGTACAACGCCATTCCCACTATTCCTCAATCCGGGACTCTTCTACAGAAGACACAACATGGCGGTCATTGTACAACGCCATTCCCACTATTCCCCAATCCGGGACTCTTCTACAGAAGACACAACATGGCGGTCATTGTACAATGCCATTCCTGCTATTCCCCAATCCGAGACTCCTCTACAGAAGACACAACATGGCGGTCATTGTACAACGCCATTCCCACTATTCCCCATTCCAGGACTCTTCTACAGAAGACACAACATGGCGGTCATTGTACAACGCCATTCCCACTATTCCTCAATCTGGGACTCTTCTACAGAAGACACAACATGGCGGTCATTGTACAACGCCATTCCCACTATTCCTCAATCCGGGACTCTTCTACAGAAGACACAACATGGCGGTCATTGTACAACGCCATTCCCACTATTCCCCATTCCAGGACTCTTCTACAGAAGACACAACATGGCGGTCATTGTACAACGCCATTCCCACTATTCCCCAATCCAGGACTCTTCTACAGAAGACACAACATGGCGGTCATTGTACAACGCCATTCCCACTATTCCTCAATCCGGGACTCTTCTACAGAAGACACAACATGGTGGTCATTGTACAACGCCATTCCCACTATTCCCCAATCCGGGACTCTTCTACAGAAGACACAACATGGCGGTCATTGTACAACGCCATTCCCACTATTCCCCATTCCAGGACTCTTCTACAGAAGACACAACATGGCGGTCATTGTACAACTCCATTCCCACTATTCCTCAATCCGGGACTCTTCTACAGAAGACACAACTTGGCGGTCATTGTACAACGCCATTCCCACTATTCCTCAATCCGGGACTCTTCTACAGAAGACACAACATGGCGGTCATTGTACAACGCCATTCCCGCATCCAGGACTCTTCTACAGAAGACACAACATGGCGGTCATTGTACAACGCCATTCCCACTATTCCCCAATCCAGGACTCTTCTACAGAAGACACAACATGGCGGTCATTGTACAACTCCATTCCCACTATTCCCCAATCCAGGACTCTTCTACAGAGAACACAACATGGCGGTCATTGTACAACGCCATTCCCACTATTCCCCAATCCGGGACTCTTCTACAGAAGACACAACATGGCGGTCATTGTACAACGCCATTCCCACTATTCCCCAATCCAGGACTCTTCTACAGAGAACACAACATGGCGGTCATTGTACAACGCCATTCCCACTATTCCCCAATCCGGGACTCTTCTACAGAAGACACAACATGGCGGTCATTGTACAACGCCATTCCCACTATTCCCCAATCCAGGACTCTTCTACAGAAGACACAACATGGCGGTCATTGTACAACGCCATTCCCACTATCCCCCAATCCAGGACTCTTCTACAGAGAACACAACATGGCGGTCATTGTACAACTCCATTCCCACTATTCCCCAATCCAGGACTCTTCTACAGAAGACACAACATGGCGGTCATTGTACAACGCCATTCCCACTATTCCCCAATCCAGGACTCTTCTACAGAAGACACAACATGGCGGTCATTGTACAACTCCATTCCCACTATTCCCCAATACAGGACTCTTCTACAGAAGACACAACATGGCGGTCATTGTACAACTCCATTCCCACTATTCCCCAATCCAGGACTCTTCTACAGAGAACACAACATGGCGGTCATTGTACAACGCCATTCCCACTATTCCCCAATCCGGGACTCTTCTACAGAAGACACAACATGGCGGTCATTGTACAACGCCATTCCCACTATTCCCCAATCCGGGACTCCTCTACAGAAGACACAACATGGCGGTCATTGTACAACGCCATTCCCGCTATTCCCCAATCCGGGACTCTTCTACAGAAGACACAACATGGTGGTCATTGTACAACCCCATTCCCACTATTCCCCAATCCGGGACTCCTCTACAGAAGACACAACATGGCGGTCATTGTACAACGCCATTCCCACTATTCCCCAATCCGGGACTCCTCTACAGAAGACACAACATGGCGGTCATTGTACAACGCCATTCCCACTTTCTTTTTCGTACATCATGGGACACAGAGCGACTTAGTCATTACTAATGGGTTATATAGATTACCTTCAGGTGTTGGCACTGGCCAATTCCAAACCGGAAGTACCCTCCCCTATATAAGCCCCTCCCACCCGGGAGCACCTCAGTTTTTTGCCAGTGTCTAAGGTGTTGGCCAAAGAGTAACATGTGTTTTCACTGGGCTTGCGTACAGGTTCTTTTGGGCCTTAGTAAGCTGTTCCGGATCCCACCAAAAAAGCTTCATAGCTAAACGGTCGGTACCCGGGCCTTGCAACAGAAGAGCAAGGTTTTGCCTGTAATGCTTCTCTTAGGAGGGCTGGACCCTGGGATCCAGAGCTCTGGTCATACCCACGACCAAGATGTTGTCTGTGCAGGGTGCTATACAGGTCCAGGGGAGTGGAATCCTTGGGAACCCGGTCCCTGAAGGTTTAATTACAATGCCTGCCGTGATAGGTGAAGTTTGGACTTCTGTGGACCAAACAAAGTCCTGCGGCGGGGATCAGGTAAGTGGGGGCCCCCAGGAACTTGGTTCTATTGGGGGACCCCCAAGCCTAATTTGTCTTTCTGTCTGTTACCTAACGGTATTCCCGCTAAATATCTGTGTTTGCCTGTAACTACTGAAAATGTAAAATTTTAATAGTAGTCAAGAAAAAAAAAAAAAAAAAAAAAAGGGACCGCGGTACCTGTGTTAAACCACTAGAGGCCGCTGTAGTCCATTTTTCTTGTCATGTGGATCTTTGGTTTTCTCAAGTCAAAAGATCCAGGCAGCTGGTAAGTTTCTCTGTGGGAATCCACTTCCTCTGCCCTGTTGCTGCGCTCATCCACCGCACAGGCCCTCCGGCAAAAAGGGCCCTGGCCCCTGTTTGATTTCGAAAAGGGCGCCAATGGCGCACGGGCGCGCGCGCGGGCGCGTGCACGCGCCTCCTATGAAAAAAAGGGGCGGGGCGGGTGGATGACGCTCGATGCGCGCCGCGGCGCTTCTGCGCATGTGCGGGCGTCCCAGCATAGTTAAAAGACACAGTACAAGTGTCAGCTGGATGCAAACAGAGCTAGCAACAAACAGTGGCACACAGAGGCGGTTGATGCAGGCATCCCCATAGAAAGGCACTTTAGTGGACACCAGCTGGTATATAGCAGCACCTGTGTTAGATTATTACCAGCAAAATTGGTGTATGACGACGGGAATACCTCAGCTTTGTGCTTAAAGATATGTCGTCCAGACGCTCCGGAAATAGATCTTCCAGGAAGCCAAAGGGGTCTCCATCGGGCTCTGAGGATATTGGGCATGCTTGTACTGCACCAATCTCCATCCACTACGGTTTCCTCGCTGGGGTCGCTGAAAGCTTCCCAGGCTGTCTGTTCCTTCCCAATCCACCCTTTATTAGAAGGGCTTATTTACCAGGATTGGGAGCATCCTGATAAAATATTTGCTCCCCCCAAGAGATTTCCGGTGATCTATCCCATGGAGGATAAGTTCATAAAAAAATGGAGGGTCCCTACAGTGGACGCAGCCATCTCTTCTGTTAACAAATCACTGACATGTCCAGTAGATAATGTTCCAATGTCAAAGACCCAATAGATAAAAAAATTGGAGTCTTTACTAAAATCTGCTTTCTCTACAGCAAGCATGGTGACACAACCTGCGGTAGCAGCGATTGGAGTCTGCCAAGCAGTGAAAGATCAGTTGAAACAAGTCTTAAGGGACTTACCAGATCAGCAGGCTCTTGCCCTAGCTGACCTGCCTAGAGCCTTGTGTTTTGCGGTGGACGCCATAAAGGATACAATCCAACAGGCCTCCCGCTTTACGCTGTCTATAGTACATATGCGTAGGCTTCTGTGGCTCAAAAACTGGTCTGCTGAAGCTCCCTGTAAAAAACTGCTGGTTAGCTTCCCATTTCATGGAGAACGCTTATTTGGAGAAGATCTGGACAAATATATCCAGAAAATTTCTGCCGGTAAAAGTTCACTCTTACCGGTTAAGAACAAGGGTAGAAGTCCTTCTTTTAAGAGGCCTACTTCTCCAGTCCCTGGCACATCGGCTGTGAAACAGTTCCGACGGCCTCCGCGGTCACATCCAGGGGGCAGAAATCAGGGACAATCACAGGGTATCAAGAAACCCTGGGTCAAGAGAGGTACAAAACCTCCCCCCAAGGCATGAAGCGTTGCCCCCACTCAATCGGGTGAGGGGAAGACTTCAGTTGTTCACAGAGACCTGGCGGGACACCATCAGAGATGGGTGATCCCCGCAGTAAGTCTGGGATACAGGCTGGAGTTAAAAGACATTCCTCCTGCCCATTTTATAAGGTCAAACGTGCCAAGCGATCCCCAGAAGAGTGGATCCCTCCTTCTGGCACTAGAGCAACTATTGCCCCAAGGGTAATCATGAAGGTTCCCTTGAAAGAAAACGGGTTCGGGTTTTTCTCGAACCTTGTCACAGTCCCCAAACCAAATGGGGACATGAGGCCCATATTGAATATAAAAGGGCTAAACAAGTTCCTACATATCAGGACTTTTTTCGGATGGAGTCGATCCGATCGGTGGCCACCGCCCTACAAGGGCAGGAATGGTTAGCCTCGATCGACATAAGGGATGCTTATTTGCATATTCCCATCTGTCCGGCCCACCAGAAATTTCTACGCCTTGCAGTAGAAGGGCGCCATTTTCAGTTCAGAGCCTTACCTTTCGGTCTGGCCACGGCACCACGAGTGTTCACAAAAATTCTGGCCCTACGATTGGCCAAACTAGGAACACAAGGTGTAACGATAATGGCATATCTAGACGACTTGTTGCTGATAGACCACTCAGTGAAAAAACTAGAAGTGGTCGTTCACAAGATAATCAAGTATCTGGAATCTCACGGTTGCATTATCAACCGAGACAAGTCAGCCCTAAAACCAGTCAAAAGCCTGGAATACTTGGGGGCTAAGACTGGATTCAAATCAGAGAAAGATTTTCTTACCTCCAGAGAAGGTGTCGTCTTTGAAAGATTTGACCCACTTAGTGGGTACAAAAAAAAGAAAAACCATCCATACGCCTGTGTATAAGGCTGCTGGGAAAAATGGTGGCTTCATTCGAAGCGGTACCCTACGGTCAATTCCATTCAAGGAACTTGCAGAGGGCCATACTGTCAGCCTGGAACAAAAAAGTTCAGGCTTTAGACTTACCAATGTCCCTGTCCCCTTCCGTTCGCAAGAGCCTCCATTGGTGGTTGGTGCCCCAGAATCTGGGAAGGGAAACCCTTCAGTCCGGTTTCTTGGAAGGTGGTCACTACAGTTGCCAGCCTCATAGGCTGGGGGGCAGTACTGGAGCAATGGTCTCTCCAGGGCAAGTGGTCAGAAGCAGAGAAGGCCCTGCCCACCAATCTCTTAGAGATACGAGCAGCCCGGTATGCCCTAGTAGCATGGACATCCAAACTCCAAGGGTCACCTGTCAGAATTCAATCAGACAATGCCACAGCAGTGGCATATATCAATCTCCAGGGTGGCACCAGGAGTCGTGCAGCCCAGAGGGGAGCGAAATGCATCCTGGAATGGGCAGAAAGGTATGTCACAGCCATATCCGCGGTTTTCATCCCAGGAGTGGAAAATTGGAGAGCGGACTTTTTTAAGTCGCCAGCAATTATGCCCGGGGGAATGGTCTCTTCACCCCAAGGTTTTCCAGGCAATATGCCAGCGGTGGGGAACACCGGATGTAGATCTGCTAGCATCCAGATTCAACGCAAAGGTGGACAGATTTGTGTCTCGCACAAAGGATCCCCTAGCTTGCGGTTCGGATGCCCTAGTGTTCCCTTGGGATCAGTTCAAGCTGATATATGCATTCCCACCGCGATTAATCCGCAGAATCAGGGTAGAAAAGAAACAGTGATTCCGGTGGCTCCAGCGTGGCCCCGAAGGGCATGGTACGCGGAGGTTGTAAAAATGTCAGTGGGAAGTCCTTGGACCCTCCCACATCGTCCGGACCTGCTTTCGCAAGGACCGATATACTACCCTTCCTTACCAGCCCTAGGTTGACGGCCTGGCTATAGAAGCCCACATTCTAAAAAAGAGAGGGCTCTCTAATGCTGTGGTATCTACCATGATCAATGCCAGGAAACCGGTATCCAGGCAGATCTATTATAGGATCTAGAAGGCGTACATCACGTGGGGTGAGGCCAGGAAATGGCATCCACGTAAGTACGTAATAGGTAGGATTCTGGACTTCCTACAGGGGGCTGTACATAGGAAGCTTGCCTTGAGTACTATCAAGGGTCAGACGGCCTTGTCAATATTTTTTTTTTCAAAGGCCCTTGGCTTTGCATTCATTAATCAAAGCTTTCATACAAGGAGTGATGCGTATTAGCCCTCCGGTTAGTATTCCCATATGTCCATGGGACTTAAACCTGGTTCTGTCGGTTCTACAGAAACAACCATTTGAACCATTGCGGCACATTTTCTTGGTTCTTTTCACCAGGAAATTGATTTTCTTAGTAGCCATTTGTTCGGCTAAAAGAGTATCGGAATTAGCCGCCTTGTCCTGTAAGGAGCCATATCTGGTTATCCATAAGGACAGAGTAGTATTACGTCCTCATCCAGCCTTCTTCCTAAGGTGGTATCGAGGTTCCATTTGAACCAAGATGTGGTTCTTCCTTCCTTTTTCCCCAAACCTAGTTTGGTAGAGGAAAAGTTATTGCATTCTTTGGATGTAGTAAGAGCAGTTAAAGCTTATCTTAAAGCCACTGCTCAGATTCGTAGAACGGATACTTTGTTTGTTCTGCCGGAAGGCCCCAGAAAGGGTCAGGCAGCATCAAAAATCTACTTTAGCCAAGTGGATTCGACAGGTCATAATACAAGCCTATGGCTTGAAAAGGAGACCGCCTCCGTTCAAAGTTAGGGCGCACTCCACAAGAGCAGTTGGAACTTCATGGGCAGTGCATCACCAGGCCTCCCTGGCTCAAGTACTGTAAGGCCACAACATGGTCCTTAGTACACACGTTTACTAGATTCTACCAGGTAGACGTCAGAAGTCAGGAGGATGTCGCCTTTGGGCGCAGTGTGTTGCAGGCCGCAAAAGAGCCTCATGCCTGATGGCGCCCAGCTTATGTATCCCTCCCCTCATTTGGCATTGCTTTGGGACGTCCCATTAGTAATGACTAAGTCGCTCTGTGTCCCGTGATGTACGAAAAAGAAAAAGGGATTTTTATAACAGCTTACCTGTAAAATCCTTTTCTTGGAGTACATCACGGGACACAGAGCTCCCACCCCTCTTTTTGGGACACTTATTGCTTGGCTACAAAACTGAGGTGCTCCCGGGTGGGAGGGGCTTATATAGGGGAGGGTACTTCCGGTTTGGAATTGGCCAGTGCCAACACCTGAAGGTAATCTATATAACCCATTAGTAATGACTAAGTCGCTCTGTGTCCCGTGATGTACTCCAAGAAAAGGATTTTACAGGTAAGCTGTTATAAAAATCCCTTTTTCCAATTTTGGATGTCTGCAGTGGTAAATAATTTTTACGGGCACAGTGGGCACTGTACAGGACATGAAGACATTTTCTGGAGGACATGGACTTCCCTGCTTTCCCATGAGTGGGAGGAGGCTGGTGAAAAAATGTCCGGTCAGCATGGTTCACTTAGTGACTCTCATGACCATGTCCAATGGCTGTTCCAGCCAAGCGCGGCATTCAAGGCACTTGAGGATTTGGTGATGTACCTCATTTGGTGCTGTACTGTCCTACTGGTGCCATAGAAACTTTTCATTCAAGTGTTTTGAAATATAGGAGCAAACGGGTTCATTTCCGCATAAACTCAATGGAGGCAAGAACTGAACTGGCCATTCTATCACATAACAGTAATGTAGGTCGTTCACAAGCCATAGTACGTAGACCGACAAAAAAAAGTGACAACCAAAGAACAGCTTTAGAATACCCTCGCTCACGTAAAAAATGAATTGTACGTACATTATATGAGCCTGTGAGCCATGATTATTTTTTTTACAATAATGAGGACAATTGTCAATGTGGCTGCCAAAAAAATAACACCCACATGGAAATCAAAAGCAGATCTATTCACTGAAAATATAGCATCTACAGAAAAACATGATAAAAAAATATGCAGTTTCCATGCATATGTCACGATTTCCAGAGCAAAGGGAGGAAGACTCTATGGAATAAACGTATCATGCAAAATTAAATATTTCTTATTTAATTAGATATTGTTTAAAATTGGGAATTAATATTTATATATTTTTGAATTTTTTCAGATGAAACAACATTATAGGAGTCTCCTATTTATGTGAGGTTAGTATAAAACGTATGTACTATATTTTTAATTATTGCTGTATTTATTAAACAATAATGGACTAAAAATTTTAATAATAAAAATCAAAAAAATATCACAAATTAAAACTTAAACTTACAATTTTTTTGCATCTTATGTCAAAACTACATTGAACATCAAAATAATTAAACTATTTTTTGAAAATTAATTTTAATTTTTTTTATAACAGTTTATTATTACTAAAATTCAAATGGCATTTCTCCTGTGTCGTAATTGTTCGAATATTTAAACCCAATGTATTGGCCTCCTGGATCTGTAAAAGTCGATCTTACTTCATGAACTGCACAGGAAGGTATGGGTCTTCGATTAGCTTTGCCCAGATATCCATGTGTAGCGGGGTGCTATATTTAAGGGGAGTATCTGAGTGGTAATTAGGCTCAGATACACTAATTGTTAGGTTTATTGGACCATTTCTGTCCTTGGGAGATAGTATTGGTGTGCTGTTCCCTGTGGCCTGCAGGTGGCGCTGTTGCTGTGGGCCAGGGTTGAACCACTGATACAAGGTTGTGCCTTTTCTTGTCCCCTCTCGGCAGCAGTACGGCGGGGCGGGGAACCTGCTGTGCCTGTTGGGAGAGGGTATGAAAAGGGGTGGCCATCTTCCAGAGGGGTCGCGCCCAGGCACCTTCAGCCTGGGTGGTGCGTGTGTCACCTCCGGGTACCCTAGGCCCGGAGGCCGAGTTCATGTTCTATCCCAGACACCTTCAGTCTGGGGTGAGGTACTATTTTTGAGGCCCGGAGCTCAGCACCTTCGGCTGGGTTCCGCCCAGGATTGAGGGCTCCCAGGGTGCCGCCTTGCGAGGGGACCCGTATCCAGGATCGAGGAGGCCAGGGAGGTGACCCCTTCTGAAGACCCAGCGCAGAGTCGTGGTGACAGTGGGGGCCTCTGGTAACTCTCTGGAGGGAGGTTCTTCTCCTTAACAAGGGCCAAGTTTCTCCAAGAAGGAAGTGCATGTTCTGTAGGTCATAGTGGCAGTGACTCTACGCACACCAGGTCAGTGGCAGTGACCAAATAGGGCAAGGCCCTGTTCACCAGGTCAGTGGCAGTGACCAACTTCAACAAGTCAGTGGCAGTGACTTTTCATATTCACCCGGTCTGTGGCAGAGACCGTGCATCCAAACCTGTTCGTGAAAGCAGAACAGTAAGAGAAGCCTAAATTGAGTTTGTGCCTGGACCTCCTCCCACCTTATCTGACCCGTGTCTCGTATCAACCTGTCTGCTCTCATAGGGACTATTTATTATCCATGTGAAATAAATACAGAAGTTGGACTTTCAGTTGGTGTGGACAGTTACTTTACTGGGGAGAATTAAGGACTTGTTTCTGGCCAAGCCAGAGGTGAGATCAGCTCGGGAGGAATCTATCACCAGCCGCAGGCAGGCCCGAGAAAACTAACACCGCTCAACCTCCTCATCCAGGAGTGTACGGGCTTGTAGTGCGGTGTGCCTCATTATTTTCCTGAGGAGGAGCCAAGTAAAGAATAAAAGCAGGTAAAGTCTGGGGTGAGTGCGCTAGATGTGGGGGCTCGAGTCCGGGATGTGTCTGCGGTTGCAAAGTGTGAAAACCCCCCAGAAGTTGAACTTTATTCCCCACTGAAGTTCCGTGGAGGTCGGCCATATTGTGAACTGCGCCACGAGGAGAACCCTGACTGCGTAGTTCGTGGGCGTGCCTATTCAGAAAGCCCACGAACGGTGTTGGGAAGAGTCTGGCCATGTGTGGAGTTGCACGTGGGGACTTTGGTTTCGAAAAGGTCAGTGCGCAATGGAGCAGTGGATGGACAACTTGGCGTCTCATGCCTCATGGGTTCCGGTTACTACTACCATGAAGATGACTTAATTCGCTGCTTCGTTAACGGATACGGGGATTCGGCTCAACGTGTGTAAAGATGTGGAGGCCCTAGGAGTGATTTGTCCCGGATGCTCGGGACTGGTGGTTCATCTAAAGCCAATGCGAGAACTGTAAGGAGTTCCTATTTGAGGTCGAGCAACCTACGGAAAAGCCTCGGGCCTTCCACCTCAATTGCCTTACAGGCGCCACCACTCTGGAAGGAGGAATCAGAGCTTATACAGCCACCCCTGCGGATACTGACGGGACTTCGGAGGAAGTCAAAGAGGAGCTCGTTGTAGCGAGCGAGAGACCGGAGGATGCTGCTTCGGTTAGTACGGAGTCCTTTCTCCCACCGCCCAAGAGGAAGATCGGGTTCGTGAAAGCTTCCCGCGGCCGTGATAGAGCAACGCCCCAGCGCTTACCTGGAACGGATGCATCCGAAGGGAAAAGTCCCGGACGTCCTGGTTCTTCTTCAAGCCGAGGTAAGCCGGGGGAAGAGACTCTGTTAAAGGCCCCTAGCCCTGGGAATTCACATGTCAGTGAATCAGCTAGAGGGGGTGATTTGTCCTGTGCCAGGAGTTACCTTCCTGCGGAGGAATATGACACCTCCGATCTGGAGTCCATCTCTGATGCGGGTGATGACACCGCCATTGATGAACTGTTCGAGAGAAAGGGATGGGATAAGATGCCCCTGTCCTTGTCCTGTAGTGCTAGGGACTCACCCATGTCCATTGGGGAAAATACACCCCGGGTGGTGGCTTCCAAGCCTGAGGAGGGATCTGTCCCCTTGCCTGCTCCTCCATTATCGGAGGCACCTGCTTCAACAGCCGAGACGAGTCAGATGTCACTGTGGGCCCCTGCAACTGGTCCGGAGGTAGTTAAAGTACCTCGGCACCCTAATGCCATCGTCTTGCCTGGTGCGGGAGACCGTGCTACCATGCCGCCACTGTCCCGTTTACAGAGACTTTTCAACCAAATAGTTGCCAGCGAATATGGGTGGGAATACCCATATCTACCAAAGGAACTTTTGTTCGAAGTGGAGGCCTGTAGACACCGGTGGTACGAGGACTTTGATATGTGTCCACACAAAGTACCCCAGGCCAGGAGATACCTCTCATGTTCACCCACGGCCACTCAGAAGTTTAAGGACTGTAAGGCTGCCTGGATGTTGGGTCGGCACATCTATGCAGACAAGGTGCTCGTTTGTAGGAAGGACAAGGACAATGTTGACTACCATATAGACACGTTTGACAAACATTGGAAGCCGCTGGTGTTGCCTGACCCACATTATTACTTGTGAGAGACAAGACTCTTTGTTTTTGTTTTTTGAGTACATTCTCTTTCCAAAGCCCAGGAACTCTTTGCCCTAAGTTAAAGGGTAGCCTACTCTTTGGAGGAGCGGGAGCCGTTGCTGTTTTGTTGTTCTCCCCTCTCTCCCCACCGCAAAGATTCAAGAACTTTGGGAGTAGATAGTTCAGGGCCACAGTACAGAAGAAAAATTTCTTTGGAATGAGTGTTCTGACGTTGGCACTACCACTAGGTGGCGGTGTGGCGTAACTATTGCCTTACTGATGATGTGATGCAGCTTACTTATTGGAAGGAGGGGATTCTTCTCTCGGGAGGGATCTTTTCATTCCAACTAATGTTATTTTAGGTGTGTTTTTCTTTCCTCTGCAGGTGAACGCCAAGCAAGACTGCTGAGTATGGGGTGGGTCTTAGTTATTGCAGCGGGATGGAAATGTAAATTTTATTGAAAATTTTATGTGACCTCAAAATGTTTTTCTCCCTATGCACATGTGTATTTCTCTTTTCCCTTCTGTGTTTTCCCTTTTCTTTCCTGTGTTAGGTTCCGGCATAAACAAACAGTTTTTGAAATTGCCATTTTTTTTTGGTAGTCCGTCTCTGGATCGGGCTTATGCTGACTCAGGCCTGAGAGGCATAGGTTGGTTCCAGACACTGGGGACCAGTGTCCATTAAGTGACGGGGATGTGTAGCGGGGTGCTATATTTAAGGGGAGTATCTGAGTGGTAGTTAGGCTCAGATACAAATTTATTCTATTCAAAATTTGAATTCTGGAAGATGGTTATATTCTATTTTATTCTATTGTTTTTTTTTTTATTCTATTCTTTTATTTTCAATTCTATTCAAATATATCCTTTTCGATTCTCCTCAAATTTCAGCAGATGTTTTTTTATTGTATTCTATTGTTTTTCTCAATTCTATTATTTTCTATACCATTTTCAATTTTCAATTCTATTATAATCTAAAGTAAGGATTGTAGATGCCTCCTCAGCTGTAAAATATATTTTGGACATGGCGGCTGGTGTGAAGCTGTGATGGGTACACTGCTAAAGGGTGACAGCGATGTTGGCTCTGTGACCGGTGACACTGACTAGGCGGAAACGAATGGGCTGCCCTGACAGATCCACTGATGGACTATGGGGCCTGGGTTTTGTATCGGCGGGTCCCGGCGGACATAGGGTCCAACGGACTCGCTGATTGGCTCCTGCTGTGTCCAATCACAGCAGGAACGGGTAGCCGGTGGCACACCATTTTGACCCAGAAGTGCGGAATCACGTACCAGTACATATACATGGGGCGGTCGGGAAGAGGTTAATGTAGTGATTACTGTTAGTACCCAATGGGGTAATCAGGGTCCTACCTGACCTTACATGTATGTTCCATTTCTTCATCCTTAATGATCTAACTATTAGATTGATCTAATATTGTTATTACTGATTGCTCTATAACTAATCTGGATGTTTTATCGTCTATTTTATTGTTGGAAACTCAATAAAAATCTTAAAAAAAAAAAAAAAAAGTTCAAAAAACATCCGTTGGTCCAACAACTATATCTCAAAGTTCTATACCAATACCATCAGGGCCCGTTTTTATATCTATACTCAAATATTTTACATTTCATTTCTTTTAAACTGAAACTCATGGACTTTAAGGTCAGTAAACCATGTTCTTCTATCTTTTTTAGCACTGGAATAAATCGGTGCTGAGACCAGAGGAAACCAATGGAAATTCTGAAAGAGTCGGCCACTATGAAGGGATTGGCTCAACCAATTTATGAAGAAAGAAGGGTTGACATTTTGGGAAAGGAACATTTGCTGGATGTCTTGGAGGCCAACAGAAATATCCAACACAACCTTGTGGTCCTTCTAGTGAGAGGCTCTCCTTATATGTGCTGCCGAGCCTAGTACCTAAGTTGGTCCCGAAACACGAGGCCCTCTAATTAGAATGAGTACACTTTAAATACTTAAAAGAAGATCTATTGGAGGGCAAATCTGGTGCCAGCAGCTGCAGTAATTCAATAGCGTATATTAAAGTTGCTGCAGTTAAAAAGCTTGAAGTTGGATCTTGGGATCGAGCTGGCGGTCCGCCTGTCCCAGCCCCTGCCTCTCAGCGCCTCCGCGATGCTCTTGACTGAGTGTCCCGGATGGGCCCGAAGCATTTATTTTGAAAAAAATTGAGTGTTCAAAGCAGGCGGTCAATAGAATACTTCAGCTAGGAATAATGCAATAGGACTCCGGTTCTAATTTGTTGGTTTGTTGGCCAGACACATCCTTCCCATGGATAACACAATGCAGGAGGCCAGACACATCCTTCCCATGGATAACACAATGCAGGAGGCCAGACACATCCTTCCCATGGATAACACAATGCAGGAGGCCAGACACATCCTTCCCATGGATAACACAATGGAGGAGGCCAGACACATCCTTCCCATGGATAACACAATGCAGGAGGCCAGACACATCCTTCCCATCAGTGCCATTAATGCTCACAGTGCCAACAGTGCCCATCAATGTAACAGTGCCCACCAGTGTCAACAGTGCCCATCAGTGTCACTGTGCCCATCAGTGTCACCGTGCCCATGAATGTAACAGTGCCCATCAGTGTAACAGTGCCCATCAGTATCACTGTGCCCATCAGTGTCAGAGTGCCCTCAGTGACAATAGTGACCATCCGTGTCACCGTTCCTATCAGTATCACAGTGCCTAACAGTGTTACAGTGCCCATCACTACCATTAGTGCCAACCGTGACAATCAGTGTCACAGTGCCCAGTGTCACATTGTCCATAAACTCGGGGTTGTCAATGCAATTTTGATAAGGTTTGGCAGGGGTGGCTGGCTGTTTCGTCTACTGTCGGCTGAAATATTATCTGGCATCTGAGGAGGGTGGGAATTAAGGAAGTTATTGTGTAGCAATGACACCTGATAAATAATGTTGGTGTTCGGTTGAGGTTTGCTTTCATTGAAATGTTGGAAGTAGGTGGGAATGTCTTCATTCTAATGTTTGGGGAAGGGCGTGTTGTACAAGGGGGTGGGTAGTGGGTGGAGGGTGGGGAGGGATGATAGTTGTTTTTTGTATAGTTAGTTGGTCCTTGTGACCTTAAAGCCTGGGTATGCCCAATAGGCTTCTTGTGTTGTAATTCTTTTCATATAATAACAATACACAATAAAAAATAAAATACAAATAAAAACCTGGTAAATGCTAACACACTTTGCCTGGGTATTTTATTCTTGTGCCCTGACCTGTGTTCCTGAAATCCTGTGTTCCTGAGCCCTGTACCCGTTCCTGGACCCCTGCCCTTCCGCCTGCTCTCTCTGTCTCCTGTTGTCCTCTCCCTGTCCCGTCCTGCTCCCAGCTTTGTCTTCTTGATCTCCTGTGTATGACCCTGGCTTGCTACGATTACGATTGAATCCCACACCTGTATATACATTTGGTTTAGGTAGTCCATTGTGTGTCACTGTGGTTGGTTGCTGGTTGTTATACTGTTTGCTATATTTGTTGTGTGTTTACTTTGTGTACTCACTTATCTTTTAATAAATTATATTACTTATACTGAACCTGTGCTTGGCATTTCTGTGACAGTCCACACATTTCTGGTCACACTGGTTCCTGATACGCCCACAAAGAGGTTCCAAGTCAGCATCCCAAGCTCAGAGGAGTAAAGAGGGGACAAGGCATGACGGGTCACAAAGTTGACTGCAGTTGGATGATCGCCTGTCGATACGGCACTCCAGATCTCCCTCTCCGTTGCCTCACTATAATCATTCAGACCCGAACCAAGAGAGGTCAAGGCATCGGAAAGCCTCTAAAAAGAGCAAATCTGGGCGCAGGCACAGGAGAAGGTCCTCTTCATCATCTAGGGCTTCGTGACCAGCCCAAGCAGAAGAGAAAACCTGTTGGGCCTGCTCAGCCCAGGTCATGCCAGGGAAACTGGTATGCACTTCTTGCTTCAAAGAAGCTGCTCTAGACAATGAAGTGTGGATGCACGCCATGTGAAGTCCTACATTAAGGCTGCAGTCAAGGAAGGATTAAAATGTGTTTCACCCGCTCACCCTGCACTGCATCTTCAGCATCCGGAGACTCAGAGCTGGAGGCATCAGTTCATTTTGACTCAGATGTTGATAAAGACTCTGATTCCTCTGATATCAAGATTGAGTCGGAATCACATGCATTTGATTTTTTATTGGTTCCCCCTTGGTGGAAGCAGTGAAAGAAGCAATGAAGTGGCAAGAAGAGGCCTCGCCCCTGAGGAAGCAGCAGTTATATTACCCAGATTTAAAGAAGTCTATGCCTTCCTTTCCCCTCATTTTTAAGATTCAAGAGGTGGTTGAGGATGAATGGGCAAGGCCTGAAAAAAAGCTGAATGTCCACAATAGAGTTTCTAAGCTTTAACCTTTCAGAGCTAAAGATGCAGAATTATACTCCAAAGGTGTGTAGCGGGTATGTACTTTCCCGGGTGTAATTCAAACTGGCAGAGACACCAGTGATGTGCAGTTCCTTGCGGTCCAGCGGGTGGCGCTGTCGCCTCGGGCTGGGGTTGAACCATTGCTGTGCCTCCTTTTTGTCCTCCCTCGGCAGCGGTATGGTGGGGCGGGGAACCCGCCGTGCTTGCTGGGAGAGGGTATAAAGGGGCCGGCCATCTTTGTCACGGGGTCGAGTCCCAGGCACCTTCAGCCTGAGGGCGGTGGTTCGTGTTGGTCCTCTAGGCGCCCTAGGCCTAGAGGACGTTCGGAGGTCGTGTTCCATCCCAGGCACCTTTAGCCTGGGGTGAGGTACTCAGATGGAGGTCTGGAGCTCAGTGCCCAACACAGCTCCGCGAGGGAAGGAGGTCCTAGGGAACCCAGGGGTTGGGTACCCGAATCCAGAAGGCGTAATGGACCGGGGGGAGCTCCTCACTTGAAGACCTGGTGCAGCAGATTGCCAGTGACAGGTGAGCCTCTCATCGGAGACCGCCTGGAAGGAAATTCCCCCCTCGCTCGGAGACCGCAACCCACTTTCAGGGAGGAAAGTGGAGAGTTCATTGTGTCTGGGCCTACTCACATCCACACCTCCTTTTCTGTTCTGTTCTTTAAAGGGAGTCTAACTGATTATGCTGTTCACTCGAGAAGAATAAAGGAGTGTTGGACTTTAATGGTGTAGGGCTCTTTTCTGGTGGACATTGTTCAAGGTAACTCCAGGTGCACAACACTGACCCGAAGGTAGAGAAAGAACTTTGCTTACACCGCACGGACACATGTGGTGAAGGCTTGGCGTGGTGACCCCGCTCTCTCCCCTCTAAGGTACCCCTAGACAAGAGAAAGACGAGCTGATGCAAAGAGGGGAGTGAGGAGGCCGCTACAGGTGGATGCCTCATTGCAAAGGCTGGCCCACCATATTAAGCTTCCACTGGATAATTTGGTTTCTTTTAAAGACCCCATGGATCGCAGATCGCACAAGCGGGGACAGCATGTAGGCCGGCCGTAGCACTCACTTCTATAGCGGCAGCCCTCAGGGAGATGGTAGCAGATTTGGAGGATGAGCTTTTGGGGGAAAGGCTTGGAAGCGGAAATTATTCTCCCTTGCAGACCATTAAAACAGCTGTAGAATTCCTGGGGGAAGCAGCCATGGACCAAGAAAAGGTGACAGCAAAGATGGTGGCTCATTCTGTGACGGCCCGTAGGGCGTTTTGTTTAAAGCATTGGTTGGCGGACAATGCATCTAAGCACAGCCTCTGTTCAGTCCCGTTTGACGGGAAGCTACTTTTTGGCAAAGCTTTAGAATCGGCTATCCGAGTCTCTGGTGGCAAGTCAGGCCTAATCCCGCAGGAAAAAAGGCGGCAACAGCCTTTTCGCTTTGCTAAGAGGGCCAAAGGAAGTTTCAGAGAGGCTAGTTCCTTCAGGCCTGGTAGGACATTCTTTAGACAATGGAAAGGAGCTGGTTCAAACTTCATGAAGTCTTTCAAGCCCAGGCCCAATCAAGCTCCTAAGAGCTCGGACAAAACCTTCTGAAAGTGTCTCCGCCCAATACCCTCAAGTAGGAGCAAGGCTAGTTTGTTTTGAGGGGGTTTAGGCGGACGAAATACAGGATGCCTGGATTTTGACCATCATTCAAAACGGATATCATCTCAAGTTCGGAGCAAATCCCCTTCAGGCCTTTTTTGTGGAAACTCGGCTCCCAGCGTGTTTGGAAAAGAGGCAATGTTATAAAGGATTTGTTGGCAGCAAGAGCCATTCTTCTGGTTCCAAGGCAAGAGTTGGGCCAAGTGGTTTATTCCCCTTTGTTTTTGGCGGCAAAAGCTTCAAGGGGGTTCAGGCCAGTCTTGGACCTAAAGGTACTGAATTTCTAGATGAAGATTCCGCCATTCAAGATGGAGTCATTGGAGATGATTATCTCAGTGGTGAAGGAAGGGGACTGGATCGTTTCTATCGATCTGACAGATGCCTATCTACATGTGCCCATAGACACAAGTTCACCATCGCTTCCTCAAGTTTGCAGTGAATGGCTTCCATTTCCAGTTTCAATGTCTCCCGTTGTTAGATATTGAAGGAAGGGGACATTAATTGTTTTTACAAGTGTCCCCCACCCAACATTATGGCGAGCCGCTAGAACTGTTTCTTTTTCCTAACTACTTGACAACAGGAGGGCCTCAGATGAAGAGATGAGACGGAAACATTGTCAAGTCTTGGAAAGAAGAACAACCAAAGAACTTAGAACGAGAAAGGACGTTTGTGTTCCATCACACATGGACAGAAGGTCAGAGAAACTAAGCCAGCTAAAAGCGAGAAGAATTGCAGCCGTGGAATAAAGATCTTGACTCCAAAACACAAACAACGGTGAGTTTTTTCCTGTCTATTTTCTCACCTACAGATCGCTTGTAAACTTGCAAGCAGAAGAAAAAAAAAAAAAACAAAGACTCAGCTTACAAGGTTGATTGACAAGGCCTTATGGACAGAGTTTTTCAAGACATTGCAGGAAAATCCAGAGAGGACTTTCAGGTTGTGATGAAAAGCGTAAACGTTTACGTACGTGAAGATTTCTGCCGAGGGATTTCAGTTCCTACAAAAAGGTGAGGAAAAGTCTCACAGAAGAAGTGTTGAAATGGGAACTAAGACTTCACGTTATTAAAAAAAAAAAAGGCCACCATTGTAGTTACAACAGGCAGATGTACTCTTTGGGTGAGCTAATATGAAAAGTCGGATTTTGATGTTTTGGACGGTCCAAGGATAAAGGCAAAACACTTACACATCTCATTCCTTTAGCAAACACAGAAGGAGAAAGACATTTTCAATACACACGCATCTTTACATTGTGTTTACTTAGGCCTATTTACAGCCTACAGAAACATTACATTTACACGAGTCAAGGAACAAGGCAAAAGCTACAAGAAAACTATTCTTCAAAGAAAAAGATGAGGACAAATTCTTCCAAGACAGAGCAACGAATAAAAGCAACGAACAAAGACAAAACAAATGAAAAGAAACGAACAACAGACAAAGCTAAAAGGACATTATTCATCTCTTGTTTTCTTTTAAGTGTACACAGGACAATCATTCTAAACAAGGGGTAAATATGTTTGTTTATTTAAGTGAATGGATAACATGGGGTGGTTAACATCTTAAAGCTCAGAAGTATATCCCTGTACTATCGGGAATAATACATTCCATATATATGGAATACAGGCATGTAGCAGTAGTAGAGTAATTAATTAATTAATTAATACCAGAATGTAAAGAGGTTCTTTAATAAGAAAACTAAGTTTAACGCTGCATGAAAATGTTTATGAATATTTAAGCCCTAAACAACAGAAAATGTGTTATTACAAAATGTGGTCATTCAAAGCACAAACAAGGGGCAGAACAAAGTTTTAAGAAAAAACTATTGATTAAGATAATGGAAAACAACATGGTATTTAATGTTTAACAAAAATCCTACAGTTTTGGTTGAAGGAAATAATAAGTTAAGGATTGAGCAATTTTTACAAAATATTCCAAACTAGGATTTGGTTATTAAATTAAAGGTAGTAGATTGTTCTAATTTACTTAAGGCTACCCAGGAAAAATATTAAAATATGAAAGTTTTGTTCAATCTAATAACTATCAAAAATTGTAAAAAAACTATTGTTAAAAGTTTTTGTAATTGAGTATTTCTGATAAAAGTAAAGACTTTGGTTGAGGGAGGAATTTTTCTCGGGAATTGGCCAAATCACAGTTCATGGGCAGGAACCAATCTGTGAGTTTCACGAGATTGTCCTCTAAACAATTTTTTGTCATTACTATAATCAGGAACATCATATAACCTAGTGTACATGATTTTTAGCAGATGTACAAATCAAATATGTTTAAAAAAATGGTAAAAAAGGTTAAAAATGATAAAAACGATAAAATTAAATTGTTACCGGATTGTACTGTGAAGGGGAGATGCAATTCATGGTAGCTAAGACCGACATGTAACAGATCTTTCTCTGAAAAGTGTGACATGTAAAAGGAATGTACTGTCAGAGAAATGCAGATCGAGTTACACTGCCTAGTCAGATATGCCATCGTCATGACAGTTTTTCACTTCTATGATCAATACACATATTTGTGTTAAAACTTCCAGAAACTGGAAGAGGGTTCATGGATGAGAAAAATATATTATTACTTACCAAAGTAATTGTTTTGAAAAAACATGTGGGTTTTACACCCTTTGTTTAAGGTGTTATTTCAAGACAAACAGGAGGTGTTAATACAGACAGCTCTGATTAACCGTTGTTTATGGACAACTGGGTGTTAAAACGTAAGGTCAGTTGAAGTGAGATATAAATACATTGAGATTAGAATAATGCAGTGTGATAAAGCCACAGTTGTATAAGCAAATCATGCAATATTACTTTATCAATATTTAGTGAACATTTATTGGGAAGGAGTCTCTTGTGCTTATGTACATGGATCCATATATTGGCACAATGGAACTTTCTGTATATTTGTCTGCACTGAAAGATGATTGAGTGTGCCATGTGTTTGTTTAGCAGTCAGAGTGACGGAGCACGTGTGGTTCATTCAATCATACTGTATGAGAAACATGATTGGTTCTAAAAAAAAAAAAAAAATGTACTTCAACATGATCAAGTTTCTTTTAGAAATAGAATATTTAGGAAAGCCCAGACTAAATTAATGTTCTTTTGCAAAATTAAAGCAGTTATAAGTGAAGTTTTAGTGAAAGAAAAATACAATAATCTGGTAAGATTATTACTTTTACTAAATTTAATTTAGTCACAGGATAAAGAGGGGGACGATGAAATTTTGTCTTAGTTAAAATCAGTACAGACTGATAATGGAGATAAAATTCATTGTAAAAATAATTGATTCCAACAATAATGGATAGAGTTATTTTTAAATGAAAATATTTATTTTTGCATATCCAGGTACCCGACTGACTGACTAATTGATTAATTGATTTTTGTTTAGGCTAATGAAAGAAATTCTGAACTACTCAATTTAGAGCACTTTGTCATCAAACTTCTGAATATTGTTTTATTTGTTTATAGAACAATTCAAAAGGAAATAGTAACCTGATACTACAAAGTATTGAGAGATTTGTCAATCTATGAAGATTGATTATATTATTTTTTCACCTGCTAAAGGAGGATACAAGGATGTTTTTTCCTTTGGTTAATATTTCTTTTGATAAATTAATTAAATTAATTGAGGTAATTCTAGGAAAAAATAAATATTTTTAACATAAGCTAAGTTGTTGTGAACGTATGTCATATTCCATTGGGGTTGGATTTCAAACCATGGAATCAGATAATGATTTTTTATTTTATAGGACAGGTAGTAAAGGACAAGTATGCAATTTTAGATATTTAATACGTTTTTATGTTTCTTATCATCTTTAATGCTCAGGTATTGTAGAACGTATGAATAGTATTACAAAGTCTAAATAGGGTAAGATGATTCAAGAAAAGGTAAAGATTAGGTGACTTATTTACCTGTTATATTTTTAGTTTAAAAACTTTAGTATTTTCTGAACATAAGGAGTTAATGACAGGATGAAGAATGTCTGTTCTTCTATGTCTTTTGAAATTAGCATACTAAGTTATTTGCAATCTGTTGTATAGGAAAAAAGTACAGGTATAGGAATTTCAGAAGTTTGTTCACAAAACATGGCTAGGCCTTTGCTAAATTTAAATAGAAATGATGTTTTGAATGAGATTTTTACTTCTCATGAGTATGTTTAGTGATTTATTCCAGTAGCTAAAGTTATGATTAAGAATTATAGATCTGAAAGTACCAGGGATGCCAATAGAGTTGCAAACTGAGATATCAATTGGGAAGATTATTTTATTATTTTTAAGGTAATAGGGATTAAAATTATTTTTGTTTCAAAATAATTGGTAAAAATAAAAATAAGAGTAAAATGGGTAAACACAGAAAGGATTATGAGTCTAAAATAGTTTATATTGATTAATGAAATTATTCTATTCTATGAATTTTTTACATGACCATGACACAAGCACAGCTAAATTTGTTATTATTTTCTTGTTTTTTCAAAATTATGTATTTAATATGTTATCAAGGACTATCATTTTTGGATGAACTTCAATGATTCATTCATATGGTCTTGCAAAAAAAAAAAAAAACGACATATTGATCGGTCGATCATTATGTGAGGGGGAGTTAAGATGTAATTTTAATATAGGAATGTTTTGAAATACAGAAAAAATAGTTGACTCAATGTTGACATTGAAATTTGATACTTTCTCCTACACAATCTTTGTTAGTTTAGTAGATCATTGAAAGATTGATATCACAGTAATAACTAATAGTAATGATACTAGCTTAGTTTACATAATAGTTGATATTTTTTGGTTTTTAAATCTTTTATAGGAATACATATTAATACACACAGAATTATTTCACATACAATTATTATTTTGTATTCATTTTTATAGAACACATAGCTTGGGAAAGTTGGATGGATAGTTTGTTATTACAAGAATGTACAATAAAGTGTACATTTGAAGTATTAATATAGTTAGAGTACATACAGGCTTGTGTGGAAGAAAAGGATTTTAATGTGTCTAAACAGAGTTACTGTTGAATTAAATAATATGAAACGTTGAAAAAAAGGAAAATGGAAAGAGTTGCTTGTTGGTCATGGATAGATAAATAGATAAATAGAAAAATAAAGAGAAAGATAAATAGAATATATAGAAATATGACAATCAAATAATGGGAAAGTTATGTTTTTATGTATCCACAGACGAGTAGATTACGTATTATGTTTGTAAATGTTCAGTGTCAAGGATAATGTATAAAAACTTATATTGAAGAAATTATTTGGTTATTGAAATTTCAAAGAATGGAAGAAATTTTATTTATTAATTAATAATTTATATTACAAAGCAATATAATTTAATATATCAAATATATTAATTTCTCTTTTATGTTAAAATAGCTATGGTTAAAGTTATAAGAAGAAAAATCTATGAAGGTAAAGGAAGAAAAAATTTAATATTACATAGTTTAGATGGAGAATAAATTAAAATTAATAAATAATATAATAATTTATAGTTTCTTGATGGAATAAAATTGTTAAATATTTCACAGGAATATCTCAGAGTTTTGGAAAAAGTTTATGTACAATATCTGAAACACTTAATTGTATGAATGTTTATTGTATTGTATGTATTGGGAAAAAAGAGGATCAGAAACATTTATTATTTAGGATGAATGCACTTGTTTGTTAATAATAGTGCATTGAGGGGGAATTGTTAGATATTGAATTTATTACTATTTTAAGTGATAAAAGCTTCTGTACTCTTTATTGAAACATGTTAAATCTTGAAGGATTGCTGGGGACAGACAAGGGACATTTGCTATGTATGTAATATCTATTCTAGGGAACTATGTCAGGACAATGGGTGGAGTTGTGTTACCTAAAATACTCAAGTGGGTGTTGCTTCAGTGTGGACAGCAGCATCACCTTTTACAGAATGATCCTAAATGCAAATAATGCTGACATAACATAATTAAACTGTATAAGTACCAAGGGTTTTGAACATGAGTTAGGAAATGTCGGGCGATGGGGCCTGAAGGAAGATACTGGAGGAGTGACCATTCACTATGGAAGGTCAGGCGACCCTGTTCGAAGATATACCATCATATGTGATTCCTCATTCCACCTTCTGAAGCTACAAACTTACCATGTGTTACCAGCTGTCATTATGTAAGCATTGTCTTTTACTTGTCTTTGGAAGAATAAACCAACCTTTTTGAAGATAACCTGGCTCTATTGAATAATGGAACCAAACGCCTTGATGGAAGGGGACATTAATTGTTTTTACAGCTGTTCCCCACTTAACACCCGTTCTGCCTCTGCATGGCTCCAAGTACTTTTTAGAAAATTCTGTGGGCTGTCATCGCTACACTCAGAGTCCAGTGCGTACAAATATTCCATTACCTGGCCGACATGCTACTTCTGGGTCCTGCAGAAGATCTTTTAGAATATGTAGCTCTCAACTGCGAAGCGCTCACCCGTTTCGGGTGGTTGAGTAATTATCAGGAGAGTCAGATGCATCCGACCCAAGCATGCAATTCAACACGGTTTCAGGGTCATGTATTTCCTCCCCAGAGGGAAAATAGCCAGGTCCTTTCTGATGTCGAAGGAAAGCATGCAGTACCTTGGAGTTCTGTCTGCCACGATCCGGGTGGTTCCGTGGGCCAGATGGCGAAGAAGGAGGTTTCAATGTAATTTCCTTCTCCAATGGGATTACACTCTTTGATCCAGAAGATGTACATGCCAGTCCCTATAATTCGTTCCCTGGCTTGGTGGACGGTCTCTCGCAATCTTTCCCGGGGAATGCCACTAAAGTCCCCAGAACCAGTAGTGGTGACGATGGATGCCAGTCTTCTAGGCTGGGGGGCACACTGCTTGGGGCAGCAGGTGCAAGGCCGTTGGAGGCCTCGCGTGCCGCAAAGTTCGAATTTTATGGAGTTGGAAGCCGTTCAGCATGCTCTGCTAGCGTTCCAACCTTTGTTACGAGGATGAGCTGTCAAAGTCTCGAACAGAACCACTGTCGCTTACAAGTCTGCTCTACTCTGCTTCCTCTCTTCCACGAGACACCCTACGGTGCCTTTCTTCTCTTCCTCAAACACTCTCTCTACTAAACAATAAGTTGAAAAAGTTCTAGGTATGCATTGACATTATGAGTATGCACCTTAAGAGGCGAGGAACACAGACTCCGATTCTGAGATTCAGTATCTTTTAACTGGATAGGAAATTACATTGTGAAATATATAAGTATGATAACAAGGACTAATTTCTTTTACAATACAACTCTGTATACTACTAATGACTGCTTTCCATGTTCTTTATGTGCCCATCCCCATCATATCTTGTTTTCTTATGTTATTTTGATGCATACCTTTCAATAAAAAAATTGCATTGCAAGTCTACGTGCACACCCAGGTGACAGGAGATCAATATCTGATCGATCACCAATCACGTGGTGTATGGGGGATGGGATTTATATACAATACATGAAGCTCTGATATCACACAATGAAATGTCAGTGTGTTGGTTTTATGTTTATTATAATAGTAAAATATTTAATTTATATGGCAGAACTCTAAGGACCTCTACCGTTGGATGAAATGTGTGTCTATTGTTTTTCAGTTGGGTGGCCGGCCATGAGGGTGCCCAAAAAACTGAAGTCCACTACCAGTCCTTAAATGGATCAGCCAAATTCAATTGGGGTTTTTTCACTTTTGAATATCTACCACAGGAAGAGCTGTGCGTTGTTTCTAAGAAGGTAAGTTCCGGGGACATTGCTGTGCCTGTATATGGAATGTAAAAGTTGGAGGATCTCATGTGTGGAGGACATTTCCTTCTGCTGAGATCTGATTCCCGTCTTTTCAGAAGGTCCGTTCTGCCGGTTTTCCTTCGATGGTTTATTGGGTTTAGAAGTGTCCGGGAAATGTAATCACAGCAAATTTCTGGGAATTGATTAGTGGCTCCTATTATCAGTGCAGCGAGGGAAGAGACAGGGGGGCATGCTTCCAAAGCCGATCTTCCATCTCATAGGACACGTTTGGTCCGGCAAAGTGACCGATTCTGATCAAATTGCAGAACCTCATCGTGTGTGTGTGTAGATTCCAAATATTTGTATCTTACAATTTCAGGAGCATTTGCTTAGCAACCGAATGATGGAAACCAAACTGCCACCAAATCTTGCATCAGGACCAATTTTCCTTGGCCAAATACATAGGTATGGTCATCTGAGATCTATGACTATGCTGGCGACACACGGGTAGAATGAAAAAAACTAAAGCTGGTCATAGATGGATGAGAATGTGGCTGGTTCATGTTTGTCATCATTGCCCCATCCCTTTGCCCCCATCCTATTGCCCCAATCACATTGCCCCAATCACATTGCCCAAATTACATTTACCCAATTACATTACCCCCATCACATAGCCCTCATAGATTTTTTCCATTTAGTTTTCACTGATGATCTATTATCTTGCATTAAGGCCCAGTACATCCACTATACCCAACAATCCAGCAACCCAACGTCATATTATTCCCGTCTCTATGAATGGAGAAAATAAACATTGGAGAAGATGAAGATGTTTTTGGGTCTCAAATTCAATATGGGACTCACCAATAAAAATGAGTCACGCTCATACTGGTCCACCCACCCCATCCCCACATGCTGATCTACTCACCAGTAATGCCCAGAATGAGCGTGGCCATAACTGCAGCTGCTTGGGCACCACATGCTTGACCAGACATATGACGACCTCCCATGCAGTCAGTTGGCAACAGCACTTGAAAGACCCACATCAAAGAAAAAGGCTGGGATCTCCAACCCCACTATACCTCCAGTCCTCTCAAAAACATGCACTGAGAGGAATGAAGGTATAGCAATAGGTGTCCCAAGTACTTGCAGCCAATCTTCTAGCAGTACACCACCATCTGATTTTAGCAGGCAAATTTCACTACCCCAGTTGCTAAACCATAAAAAGAAGTTCGCTCCCAGCCATCCACATGCTCAGCGTCTGAATGCTAGCTTGGCCAAATTGCTAGCACTGCAACTGCTGCCTTTTCAGCTGGTAGACTCGGCCCCCTTTCGTGAATTTGTGGAATGTTCTGTACCTCAGTGGCAGGTTCCCAAACGCCATTTCTTTTCACGGAAAGCCATTACGGCTCTCTACCAGCATGTGGAAGGCAATGTCTTGGCCTCGTTGGACAGGACGGTCAGCGGTAAGGTGCATATTACCGCTGACTCATGGTCCAGCAGGCATGGACAGGGGCGTTACCTTTCTTTCACGGCACACTGGGTAACTCTGCTGGCAGCTGGGAAGGATGAAGGACAGGGTTCACTATTGTTGGAGTTTGTTTCGCCACCATGCCTCCAAAATGCTAGTGGTGATTCTGCCACAGCTCTCTCCTCCACCCCCTCTTCTTCTTCCTCTATGGCCTCTTCTGCAGATTTTTCCTCTGAACCAGTGGTGCTCCGTAAGCGTTCAAGGGGCTACGCAAGCAGTCAGGCAAAAAGATGCCATGCAGTGCTTGAGCTGGTGTGCTTGGGTGACAGGGGCAGGCTCAATTCTGCAGGGGCAGGCGCAGAGGTGGTTGACGCCACGCCAGGTTCAGTCGGGAATAGTTGTATGCGACAATGGCACCAACCTTCTCTGCCCTCTGACAGGGACACTTGACCCACATTCCATGTTTGGCACACGTCCTGAATTTGGTGGTGCAGTGGTTCTTGAGCAGTACCCAGGCTTACAGGATCTCCTGAGGCAGGCCAGAAAAGTCTGTGGTCATTCCCACCAGTCATACAATGCCAGTGCTCGGCTGGCTGACATTCAAAGGGAATGCAACCTGCCCACCAGCTGCCTCATTTGTGACATTCCCACCAGGTGGAACTCAACGTTGGCAATGCTGCAGCGGCTGCACATGCAGCAGAGGGCCATCAATGAGTACCTGTGTGAGTATGGCACCAGGACAGGGTCAGGGGAGCTTGGCTTCTTTTCGCCACACCAGTGGCTACTGATCAAGGATGCATGCACTGTCCTGTCACCATTTGAGGAGGCCAAGAGGATGGTGAGCAGGGATAATACATGCATCACTGATACTGTCCCTCTAGTCTTCCTGTTGGAGCACACGCTACGTGGAATAATGGACAGGGCACTTGAGGCAGATCAGCGGGAGGAAGAGGAGGACTTCCTTACTTATCAAGGCCCCCTTTATCCAGTTGGCATTTCTGCGCGCCCGTTAAACACACAGGAAGAAGAGGAGGAGGAGAATTGTCTCAGCATAGATGTAGAGGATAACACTCAGAAGCAGTCTTCAAGGAATGGTTTTCAGTCCCCAGAAACCGAAGGAGTTGTACGTGGCTGGGAGGAGGTAGTTACAGATAATGTCATCCTTAGTGACCAAGAATCGAATGCCTCTGCAAACTTACGCTGCATGACCTCCCTGATTCTGCAAAGCCTGCGAAAGGACCCTTGGATTTGTGGTATCAAGGAGAGGGATCATTACTGGCTGGCAACCCTTCTTGATCCACGTTACAAGGGTAAGGTTGCCAAACTCATCCTGCCTTCACAGAGGGAGCAGAGGATGAAACATCTTCAGGAGGCCTTGAAGAAAGGTTTTTGCAATGCATTTCCAGACCCTGAAAGGTTACAAATTCCTGGTGCTGGACAACGTGTTTCTTAGGCTTCGTTCAGTCAGAGGAAGAGCGGTGGAGAAGGTGGGCTTCTGACTGATGCCTTTAAACAATTTTTCAGTACTCAGCGCCAAGGTCTGATCGGTTCAAGCAACCATCGCCAGCGTCTGAATTACATGGTGCAGTTATATCTAGGGGCAAGAGCAGACTTGGAGACCTTTCCAACAGAGCATCCACTGGGCTACTGGGTCTTGAGGATGGACCACTGGCCATAACTTGCTCAATATGCAATTGAGCTACTGGCCTGTCCTGCATCCAGCGTGCTTTCTGAACGCACATTCAATGCTGCTGGAGGGTTTGTAAAGGATCAAAGAGTGCGCCTGTCCACAGACTCCGTTTATAGGCTCACATTCATAAAAATAAATCAGTCTTGGATCAGCAGCTATCAAGCACCTGATGCTGATGTAACTGATTGAATTTTCTATGGATGTGGCATCCCTTGAAGACTGCCTATGCTGACTATCCTATTCCTTCTCAATCTTGATGATGCTAGCTTCCAACAATAGTTTTGGTTTAGGGCACCACCACCACCACCCAAGGCCCAATTTTTCTGCCCATTTAACTGTTTCAGGGGAAGATACATTTGTTGGAAGGAGTGTAATAAGGAAAATATGTCGTGCACAAACATGTGAAAAGGATAAGGCTCTAGTGAGAGTTCCTCTAAAGATGTGAAAAATAAGTAAACGTGAATAAACTTATATATGTATATGCACAAAAATTAATGCGTGAACAAATACAGGGACTATACCCCTGTTCAAAATACAGAGTCTGTGATCAAACAAAAAAATTGTGAGCAAATAAAATTACCTAAATACTGCTAAACAGTGATACTAGACTAATATATGTATAATATTTAAATCAAGCATGAATTACTGAATACTATTATCAAATATTACTGCAATAGTGCTCTAAAATATTAAAATGACAACAATAGGAAAGTCCATTCCTTAAAGGTTCAAAAAAGGTCCAATACAATAAACAGTTGCTTCAGATGAAAGAAAGCAGGGAGTTGTAGGAAAATGTTGAAAAGGGTAGTGCCCAGGATAGATCCACAGATATCGTAGGGGAGCTGCATCCACCACGGTGAGTATGAAATCAAGATGGGTACCTTACCGCAAAAGGTGGACCTCCACTGTGGCAAGGTCAGAAAAGCCTGCAGATATCACCCTCTGCGGCGTATTAGTGCTGATCCTGGGGATGTCACGACTCTGAGATCCTGATATTCCCTCTGCCTCTAGTTGTGCTGTTTCCTCCACTGGGGGCTGATGTAATCCAATTTTTGAGAGGACCCAACAGACCTCCGGTGCAAATACGAAGGTAAATAGAAGATCATGCAGGGAAGGAGAGCTGACATCAAAGCACTGAGTGCAGGTAGAGAATACCAGGAGACTGGGGATCGGCTGCTATTGTAGCAGAAAGGCAGAAGGAGAGAGAGGAAGGAGTGTGTGCCCACTGGTTATAACTTTGGCTGGTGATGACCGTAGACCCAACACTGGTGTGGCATCCAATAATGAAAGTTGACAAGCACTGCGGAGATGTCCTGTGTACTTGAGTGACATGCGAGTGTGATGATATAGTCTGTGATTTGTAATATTCCTCTTATATTCTAAAGAATATTTCATTTGTATTTCACCAGCATGTTTGAACTTCCATGTACAATACCTCAAGAAAAAGATCTGATAGTTTTTCTAATGGATCACAATATGGTGGAAGAGGATGAGAAAATTGGAGATACATTAATGGATCTGGAGAACAGACTTCTCTCCGGCTTTCCAAGTTATTGTGGGCTTTCTGTGGGCCCCAATACATTTACCCAATCACATTGCCCCATATAATTTTTTTCATTTATTTTTCACCGATGATCTATTATCTTCAGTTGTGGCCCAGTACATCCTCTATACCCAACAATCCAGCAACCCGACGTTATAATATTCCAGTCTCTATGGAGAGAATAAACATTGGAGGAGTTGGAGATGTTTTTGGGCCTCACATTCAATATGAGACTCACCAATAAAAATGAGTTACACTCATACCGGTCCACCCACCCCATCCCCCACATGCCGATTTACTCATCAGTAATGCCCAGAACAAGGTATTTGATGATTATGGGGTTCCTCCATTATAGCGATAATACCCAGCCCCCTCCCCGATATCACCCAGCTTACGACACGTTCTATAAAATTCACCCACTTCAAAAAATAGTATTTTTTTTTCAGAAAAATCTGCCCCATTTTTTACCCCGTATCAAAATATCTGCATGGATGAGTCGCTTGTCCACTTTACTGGCAGGCTGGGCATCAAGAAATTCATCCCCAGCAAAAGGGCCCGATATGGGGTGACAGGAGTGAGGAGATCAATATCTGATCGATCACCAATCACGTGGTGTATGGGGGATGGGGATTTATATACAATACATGAAGCTCTGATATAATAAACATAAAACCAACACACTGACATTTCATTGTATGATAATAGTTTTATATGGCAGAACTCTATCTGAGGACCTCAGCCTGTGTTTGGATGAAATGGTCTATACTGTACCCAACGCTCTCCCATTCACTAAGGGTGTGAAATACAAGCTGCAGGAGATGGTCTCTGCGCTCTTCGCATATCCCAGCAGCCCCCCCTTTTTGGCAACACCCTGTTTCCACCGGGTTTGCAACCTGACAGGTAGGGCTGGTGGCTGGATAGGGGAATGTACCACATAGGTGATTGTGACTATTTTGACCATAGGGGTATATGTCCTTCCTCATATTTCACGGGAAGCCTGGAGATGCCCCCCCCCCCACTGAGAGCTTCCACTTACAGCAACTTTATCACTTTCTCCAATCCCTACAGAAAGACAGCTCTGATGTGGCAGTCCGCACTGTGTTCAAAAACAGATGTATGCAGGATGGTGCTCTGCGGGGGAGCATCTCGCTATTATATATAAACTGTTTATCACCAATAATTATAAATTACCCTACCAGGTGGCATGGGAAAGGAACTTTACCATAACCCCTGGGGTGGAAAACTGGCATAAATGGAGCATGAGAATTCATAAAGGCATTCTGAATGTAGCCTTGATAGAAGCAGGCTATAAAGTCCACGCCAGATGGTACTTGGTGCCAGAGCGCTTGTCAAAAATGTATCCAGGCGCATCAGCCAGATGCTTCAGGGGTTGTGGTCAAATTGGAACACCATTACATATGTGGTGGGCGTGCTCTAAGGTCGCTTATTTTCTCGGTCACAATATCCCCAAAGAAGCGAGTATAGCCTTAATAAATAAGCCTGTTGAAAATATACCTCGACATACCCAGACCCTGATTTATTTCATGTTCCTGGCAGCTAAAATCGCTATAGCCATAGCATGGAAAAGCCCCGTCATAGACCCTGGTGAAAGGGAAAATCACGTGGATCATGCTGAACGAAAAGATTGGTTGCTTATCTTGTAAGATGCTCACTATCTTTGAAAAAGTTTGTTCTCCTTGGCTAAACTATTTGCAGGTCCCAGGAGACTGATGCCAATAGAGGCTGGAGGATCCCCGGACAGACAGACTCACTTCTCCCCTTTCTTTCTTTACCATTTCTAATGTTCCTCTGATCCTAACCCATCTAGGAATCATGTTCTATGCTTTTCCTCCTCCATTTTTTCTCCTCCTTTCTTCTTTTCCTACTCAAACCAATTTAATGCTATAATTGAGAGTTTGGGGCCCCCATCAGGGGAAACAGGGGGAAGATATTTGGAGAAAAATGGTCACTGGACTAGAACCCTCTATATAGTTTTCGAGGGCCGACTCACAGTGACTAAGCTTCAGCAAGGTCTCAATCTCAGGATCTTCCTACCCTCATTCATCTTCATATTGATATACAGGGCAATAATCCCGACGGACACCTCTCAGGGATAATAATGTCTCTGTAATGCACTATATGCTCATAACCCAAAGATTACTTTTCTTGTCTACTTCTGTTATGTCCACATTTTCCACTGAGGCCTTACTAAAGATCTAACCGGTCTGCCAAGCTCCTCCCCTGAGGATTCCTTACTCTCCTCCCCTCATTTGTTTTGTACCACTTCTTGTTGTATGATTCAGAGCATACAAGGATTGTTTGTTCAATTAATCAGCATTTCCTTAAAAATACCAATAAAAATGATTGAAACAGAAATGTGTGTCTATTGCTTTTCAGCAGGATGGCTGGTCATGAGGATACACAAAGAACTGAGGTCCACTATCAGTCCTTGAATGGATCAGCCAATTTATTTGGTGATTTGTCTTTTCCTTTGAATATCTACCACAGGAAGAGCTGTGCGTTGTTTCTAAGAAGGTAAGTCCCGGGGACATTGCTGTGCCTGTATATGGAATGTAAAGGTTGGAGGATCTCATGTGTGGAGGACATTTCCTTCTGCTGGGATCTGATTCCCATCTTTTCAGAAGGTCCGTTCTGCCCGTTTTCCTTCGATGGTTTGTTGGGTTTAGAAGTGTCCGGGAAATGTAATCACAGCAAATTTCTGGGAATTGATTAGTGGCTCCTATTATCAGTGCAGTGAGGGAAGAGACAGGGGGCATGCTTCCAAAGCCGATCTTCCATCTCATAGGACACGTTTGGTCCGGCAAAGTGACCGATTCTGATCAAATTGCAGAACCTCATCATGAGTGTGCGTGTAGATTCCAAATATTTGTACAATTTCAGGAACATTTGTTTAGCAACCGAATAATGGAAACAAAACTGCCACCAAATCTTGCACCAGGACCAATTTTTCATGAATGACTACATAAGTATGGTCATCTGAGATCTATGACTATGCTGGGGACACACGGGTACAACCCGCAGACTGAATGAAAAAAACTAAAGCTGGTCATAGATAGGTTTTATTTCATACAATCCTGATATTTTGGGGACATTTTAGGAAAAGACTAAAAGAAATGTAAGTATCAAGACACTTGTCCATCTAGATTTAGATAATAATGTCCTTGTAGATATATATCCAGGACGAAATATATTATCTCATTATACACCGTATATACTCGAGTATAAGCCGAGATTTTCAGCCCTTTTTTGGGGCTGAAAGTCCCCCCCTCGGCTTATACTCGAGTCAGCGAAATTTAACATTGTAAATTGTACCTGAAAAAAAGTTGAGAGGCTGCGGCGTCCATCGTTTAAATCTCGCGGTCTCTTCCTGGTCCCTTCCATGATAGGCGTTTTCTAAGCACACAGTTCCGCCTATCACGAACGTTCTCTCATCCTCACCCATCCCAGCAGACACTGTGTTCAGTGTTCCGCCAATCACAGACGTCTGCTGGGAAACTGAGGATGAGAGAACGTTCGTGATAGGCGGAACTGTGTGCTTAGAAAACGCCTATCACGGAAGGGAAGAGGAAGAGACAGCGAGTTTTAAACGATGGACGCCGCAGCCTCTCAATTTTTTTCAGGTACAATTTACCGTACAATGTTCAATTTAAACAGTGAGCTAGGGAACAGTGAGGATAGGAACAGTGAGGATAGGAACAGTAAGGAACAGTGAGGATAGGAACAGTGAGGATGGGACAGTGAGGATAGGAACAGTGAGGATAGGAACAGTGAGGATAGGAACAGTGAGGATAGGAACAGTAAGGAACAGTGAGGATAGGAACAGTGAGGATAGGAACAGTGAGGATAGGAACAGTAAGGAACAGTGAGGATAGGAACAGTGAGGATAGGAACAGTAAGGAACAGTGAGGATAGGAACAGTGAGGATAGGAACAGTGAGGATGGGAACAGTGAGGATGGGAACAGTGAGGATGGGAACAGTGAGGATGGGAACAGTGAGGATGGGAACAGTGAGGATAGGAACAGTGAGGATGGGAACAGTGAGGATTGAAACAGTGAGGATTGAAACAGTGAGGATGGGAACAGTGAGGATGGGAACAGTGAGGATGGGAACAGTGAGGATAGGAACAGTGAGGATAGGGAACAGTGAGCTAGGGAACAGTGAGGATGGGAACAGTGAGCTAGGGAACAGTGAGGATGGGAACAGTGAGAAACAGTGAGGATGGGAACAGTGAGGATGGGAACAGTGAGGATAGGAACAGTGAGGAGAGGAACAGTGAGCTAGGGAACAGTGAGGATGGGAACAGTGAGGAGAGGAACAGTGAGCTAGGGAACAGTGAGGATGGGAACAGTGAGGAACAGTGAGGATGGGAACAGTGAGGATAGGAACAGTGAGGAGAGGAACAGTGAGGATGGGAACACTGAGGATGGGAACACTGAGGTGAGGAACAATGAGGATGGGAACAGTGAGGATGGGAACAGTGAGGATGGGAACAGTGAGGATAGGAACAGTGAGGATGGGAACAGTGAGATACAGAGAGCTAGGGAACAGTGAGGATGGGAACAGTGAGGATGGGAATGATGAGGATGGGAACAGTGAGGATAGGAACAGTGAGGATAGGGAACAGTGAGCTAGGGAACAGTGAGGATAGGGAACAGTGAGCTAGGGAACAGTGAGGATGGGAACAGTGAGAAACAGTGAGGATGGGAACAGTGAGGATGGGAACAGTGAGGATAGGAACAGTGAGGAGAGGAACAGTGAGCTAGGGAACAGTGAGGATGGGAACAGTGAGGAGAGGAACAGTGAGCTAGGGAACAGTGAGGATAGGAACAGTGAAGAACAGTGAGCTAGGGAACAGTGAGGATGGGAACAGTGAGCTAGGGAACAGTGAGGATGGGAACAGTGAGGAACAGTGAGGATGGGAACAGTGAGGATAGGAACAGTGAGGAGAGGAACAGTGAGGATGGGAACACTGAGGTGAGGAACAATGAGGATGGGAACAGTGAGGATAGGAACAGTGAGGAGAGGAACAGTGAGGATGGGAACACTGAGGTGAGGAACAGTGAGGATGGGAACAGTGAGGATGGGAACAGTGAGGATAGGAACAGTGAGGATGGGAACATTGAGGATGGGAACAGTGAGAAACAGTGAGGATGGGAACAGTGAGGATAGGGAACAGTGAGGATAGGGAACAGTGAGGATGGGAACAGTGAGGATAGGAACAGTGAGGAGAGGAACAGTGAGGATGGGAACAGTGAGGATGGGAACAGTGAGGATAGGAACAGTGAGGATGGGAACAGTGAGGATAGGAGAACAGTGAGGATAGGGAACAGTGAGGATGGGAACAGTGAGGATGGGAACAGTGAGGATGGGAACAGTGAGGATGGGAACAGTGAGGAACAGTGAGGATGGGAACAGTGAGGATGGGAACAGTGAGGATGGGAACAGTGAGGATAGGAACAGTGAGGATGGGAACAGTGAGGATGGGAACAGTGAGGATGGGAACAGTGAGGATAGGAACAGTGAGGATAGGGAACAGTGAGCTAGGGAACAGTGAGGATGGGAACAGTGAGAAACAGTGAGGATGGGAACAGTGAGGATGGGAACAGTGAGGATGGGAACAGTGAGGATAGGAACAGTGAGGATAGGAACAGTGAGGAGAGGAACAGTGAGGATGGGAACAGTGAGGATGGGAACAGTGAGGATGGGAACAGTGAGGATGGGAACAGTGAGGATGGGAACAGTGAGGATAGGAACAGTGAGGATAGGAAACAGTGAGCTAGGGAACAGTGAGGATGGGAACAGTGAGAAACAGTGAGGATGGGAACAGTGAGGATGGGAACAGTGAGGATGGGAACAGTGAGGATGGGAACAGTGAGGATGGGAACAGTGAGGATAGGAACAGTGAGGAACAGTGAAGATGGGAACAGTGAGGATAGGAACAGTGAGGATAGGAACAGTGAGGATGGGAACAGTGAGGATGGGAACAGTGAGGATGGGAACAGTGAGGATGGGAACAGTGAGGACGGGAACAGTGAGGATGGGAACAGTGAGGATGGGAACAGTGAGGATGGGAACAGTGAGGATAGGAACAGTGAGGATGGGAACAGTGAGGATGGGAACAGTGAGGATAGGAACAGTGAGGAGAGGAACAGTGAGGATGGGAACAGTGAGGATGGGAACAGTGAGGATGGGAACAGTGAGGATGGGAACAGTGAGGATAGGAACAGTGAGGAGAGGAACAGTGAGGATAGGGAACAGTGAGCTAGGGAACAGTGAGGATGGGAACAGTGAGGAACAGTGAGGATGGGAACAGTGAGGATGGGAACAGTGAGGATAGGAACAGTGAGGAACAGTGAGCTAGGGAACAGTGAGGATGGGAACAGTGAGGAGAGGAACAGTGAGCTAGGGAACAGTGAGCTAGGGAACAGTGAGGATGGGAACAGTGAGGATGGGAACAGTGAGGATAGGAACAGTGAGGAACAGTGAGCTAGGGAACAGTGAGGATGGGAACAGTGAGCTAGGGAACAGTGAGGAACAGTGAGGATGGGAACAGTGAGGATGGGAACAGTGAGGATGGGAACAGTGAGGATGGGAACACTGAGGATGGGAACACTGAGGTGAGGAACAATGAGGATAGGAACAGTGAGGTGAGGAACAGTGAGGATGGGAACAGTGAGGATGGGAACAGTGAGGATGGGAACAGTGAGGATAGGAACAGTGAGGATGGGAACAGTGAGGATGGGAACAGTGAGGATGGGAACAGTGAGGATAGGAACAGTGAGGATGGGAACAGTGAGGATGGGAACAGTGAGGAACAGTGAGGATGGGAACAGTGAGGATGGGAACAGTGAGCTAGGGAACAGTGAGGAACAGTGTGGATGGGAACAGTGAGGAACAGTGAGGATGGGAACAGTGAGCTAGGGAACAGTGAGGATGGGAACAGTGAGGATGGGAACAGTGAGGATGGGAACAGTGAGGATGGGAACAGTGAGGATAGGAACAGTGAGGATGGGAACAGTGAGGATGGGAACAGTGAGGATGGGAACAGTGAGGATAGGAACAGTGAGGATGGGAACAGTGAGGATGGGAACAGTGTGGAACAGTGAGGATGGGAACAGTGAGGATGGGAACAGTGAGCTAGGGAACAGTGAGGAACAGTGTGGATGGGAACAGTGAGGAACAGTGAGGATGGGAACAGTGAGCTAGGGAACAGTGAGGATGGGAACAGTGAGGATGGGAACGATGAGGATGGGAACGATGAGGATGGGAACAGTGAGGATGGGAACAGTGAGCTAGGGAACAGTGAGGATGGGAACAGTGAGCTATGGGAACAGTGAGGATGGGAACAGTGAGGATGGGAACAGTGAGGATGGGAACAGTGAGGATGGGAACAGTGAGGATGGGAACAGTGAGGAACAGTGAGGATGGGCACAGTAAGGTGGCAATGGGCAGTGACAATGGGCTTAGTGAAGTTGCAATGGGCACAGTGAGGCGTGCAAATGGGCATTGTTGACTCTCGGCTTATAATCGAGTCAGTAAGTTTTCCCAGTTTTTTGTGGTAACATTAGGTACCTCGGCTTATACTCGGGTCGGCTTATACTCGAGTATATACGGTATTCGGTGTGTTGTATTCTTTATCATTGTATTTAGAAATGTGTGTGTTATAATGTAGCCATAATCAAATAGTTTAAGTATTTACATATTTATTTTATTATTCTCTGTGTATCATTTATATTTTAATTGAGGTGGATTTTTATACATATCAGCCCTTATTTTAAATAAAAATAAAAATTGATTTAAATGCTGCGACCACAAATGAGACTCTCAGAGGCATTTTATGTTTTCAGGTCATCTAATATAGTTGAATCCTTTCTAGAAAATGATGAATTCATTAGATAAAAGATGTGTCAATCCATTGCCCCTGGAAAACGGAAATAGACAATTCTAGGCTTGGAGTGCCACCCAGTGGCCAAGGGAGCTAATGTTCGTGTAAATACATGGCTGATAATTATCCGGATTAACCAATGAGAAGTAAGGTTACACCTCCTGGACCATCCTTTAGGGGTAAATATAATAGCAAGTCAGGTAGACGGGAGGGGGTTAATGAGGGAGACGCTTGAAGATCACATCTCATCATCACACGGCTTCAACCAAGCTAGACGCCATTTTGGGAAGACAAACTCCACCCATTAGTCGGCAGCCATTTTATGAGTCTGGTTTCTGTTCATTCTAAAGCCTATAGCAGCTGGTGGAAGGGTAAGTATAGTTTCCATTTCTCTTATTGATTTTTCTGTGTGCAATTATTTTATGCTAGCTGATCTGCTACCCCATTAGATATCCTAACACCCCAAAATTTTGGTCATTTTAATTTGCCATATTGGTATAACTTAGACGGACTTCTCCCGGGGATTCGACTGCAGCGGGTTCAAGGGTCAAGTTAGTCAACAGCAGATTATAATCTGCCAAATTTTATAAAACCAAGTTAGGATATCTACAAAAGAGGAAAAACATTATTGAATTCAATACTCTACAGCACAGGTGTCAAATGTGAGCTCAGCCCAGGGCGACCCCCACAGGGAGGGGCAATGTAATGTGTTGGTGACAGTAGGAGGAGTATTTGGGGTCGAAGGTGACTGAGAAAAATGGACGATTAAAAAGGGTTCATTATAAATTGATCCACAAATAAAGGGATCAAAAAATAAAACATCTTGTATTCTTTTCTTTCCAATGATTCTCTTACTCTGTGAGACAAAACCATTTCTGATCGGGACAACTATATTCCGAAGACTCTCAGTCCGGTATTTGGAAGGGATTTATAATCCATTCATTTCACCAACAATCTTCCCATAGGATTCTATGTGTGGACCAGGAAAATCCTCCCTTGTGTAGACACTCCAAAGCTCTGAGACTGCTGCTGGGTGCCGCCATGTTGGGTGTAATGAATGTAATGAGGACTCACTGATAGTTTTTAAGATATATTGTATATTTTTATTATTTATCTGATTAGTCTGAGAACGATCACATGATCACACCGCATATATATGTGTTTTGTATTGAATATTTACTAATATGTGCACATGAGCGGTTCATGTATGTACGTTTTTTTCACTTAGCGCCCCCTATCTAATTTACTTCACTACCAATTAAAATGTTTGATCTAGTATTTTACAGCCGGGCCCATTCCTGAGCCCTACAAGAGTTTCTGTGAGGGGTTACAGTGTTGTGGCACCGCCCAAGGCCCAATTTTCCCAATTCATCCCCAGCAAAAGAGCCCGATATGGGGTGACAGGAGTGAGGAGATCAATATCTGATCGATCACCAATCACGTGGTGTATGGGGGATGGGATTTATATACAATACATGAAGCTCTGATATCACACAATGAAATGTGTTGGTTTTATGTTTATTATAATAGTTTTATATGGCAGAACTCTACCTGTGTTTGGATGAAATGGGTGTCTATTGTTTTTCAGTTGGGTGGCCGGCCATGAGGGTGCCCAAAAAACTGAAGTCCACTACCAGTCCTTAAATGGATCAGCCAAATTCAATTGGCGTTTTGTTTTCACGTTGGATTATCTACCACAGGAAGAGCTGTGCGTTGTTTCTAAGAAGGTAAGTCCCGGGGACATTGCTGTGCCTGTATATGGAATGGAAAGGTTGGAGGATCTCATGTGTGGAGGACATTTCCTTCTGCTGAGATCTGATTCCCGTCTTTTCAGAAGGTCCGTTCTGCCCGTTTTCCTTCGCTGGTTTATTGGGCTTGGAAGTGTCCGGGAAGTCATAGCAAATTTCTGGAATTGGAAAGATGTGGCGTAACAAAGGAGGTGTAAGAGACGTCCTCATCGTCATTATAAAGCTCTTCTAAGATCGCTAAACATCTGAGCTCTTGTCTGGTGTGAGTTTTGTATTATCAACTTGCTCTACTCTGATAGACAGCTCTAATAGACTGCTCTGATAGATGGCAATAATAGACTGCTCTGATAGACTGCATTAATAGACTGCTCTGATAGACGGCATTAATAGACTGCTCTGATAGATGGAATTATTAGACTGCTCTGATAGACTGCTCTGATAGACGGCATTAATAGACTGCTCTGATAGACAGCATTAATAGACTGCTCTGATAGATGGAATTATTAGACTGCTCTGATAGACTGCTCTGATAGACGGCATTAATACACTGCTCTGATAGACGGCATTAATAGACTGCTCTGATAGACGGCATTAATAGACTGCTCTGATAGATGGAATTATTAGACTGCTCTGATAGACGGCATTAATAGACTGCTCTGATAGACAGCATTATTAGACTGCTCTGATAGACGGTATTAATAGACTGCTCTGATAGACGGCATTAATAGACTGCTCTGATAGACGGCATTAATAGACTGCTCTGATAGACGGCATTATTAGACTGCTCTGATAGACGGCATTAATAGACTGCTCTGATAGATGGAATTATTAGACTGCTCTGATAGACGGCATTAATAGACTGCTCTGATAGACGGTATTAATAGACTGCTCTGATAGACGGCATTAATAGACTGCTCTGATAGACGGCATTAATAGACTGCTCTGATAGACGGCATTAATAGACTGCTCTGATAGACGGCATTAATAGACTGCTCTGATAGACGGCAACTATCTATCTTAGAAACTTGACATAAAAGAGTTCAAACTGAATCGGTGGAGAGAGAACTTTTGGCTAAGAGACACAAATTGTAGATCTTCTGCAATATCAGGCTAAGGCGGCATTACAGAGATGTAAAAGATTTTCGTATGAAGCGGGGAATAAATGAGGGAAGGTGTTAGCTAGAACGTTACGAGGACAAAATGAAAGACTTATTTCCCTCATCTGATTCCATCCAACAAGCCAAAGGTTACAAAGCCATATGAGATTGAATTCCTGTGCTAAGGATTTTATGAATTACTCTTAACCTTTAAATTATAACCTCCTACTCAAGACCAAATAAATACATATCTTGCTTTATCTTTAATGCCCCGGGTATCAGATATAGATAAAGTTCTTCTATTGTTAGAGATAAAATGGAAGACCCTATAAGAGGCAGTGGGAGCAACTAAACTGGATAAAGCGCCTGGGCCAGATGGCTTTACAGCCCAATATTATAAGACTCTGCTCCCCTCTCTTGGTCAATACATGATTGAATTGTTTAACGCATTGGGTTCCTCCTCTGCTGATTAAGCATCATCTCTGATGTGAAACGCGTCAGCCTTGTTTTCCTGCATGCCCTTTTTGATTGCTTTTGATGGATTTTGATTATTCTTTGTTTGGATATTTTTGAATTTTATTTTTGGCCAATAAAGTGCGGCAGTCCAGACAACCTTCTTTCAAAATGTATTTTGGGGTGTAATTCCACATATGCCCATGGCATGTTTGAGCAATATATCATTTAGTGACAACTTTGTGCAAAAAAAAAAAAAAAAAAAAAATGAATTGTCTTTTTTCCGCAACTTGTGTCAACATATAAAATATTCCATGGACTCGACATGCCTCTCAGTATATAGCTTGGGGTGTCTACTTTCCAAAATGGGGTCATTTGGGGGGGTTTTGAACTGTTCTGGCATTTTATACACAACATTAGGAAGCTTACATCCACTCTTCTAACCACTTGAAGACAAAGCCCTTTTTGACACTTTTTGTTTACATGAAAACATTTTTTTTTTTTTTGCAAGAAAATTACGTTGAACCCCCAAACATTATATATAATTTTTAAAGCAAAGGCCCTACAGATTAAAATGGTGGGTGTTGCATTTTTTTTTCCGCACAGTATTTGCGCAGCGATTTTTCAAACGCATTTTTTGGGGGAAAAATACATTTTTTTTTAATTTCAATGCACTAAAACACACTATATTGCCCAAATGTTTGATGAAATAAAAAAGATGATCTTAGGCCGAGTCCATAGATACCAAACACGACATGCTTTAAAATTTCGCACAAACGCGCATTGGCGACAAACTACATACATTTTTAAAAACCTTTAAAAGTTACCCTGTTCGATGTACAGAGGAGGTCTACTGCTAAAATGACTGCCCTCGATCTGACCTTCGCGGTGATACCTCACTTGCATGGTGCAATTGCTGTTTACATATGACGCCAGACCGACGCTTGCGTTCGCCATTGCGCAAGAGCAGGGCAGGACAGGGTTTTTTTTTCTTATTAATTTTGCTTTTTTATTTTATTTTTAAACTGTTCCTTCCATATATTTTTTTTTATTTTTATCATTTTTATTGTTATCTCAGGGAATGTAAATATCCCCTTTGATAGCAATAGGTAGTGACAGGTACTCTTATTTTGAAAAAACTGGGGTCTATTAGACCCTAGATCTTTCCTCTGCCCTCAAAGCATCTGACCACACCAAGATCGGTGTGTGATAAAATGCTTTCCCAATTTCCCAATGGTGCTTTTTATATCCGGGGGGGGGGACATTCCCTCCCACTGCTTGTAAAAGCAGTCCAGAGGCTAATTAGCCACTAGTATTGCTTTTACATGAAAGCCGGCCGCTGGCTGAAAAGAATGATACCAAGATGATACCTAAACCCGCAGGCATCAATCTGGTATAACCATTCAAAGTCCAGCAATAGTGATGAGCCGAACACCCCCGGGTTCGGTTCGCACCAGAACCCGCGAACGGACCGAAAGTTCGTACGAACATTAGAACCCTATTAAATACAATGGATGCGAACGTTCGGATTCTAAAGTGCTAATTATAACAACTATTATGCATGTTATTGTCCTAAACAGAGTTTGGGAACCCGGGTTCTGCACCAGGGGACATGTATCAATGCAAAAAGAAGTTTTAAAAATGGACGTTTTTCGGGAGCAGTCATTTTAATGATGCATAAAGTGAAAAAAAAAAAGTCAAATATTCCTTTAAATATCGTACCTGGGGGGTGTCTAAAGTATGCCTGTGAAGTGCCACGTGTTTCCCGTGTTTAGAACTGTCCCTGCACAAAATGACATTTCTAAAGGAAAAAAAAGCCATTTAAAACTGCTTGCGGCTTTAATGTAATGTCTGGTCCCGGCAATATGGATGAAAATCTTTAAGAAAAATGGCATAGCTACCCCATGACCCCCCCCCCCCCTACCCCAGCCCATTACCAGCCCCTTTGGGTCTTGTATGGATATTAAGGGGAACCCCGCACATAAAATAAAAAAGGCCCTATATACTCTGAACAGCCCTATACAGGCGGTGCATACAAGACAGGGACTGTAGGTTTGTTCTTATGTAGAATGTGTTTGTAATTTTGAACAGGTACATTGTTGAAGTGTAGCTCCAGCCCAAAAATCTATTTTTAAACTTTTTGGAAAACATAGGTAAGGGTTATCACCCCTGTAACATTTGTTTTGCTGTCTGTGCCCCTGTTCAGAACATTTCACCTCACTTTCCGTCCCAATGACAACTGTTTTTGAAATGTGGTGTTTGTATTGAAACAAGGATTGGTGATAAAGCATCAGTACAGAGGAGACACCTTTCTCCCATATTAATTCTTACAGGAGAGAATTTTCCTTCCTAGGGGTAGATTTCCTCTCACTTCCTGTTGTCTTCTTCCAATTGCAAGTAGGAGTCGTTTGTAAGTTGGATGTTTGAAAGTAGGGACCTGCCGTATATACTCTGCAGAAATTGGCCCCTTAGGTGTTGGTGTTGGCACAACACTGAAAGCACTCACAGTTACTCTTGGTGGGTGCTGGAACGCCCTGCTGTCAACTATTATATCAGGAATTGTAATAACATATAATTGTTGATCAGTGGTAGTAAAAATTGGGCCTTTGATGGTGGTGCTGGTGCCACAACACTGTAAGCCCTGACAGTTACTCTTGCTGGGCGCAGCAATGGGCCCTGCTTTGAATTATTAGATCAATAATTATAATTGCATGCCCCTGTTGAACAGGGGCTGAAAAATTGGGCCTTAGCCACTGGTGGCACAACACTGCAACCCCTCACAGATACTGTACTTGGAGCACAGCAATGAGCCCTGTTGCAAAGTATTGCATCAAAAATTTTAATTACACGCCCCTGTTAAACAGGGGCTGAAAAATTGGGCCTTAGCCACTGGTGGCGTCACCCATAAACCAAAATGATCTTCCAAGCTATCATCATTAATCGTATCATTGAGGAGGAGGAGGAGGAGGATAGCCAGTCAACATAACAGCACAGGCACTCAGCATCAGCATCAGTCTTGAAGGGATGTGACATGTTAAAATCAATTAGTCTGTTATATCAGCATCAGGTGTGTGGTAGCTGGTGGTGATCCAAGACTGGTTCATCTTGATGAAAGTCAGTCGATCAACCGAGTCGGTGGACAGGCGCACCCTGTGATCCGTGACAAATCCTCCAGCAGCACTGAATGTGCGTTCCGAAAGAACGCTGGATGCAGGACAGGCCAGTAGCTCAATTGCATACTGTGCAAGCTCTGGCCAGTGATCCATCCTCAAGACCCAGTAAGCCAGAGGATTTTCGGTGGGGAAGGTGTCCAAGTCTGACCTTGCCCCTAGATATTCCTGCACCATGTTTATCAGACGCTGGCGATGGTTGCTGGAACCGATTATACTTTGGGGCTGCGGACTAAAGAATTGTCTGAACGCATCGGTCAGACGGCCACCTTCCCCACCGCTCCTTCTTTGACTGGCCGAAGCCTCAGCAACTCGTTGTCCAGGACCAGGAGTTTGTAACCTCCCAGTCTCTGGGAACGCGTTGCACAGACCTTTCTGCAAGGCCTCCCGGAGTTGTCTCATCCTCTGCTCCCTCTGCGACGGTAACATAAGGTCCGCAACCTTACCCTTGTACCGTGGATCAAGGAGAGTGGCCAGCCAGTAATGGTCCCTCTCCTTGATCCGAAGAATACGAGGATCCTTCCGCAGACTTTGCAGGATCAGGGAGGCCATGCAGCGTAGGTTTGCTGAGGCATTCGGTCCGGAGTCCTCTGGGTCACTAAGGACGACATGATCCGCAGCCACCTCCTCCCAGCCACGTACAAGTCCACTGGTTTCTTGGGACTGTAAATCATCCCTAAAAGACTGCTGCTGATGATGCTGAGTGCCAGCCTCCACCTCCATGCTGACACAATCCTCCTCCTCCTCCTCCTCCTCTTCCTGTGCGATGGGTGGGACAGAAGGAACACTGTCTGGGTAAAGGGGGCCTTGAGAGGCAAGGAAGTCCTCCTCTTCCTGCCTCTGTTCTGCCTCAAGTGCCCTGTCCATTATTCCACGCAGCGTGTGCTCCAACAGGTGGACAAGAGGTACAGTGTCACTGATGCATGCACTGTCACTGCTCACCATCCTCGTGGCCTCCTCAAATGGTGCCAGGACAGTGCATGCATCCCTGATCATGCCCCACTGGCGTGGTGAAAAAAAACCGAGCTCCCCTGACCCTGTCCTGGTGCCGTAGTCGCACAGGTACTCATTGATGGCCCTCTGCTGCGTGTGCAGCCGCTGCAGCATGGCCAACGTTGAGTTCCACCTGGTGGGCATGTCACATATAAGGCGGTTCTTGGGCAGGTTCAACTCCTTTTGCAGCTCAGCCAGGCGAGCACTGGCATTATAAGATCTGCGGAAATGCACACAGACTTTCCTGGCCTGCCTCAGGACATCCTGTAAGCCCGGGTACCTGCCCAAGAACCGCTGCACCACCAGGTTAAGGACGTGAGCCACACAGGGCACATGGGTCAGTTGTCCCTGTCGGAGGGCGGAGAGGAGGTTGGTGCCATTGTCGCAAACCACCATTCCTGGCTTAAGCTGGCGTGGCGTCAACCACCTCTCGGCCTGCCCCTGCAGAGCAGACAGGACCTCTGCCCCAGTGTGGCTCCTGTCCCCCAAACACACCAGCGCAAGCACGGCATGGCATCTTTTTGCCTGCGTACTTGCGTAGCCCCTTGAACGGCTACGGAGCACCGCTGGTTCCAAGGACAAACCACAGGAAGAGGCCATGGAGGAAGAAGAAGAGGAGGGGGTGGAGGAGAGAGGTGTGTCACAACCAGTAGTAGCATTTTGGAGGCGTGGCGGTGGAACAACCTCCAACACTACTGCACCTTGTCCTGCATCCTTCCCAGCTGCCAAAAGAGTGACCCAATGGGCCGTGAAAGAAAGGTAACGTCCCTGTCCATGCCTGCTGGACCATGAGTCAGCGGTAATATGCACCTTACCGCTGACCGCCCTGTCCAGCGAGGCCAAGACATTGCCTTCCACATGCCTGTAGAGAGCCGGAATCGCCTTCCGTGCGAAAAAGTGGCGTTTGGGAACCTGCCACTGAGGAACCGCACATTGCACAAACTCACGGAAGGGGGCCGAGTCTACCAACTGAAAAGGCAGCAGTTGAAGCGCTAGCAATTTAGCCAAGCTAGCATTCAACCGCTGGGCATGTGGATGGCTGGGAGTGAACTTCTTTCGACGGTCCAGCAGCTGGGGCAGGGAAATTTGCCTGCTAGAATCGGACGTCGGTGTACTGCTAGCAGAGTGGCCGCAAGTACTTGGCTGTGACACACCTAATTCTACACCTTCATTCCTCTCAGAGCAGGTTTCAGAGAGGAGTGAAGGTATAGTGGGGTTGGAGATCCCAGCTGATGCGGTGCAAGAAGAGGTCAGCTTTGTTCTTTGGTGTGGGTCTTTAAGGTAGGCTTGCCAACGAGCTGCATGGCAGGTCAACATATGTCTGATCAAGCATGTGGTGCCCAAGCGGCTGATGTTTTGGCCACGCGATATACGCTTGAGACATATGTTGCAAACAGCAGCTGTGCAATCTGATGCACTCGCCTCAAAAAAGGCCCACACCAAAGAACTTTTTGAATGACGGGCAGAGGCAGCGCCCTGCACAGGCGGAGCTCTGCGGTGTGATTCCGTCGGTGTGCTGCCCATACGCTGGCCACTCAAGGGCATCCTGCCTCGTTGGAGATGTGCCTCCTCCTCATCCTCCTCCTCCTCCTCCTCTCTCCTATTAGGCACCCACGTGGAGTCAGTGACCTCATCATCCCCTCCCTGCTCATCACTGGAGCCAATCTGGCAGTATGCTGCAGCTGCTGGAGCATGACTGACAGATTGGTGTCCTTCTTGAGCATCCCCTCTCTCTGCTCTCACGCTACTGCCTTCCTCTAGCTGGGTATCATCATCAGATCCTTCCAAACGCTGGGCATCCTCCTAGAGCATGTACCCAACACTGTGCTCAAACAGTTCGGGGGACTCCTCAGGAGGAGGACATGGTGGGTCTAGGGAAGGATTGACTAATGAAGATAATGATACCAGAGAAGAGGACGCTTTGGCAGCTGCTTTGCCAGTACCCTGAGCCTGGGTGAGAGAGGATGAGGAGGATGAGGTGGGCTTGGTCATCCACTCTACCAAGTCTTCGGCATGATGTGGCTCAACATGTCCAGCTGCCGAAAAGAAGGACAAGCGTGTCCCATGGCCATGTGCTGATGACAATGCACCGCGTCCACGACCAGCACTGTTGCCCCCAGACACAGAGCCTGCTTGCCCTCTTTTTTTGCCTCCTGACTGTCTGCCTCTCCTTGGTTGCCTTCCAGACATTTTAATGGATGGCCTGCAGGGAGATGGGAAAAAGAGCAATAAGGGCTACCTTCAGGTGTATACTGTGCAGGAGGCTTAGCAACAATGACACTGACACTGTCCCCTGCCTATCCTTCTCTGTCCCTAAACACAAGGATTTGCAATATGCTTCAGCAAGATTGGTTTAGCACAGAACAGCACACTGACAGTGTAAGGGTATGTACTTACCGAGGCCGAGATGCCGAGAGTGGTTCACCTTTGCGACTTGACGCACTCCACCCCCTGGAGTTGAGACAGGGAGTGGATGGCGAGAAGCGGCACCGGCTACCGGCAGGTGGTGGGTACTTGTAGACGGTCCGGTAGTGCTGAGTAGACTGAAGAAACAGGCTTCAAGCAGGAACTAGCCGGATTGGTAAAGTTCAACAGCAGGAGATAATGGAAGCCGGTGCAGGTTGAGTCCGGGTTGCAATTGCAAGGTAACAGTCCCGGCTGGGGGTCTAGCACAGTAAAAGGTAACAAGTCCAGAGAATACCGGGAACCAGGCAGGAGTTCAAAGGAAACGTGGAAGTCCAAAGGTACAAGCAGGAGGTCAAGGATTGTAGACAGGCAGCAGATCCGAGTCACAGGCCGAGGGTCAAACACAGGATAAGGCAGAAGTCCGTATAACAAGCCGAGGGTCAGGTCCAGGAGAGAGATCAGAGGAATCAAGCCAGTCCGGGTCACAAGGAGATTTTCAAGATAGTTTTCCAGAGTCTTGGGTATACAGGAAAGCTGACAAACCAGCAACTTGTCAGTGCAACTGGGTCTCTTTAAATAGGCCCGCCTGGATTCCTATTGGTGCGCCGCCGCGCATGCGCGCGCGCCGCTGCGTCGGCGCGCGCACCCGAGAACGTAGAAGCGCCGTCCCGCGCACGCGCATGCGCCGAAGCATCATTCCGCCGCGCGTGCGCATTGGGCGCTGATTGGCGTTGTTGGACGGATTTCCCTGACAGTGCCCCCCTCCTAGGGGCGGACTCCGGACGCCCAGACTAGACATCAACTCGGGATGTTCCTGGTGAAAGACTCTAATTAGGCGGGGAGCATGTAGGTTCCTAGATGGTTCCCAAGAGTTGTCCTCTGGGGGATACCCCTTCCATTTGATTAAATACTGTAACTGCCTGCCTCTTTTCCTGCAGCCCAAGATAGATTCCACCACGTACTCATTTTCACCATCAACCTCCACAGGTGGAGGAGGTGGCTCATCCCTTCCTGGGAAGGAGCTGGAGACTACTGGTTTCAACAGAGACGTGTGGAAGACCGGGTGTATCCTGTAGGAGTCGGGCAGTGCCAATTCAAAGGCCACAGGGTTGATTACTCGCTTGATTTTAAAAGGGCCTATAAATCTTGGTCCCAATTTCCGTGAAGGGATCGGCAATTTGAGGTTGGTGGCGGAGAGCCATACTTCCTCCCCAACTTTGAAGACTGGATTTTCCTTCCTACCCTTGTCGTAGTGTCTCTTGTAAGACTCCTGGGCGTTTTGCATCATTTCCTGGAGTCTCAGAAAATTAGATTGAACAAAGGCTATCCGATCTTGAACAGCAGGAACAGAGCTCTCCGGAATGTCATCAGGGAGGAAGGAAGGATGGAAGCCAAAGTTGGCCCAAAAAGGAGTTTGACTGGTGGCTGAATGCACCGAGTTGTTATATGCAAATTCAGCGTAGGATAATAGGGAGGACCAATCGTCTTGTGAGGCTGAGCAAAAACAACGGAGATATTGTTCTAGGGTTTGATTGGTTCTCTCTGTCTGTCCGTTGCTCTGGGGGTGATATGCCGATGATAGGCAAATCTTGACTTCTAAAGATTTGCAAAGTTCCTTCCAGAATTTCGACGTGAATTGAACGCCTCTGTCAGAGGTGATGCTCTTAGGCACCCCATGGAGCCTGATTATCTCCTGAAAGAAGGCTTTGGCTGTATCTGCAGCAGAGGGGGTACCGATCATGGGCACGAAGTGTGCCATTTTGGAGAGGCGGTCAATTACGACCAGAATCGTGGTAAAACCTCCAGAGGGCGGTAGATCTACAATGAAGTCCATGGACACATCTGCCCACGGACGTTCAGGGATAGGCAAAGGTTTGAGTAGTCCCCAACTCTTGGTTTTGGGTCCCTTATACCGTTGGCAACGGGTACAGGAGGCAACATAGGACTTGCAATCTTGTCTCCAACCAGGCCACCAGAAGGAGCGAGAGATTAGTTCCATGGTTTTTTTGGTTCCAAAGTGACCAGCTAGTTTGTGGTCGTGGAAAGTTTTCAGAATCAGTTGCCTTGTTTCCAGAGGGACGAAGACTTTACCTTGGGACCAGAGCAAGTCATTATGCTTCTCTAGGGAAGAGGTTACTTGGTCAGGACAATGCTTAGAGGCGGCTTTTATGGAGGAGGTTAGTAGATCAGCCTGTGGGATGAGCAGAAAGTTTTGTGCTGATAGGATGGTACTTGGTTCCTCTGCTTGAGGGGTCTCGGGAAACATCCTAGAGAGTGCATCCGCCTTCACGTTCTTGGAACCGGGCCTATAAGAGATATGAAAGTTAAACCTGGTGAAGAAGAGGGCCCATCGGGCTTGTCTGGGTCGAAGACGTTTTGCTGTTCTCAGATATTCTAGATTCTTATGATCCGTGAATATCATGACAGGGTGAGGGGCTCCCTCCAGAAGGTATCGCCATTCTTCCAGGGCGAATTTGATAGCTAATAGTTCCCGGTCTCCGACGTCATAATTACGTTCCGGAGAAGTTAGTTTACGAGAGGCAAAGGCTACTGGATGAAGAAGGGATTTGGGGCCCTGCCGTTGAGAGAGGATGGCCCCAGTGGCTGACTCTGAAGCATCTACTTCCAGAGTAAACGGCAGTAGCGGATCTGGATGTTTCAATACAGGTGCCGATGTGAATGCATTTTTTAGTTTATCGAAGGCATCCTGAGCTTCCGGTGACCAGTGAAAGCGGTAGCCCTGGCGTGTCAGTTGGGTTATAGGTGCCACAATAGAAGAGAACCCCACAATAAACCTCCTGTAGAAGTTGGCGAAACCTATAAACCGTTGTACCCCTTTCTTGTCTGTTGGGGCTGGCCATTCCTGGATAGCTTTGACTTTCTGCGGGTCCATTGCGACCCCATTGGTAGAAATAATAAATCCCAAAAATTGCACAGTGGTTTTCTCAAAGTCACATTTCTCGGCCTTGAGGTAAAGTCTATGTTCTCGGAGAATAGTGAGGACCTTGATGACATGGATTCGGTGCAGTTCAAGGGAGGACGAAAAAATAAGAATATCGTCTAAGTAGACTACTAGGAAGTCGTCCAGGTGTTCACGGAAAATGTCATTGACCAGGTGCTGGAAAGTAGCTGGGGCGTTGCAAAGCCCGAATGGCATGACCAAGTATTCAAAATGACCGAACCTAGATCTAAAAGCCGTCTTCCATTCGTCTCCAGCCCTGATCCGGATGAGGTTGTAGGCCCCTCGAAGGTCCAGTTTAGAGAAGATCCGAGCTGATCGGAATCGTTGGAACAACTCCGGGATGAGAGGAAGCGGGTATCTATTTTTAATAGTAATTTTATTTAATTCCCTATAGTCGATGCAGGGCCTCAGAGTCCCGTCTTTCTTTTCAACGAAAAAGATTCCGGCACCGGCTGGGGAAGAAGAGGGGCGAATGAATTTCTTTTCCAGATTTTCCTCAATGTAAGACTTGAGGGCCTTCAACTCAGATTCGGACAAGGGAAAGATGCGGCCGAATGGAATTTTGGAGCCAGGCAGAAGGTCAATGGGACAATCGTAGGAACGATGTGGAGGTAGGCGGTCGGCCTGCTGTTTGTCGAAGACGTCCTGGAATTCTAAGTATGCTGATGGAACATGTGGTAGGTTATCCGGTTGAGGGGTTAAAGTAGCACAGACAGTTGGAAGTGCGGAAAGACAGTGTTGGGAACAATACGAAGAAGTGAAGTTAACTTCCCTTTTGGCCCAGTTTATATGAGGCTCATGTGCTTGTAACCAGGGGAGGCCCAGGATGATGGGAAACATGGGAGATGGGATGAAGTCAAATCGAAGGTATTCTTGGTGGCCTGAATCCGTGATAGCAAGGACGGGTCTTGTTTCTTGCGTAATTACCCCTGAACGAGGCAGGGATCCATCCGCCAGACGAACCTGAAGATAACGGTCCTTGGTTTGCAGAGGAAAGTGAAGTTGGGAAGCAAGTGAAGAGTCCAGAAAGCAGCTGCAGGCTCCTGAATCAATAATCACCGTTAGGCGGGTTGCTCCTGTTGGTAGCTGTAGAGAAATAGAAAGAACAACATAAGTCTGTGGTAAGCCAGAAACTTGGTAGTTCAAAGTGTCTTTGAGGGTACACTTACTAGGTCTCACTGGGCAGCTCCGAAGGAAATGGCCAGTACCCCCGCAGTAAAGACACAGATTGGCCTGACGCCTGCGCTGCTTTTCCTCAGGAGAAAGGGGAGGACGAACCAGACCAAGCTGCATGGGTTCAGGCTCGAGAGGAGAAGATGCTGTAGGAACTTGGATGGGTGGATAGGCAGAAGCTGATCGGGGCAAAGTCCAGTTTGGACGGGTAGTCTGGAAACGCTCAGAACGCCGCTCCCGCAGGCGTCTGTCAAGCTGAGTGACAGACTGGATCAAATCTTCCAGAGTAGTTGGAACACCAATCCTGGCCAGCTCGTCTTTAAGAGCCTCAGACAGTCCTTGGCGATATTGGTATTTAAGGGCCGTCTCATTCCAGCCAGTGTCAGCTGACCATTTCCGGAATTCTGCTGTGTAGTCCTCCACCGGCCTTCTCCCCTGGGTTAAACTGTGGAGAACAGACTCAGCTGAGGATCGTCATACAGCTGCGCCATACTCTCGAAGAAGGTGTCCACGGAATCTAGTATGGGGCTGCTTTGCTCCATCAGGCCATGGGCCCAGGCCTGAGGTTCGTCGGTTAGAAGGGAGATGACGAACCCCACCTTTACCACTTCTGAAGAGAAAGTCCTGGGTTGAAGGGCGAAGTAAAGAGAACATGCGTTTTTGAAAGCCCGATATTTCTTACGGACGCCAGAAAATCGCTCAGGCAGGGGGACCCTGGGTTCAGGGGTAGCCATTACTACGGTGGGATTTGCCTGATTTTGAGACGTGGAGGCAACATTGGCAACGGTAGCAGCTGGTGATGCTGGTCCTGTAGCTCCAGTAAGTAGCTGAAAGCGGCCATCCATTTGGACATAACCTTCTTGTAATTTCTGAACCGCATCGGTTAGTGCGGTGACTTGCTGACATAGGGTCTCGAACGGTGAACGCACCCTGTCGGCCTCAGACATCTGGCTGGTTTGTACTGTAAGGGTATGTACTTACCGAGGCCGAGATGCCGAGAGTGGTTCACCTTTGCGACTTGACGCACTCCACCCCCTGGAGTTGAGACAGGGAGTGGATGGCGAGAAGCGGCACCGGCTACCGGCAGGTGGTGGGTACTTGTAGACGGTCCGGTAGTGCTGAGTAGACTGAAGAAACAGGCTTCAAGCAGGAACTAGCCGGATTGGTAAAGTTCAACAGCAGGAGATAATGGAAGCCGGTGCAGGTTGAGTCCGGGTTGCAATTGCAAGGTAACAGTCCCGGCTGGGGGTCTAGCACAGTAAAAGGTAACAAGTCCAGAGAATACCGGGAACCAGGCAGGAGTTCAAAGGAAACGCGGAAGTCCAAAAGGTACAAGCAGGAGGTCAAGGATTGTAGACAGGCAGCAGATCCGAGTCACAGGCCGAGGGTCAAACACAGGAGAAGGCAGAAGTCCGTATAACAAGCCGAGGGTCAGGTCCAGGAGAGAGATCAGAGGAATCAAGCCAGTCCGGGTCACAAGGAGATTTTCAAGATAGTTTTCCAGAGTCTTGGGTATACAGGAAAGCTGACAAACCAGCAACTTGTCAGTGCAACTGGGTCTCTTTAAATAGGCCTGCCTGGATTCCTATTGGTGCGTCGCCGCGCATGCGCGCGCGCCGCTGCGTCGGCGCGCGCACCCGAGAACGTAGAAGCGCCGTCCCGCGCACGCGCCGAAGCATCATTCCGCCGCGCGTGCGCATTGGGCGCTGATTGGCGTTGTTGGACGGATTTCCCTGACAGACAGTTTCCCTCACTGTCCTTCTCTGTCCCTACAAACAAGATTTAGCACAGAATAGCACACTGATAGTTTCCACGAGTGTCCTTCTCTGTCCCTAAACTCAAGGATTTCAAATATGGAACAGCAAAATTGGTTTAGAACAGAATAGCACACTGACACTTTCCCTCACTGTCCTACTCTGTCCCTCCCTACAAACAAGATTTAGCACAGAATAGCACACTGATAATTTCCACGAGTGTCCTTCTCTGTCCCTAAACTCAAGGATTTGAAATATGGAACAGCAAAATTGGTTTAGCACAGAATAGCACACTGACACTTTCCCTCACTGTACCTCTCTGTCCCTACAAACAAGGTTTAGCACAGAATAGCACACTGATAGTTTCCACGAGTGTCCTTCTCTGTCCCTAAACTCAAGGATTTCAAATATGATTCAGCAAGATTGGTTTAGAACAGAATAGCACACTCTCAGTTTCACTCACTGTCCTACTCTGTCCCTACAAACAAGATTTAGCACAGAATAGCACACTGACACTTTCCCTCACTGTACCTCTCTGTCCCTAAACTCAAGGATTTCAAATATGGTTCAGCAAGATTGGTTTAGAACAGAATAGCACACTGACACTTTCCCTCACTGTACCTCTCTGTCCCTAAACTCAAGGATTTCAAATATGGTTCAGCAAGATTGGTTTAGAACAGAATAGCACACTGACACTTTCCCTCACTGTACCTCTCTGTCCCTAAACTCAAGGATTTCAAATATGGTTCAGCAAGATTGGTTTAGAACAGAATAGCACACTGACACTTTCCCTCACTGTACCTCTCTGTCCCTACAAACAAGGATTAGCACAGAATAGCACACTGTCACTGACACTCTCCCTACCTATCCTTATTTGTCCCTAAACACAAGGAATCCAGGATTAGTAAAGGAAAAAAAATGACACTGTCCCTGCCTATGCTTGTCTTTCCCTGCTCCGGAACACACTACACAAGGCCGCCGTGCTGGCGGCCTTTTATAGTGTGGGGCGTGTACTAAACCCCCTCAGCAATAATTGGCCACAGGCATCCTGCCTGTGGCCAATCATTGCTCTCCTCGCTGCCGGCGCTGTGATTGGCCAAGCATGCGGGGTCACAGTGCATGCTTGGCCAATCACAGCGCCTGGATGACACTGCGATGGCGTAGTGCATTGTGGGCCGTTCGCGTCACTCGAATTTGGCGCGAACGGCCCAAATCGTTCGATCTTCGTCTCGACTCGAACACGAAGCTCATCCCTATCCAGCAACATACCAGTACGTTGCTGGTCCTTGTTGGACATGTATTGTAATCTTTTTTTTCATGCAGCCAGTTGGCTGAACGAAAAAAGAGATTGATCGGTGGGTATGCCCACCATTAGAATACCGCCCTTCATCCACCCACTTCTAATGATGGGCATACATGCACCATTTATATATGCCGAAGCATGGGGGCATCCTCCCGCAAAAGTTATGCCGCACACACATGGTCGGACTTTTCCACGGGCAAGCCTCCGTCGGAATTTTGACCGTATGTGCGCGGCATAAGGAGCAAAATCGCTCCTCCGCCCCTGCTGCCCCAATGCTTCGGCATATATGCTTTTTTTTTTTTAACTGTGGTGGTGAAATCACCTCCTACAGCACTGGAGTCGCAGGGATCAGGCCTGTCTCTGCGAACGCTGCAGTTATGTGTGTTGTGTTTGGTAAGTGACAGTGATCGATCGATACTGCACTTGGGTGGCCTGGGCTGGGCGGAGGGGCAAAACGCAGGTGCTAGCAGGTATCTGGGCTGATCCCGCTAACACTGCGTTTTTCGGAACCCTAAACTGCTGGGGACGCTAGTATAGATCTGATCAGATCAGATATTGATCTGTTCAGATACTATACCACTAAGGGAGGTGTATGCTTCACGCGTGGATGTTAGCGTTACTGGCACTAACCTGACGCTGCCTGGGGTGTGACGCAGACCCTCTCTGACGCTAAAACCTAATTGATATCACCCGCCGGGCGATCAGGGGGTTAAACCTTTATTGGGTTATATACGGCGGGTGCCCTGACACTATAAAAAGCAAACTAACTAACCAGCGTCACCCGTAACACTTATATGATGATTACTGGTGAAAGGGTTAACTAGGGGCAATTAGGGGGTTAAAACCTTTATTAGATAATTTATGGGGGTACCTGACGCTATAAAAACCTGCGGCGAACCTAAAAAAAAATTACTGGCTACCGATCTGCATCACCGACGCTAAGACAGTGATCAGAAAAACGATCGCTTAGTGGCAAAAGGGGGTGAAAGGGTTAAACCTTTATTAGGGGGGGGGTTAGGGGGCTACACTGGACCTAACACTAACTGTCCTGACACTTTTACAGTCACAAATGTCACTGATTGCAGTAATCAGTAAATGGTCACTGCAATCAGTGACACTGTGACTGGGGGGCTCAGTGACACTGTGACTGGGGGGCGGGGGGGTGATCTGGGGGGGCGATTTATGTTCCTATCTGTCCTGTGTCAGTGTGCTGTTATGTGCACTAACCTGACATCTTCTCTCATGCGGCGCTCGGTATATGTGAGCGCCGCATGAGGGATGACATCACTTCCTCCTGCCTGTGTAAACATTACACAGGCAGAGGAAGCATTCGATTCGCCAGGAGCGATCGCGAGGGGGTGGCCAGAATCGAATGGCGGCCCCCTCATCATGAATCACCCCCGAAGCGATCCCTGCCGCCCACTGTACCGGAGGGGGGTCCGATCGGACCCCCCACCCATACGAAGGCAGTCACATACCGGCACGTGATTGTGCCTGTCCGTGCCATTCTGCCGACGTATATTTACAGTGGGCGGTCGTTAAGTGGTTAATTTAGATCTCAAAATTTTTACCAAGATATTGGCCAATAGGATTCAGCATTACATCCCAAAGTTGATTCACTTAGACCAAGTGGGATTTGTGCCCACAAGAGAGGCGAGGGATAACACTACAAAGGTTTTGAATTTATTACAGACAATCAATGCATCTCAGACTCAATGTATATTCTTGAATACAGATGCAGAGAAGGCCTTTGACAGGGTGAACTGGAATTTTATGCTGGCAGTCCTAAAATATGGTGGCTTTGGGAACAAAATGCTACAGTGGATTACTTCTATCTACTCCCACCCAACGGCTCGAGTATGGGTAAATGGGTAAACGGATTTCCTATGGATTTTAAACCGATGGATTTTTCCATCGGAAATCCGATGAAGCTGACTTCCATCAGTCTTGCCTACACACCATCAGTCAAAAAAACGATCGTCCCAAACGCCGTGACGTAAAACACTCCGATGAGCCGAGAAAAATGAAGTTCAATGCTTCTGAGCATGCGTCGACTCCATTCTGAGCATGCGTGGGTTTTTTATCCGATGGAGTTCCCCACAGACGATAGTAATTTGCTATTGTTTTTTTACCATCGGATAAATTTAAAACATGTTCTATTTTTTAACACCGATGGAAAAAAGACCGATGGGGCCCATACACGATCGGTTTGTCCGATGAAAAAAGTCCATCGGGCTGTTTTCATCTGTAAAACCTATCGTGTGGCTTTAGAATTACAAATGGGACGAGACAGGGTTGTCCCCTTTCACCCCTCCTGTTCGCCCTGTCACTGGAACCATTTCTCTGCACTATTCGCTTAAGTCAAGATATCATAGGGATTCAGATGGGAGATACTCAGTATAAAATTTCGGCATATGCCGACGATATGTTGTTTTCATAAAGGAATCCTGTGATTACACTCCCAAACTTGATGAAAGAATTTGAGAAGTATGGCTCGCTCTCCAATCTCAGTATTCATTTCTCAAAGTCAGAAGCAATGGGGGAGAATCTGTCTCGAAAATTAGTCAACTCAAACAAAATTTGAAATTTAAATGGACCGAGAAATCGCTAACATATTTGGGTACTTTGATTCCCCCTAAAATAGAAAAAGTTTTTGAGTTAAACTTTCCTCCTTTATTGTTAAAAAGTAAGACATTATTACTGAGTTGGAATACGGGCTTTCATTCTTGGTTAGGGCGATGTAGTATTATCAAAATGGTGAGTATATTCAAGTCTCTATACTTATTTCAGACAATGCCAATACGTATTCCGCCTAGTTATTTTAAGCAGAGTCAAAAGCTATTATTTGATTTTATCTGGGCGTATCCAAGGATCAGTGGCGGCCCGTCCATAGGGGGCGCCCGGGCGCCGCCCCCCCCCCCCCCTCCTGTGGTCACCAAAAAAATATATATATAAAAAAAAAAAAGCTTCTGCGCCCGGCTGTCACTCACCACAACAATACATAGGTTTATGCATTGCATGAACCTATGTATTGCTGCCGCCCACTATTCAGATGGCCGGCCCCTTGAGCGCCGGCCATCTGAATAACAGCATCTGATTGGCCTTTAGAAGTGCCTATCAGAGCCAGCAGGCTCTGATAGGCTTCCCGACTACAGCCTGAGGGCTGTAATCGGCTTCTAAATACCTAATGAGAGGACGCACAGGGGTGCGTTCCCTGGCCAATCAGGTTCACCAGGTCTGGTTACCGGTAACCTGATTGGCTGAAGTGACATCGAGGGCGGGAGAAGACATCGAGGATGGAAGAAGGACGGCGCTGACTCGAGGAAGGTAAGTGCAGGGCTGGGGGGGGGAAACTGGCTGTATTATGGGGGAGAAACTGGCTGCATATGGGGGAGAAACTGGCTGCATTATGGGGGACAAACTGGCTGTATATTGGGGGACAAACTGGCTGTATATTGGGGGACAAACTGGCTGCATTTGGGGGAGAAACTGGCTGCATTTGGGGGAGAAACTGGCTGTATTATGGGGGAGAAACTGGCTGCATTATGGGGGAGAAACTGGCTGCATTATGGGGGAGAAACTGGCTGTATTATGGGGGAGAAACTGGCTGTATTATGGGGGAGAAACTGGCTGTATTATGGGGGAGAAACTGGCTGCATTATGGGGGAGAAACTGGCTGTATTATGGGGGAGAAACTGGCTGTATTATGGGGGACAAACTGGCTGTAAATTGGGGGACAAACTGGCTGCATTTGGGGGAGAAACTGGCTGTATTATGGGGGAGAAACTGGCTGTATTATGGGGGACAAACTGGCTGTATTTGGGGGACAAACTGGCTGTATTTGGGGGACAAACTGGCTGTATTATGGGGGAGAAACTGGCTGTATTATGGGGGAGAAACTGGCTGCATATGGGGGAGAAACTGGCTGTATTATGGGGGAGAAACTGGCTGTATTATGGGGGAGAAACTGGCTGCATTTGGGGGACAAACTGGCTGCATTTGGGGGAGAAACTGGCTGTATATGGGGGAGAAACTGGCTGTATTATGGGGGAGAAACTGGCTGTATATTGGGGGACAAACTGGCTGTATTTGGGGGACAAACTGGCTGTATTTGGGGGACAAACTGGCTGCATTTGGGGGAGAAACTGGCTGTATATTGGGGACAAACTGGCTGTATATGGGGAAGAAATTGGCTGTATTATGGGGGAGAAACTGGCTGTATTATGGGGGAGAAACTGGCTGCATATGGGGGAGAAACTGGCTGCATTATGGGGGAGAAATTGGCTGTATTATGGGGGAGAAACTGGCTGCATTATGGGGGAGAAACTGGCTGCATTATGGGGGACAAACTGGCTGTATATTGGGGGACAAACTGGCTGCATTTGGGGGAGAAACTGGCTGCATTTGGGGGAGAAACTGGCTGCATTTGGGGAGAAACCGGCTGTATTATGGGGGAGAAACTGGCTGCATTATGGGGGAGAAACTGGCTGCATTATGGGGAAGAAACTGGCTGTATTATGGGGGAGAAACTGGCTGTATTATGGGGGAGAAACTGGCTGTAAATTGGGGGACAAACTGGCTGCATTTGGGGGAGAAACTGGCTGTATTATGGGGGAGAAACTGGCTGTATTTTGGGGGAGAAACTGGCTGTATTTTGGGGGACAAACTGGCTGCATTTGGGGGACAAACTGGCTGCATTTGGGGGACAAACTGGCTGTATTATGGGGGAGAAACTGGCTGCATTTGGGGGAGAAACTGGCTGCATTTGGGGGAGAAACTGGCTGCATATGGGGGAGAAACTGGCTGCATATGGGGGAGAAATTGGCTGCATATGGGGGAGAAACTGGCTGTATTATGGGGGAGAAACTGGCTGTATTATGGGGGAGAAACTGGCTGTATTATGGGGGAGAAACTGGCTGTATTATGGGGGAGAAACTGGCTGCATTTGGGGGAGAAACTGGCTGCATTTGGGGGACAAACTGGCTGCATTTGGGGGACAAACTGGCTGCATTTGGGGGAGAAACTGGCTGTATATTGGGGACAAACTGGCTGTATATGGGGGAGAAACTGGCTGTATTATGGGGGAGAAACTGGCTGTATATTGGGGGACAAACTGGCTGTATATTGGGGGGAAACTGACTGCATTATGGGGGAGAAACTGGCTGTATTATGGGGGAGAAACTGGCTGTATTATGGGGAGAAACTGGCTGCATTTGGGGGACAAACTGGCTGTAAATTGGGGGACAAACTGGCTGCATTTGGGGGAGAAACTGGCTGTATTTGGGGGACAAACTGGCTGTATTTGGGGGACAAACTGGCTGTATTATGGGGGAGAAACTGGCTGCATTTGGGGGAGAAACTGGCTGCATATGGGGGAGAAACTGGCTGCATATGGGGGAGAAACTGGCTGTATTATGGGGGAGAAACTGGCTGTATTATGGGGGAGAAACTGGCTGTATTATGGGGGAGAAACTGGCTGTATTATGGGGGAGAAACTGGCTGCATTTGGGGGAGAAACTGGCTGCATTTGGGGGAGAAACTGGCTGTATATTGGGGACAAACTGGCTGTATTATGGGGGAGAAACTGGCTGTATATTGGGGGAGAAACTGGCTGTATATTGGGGGAGAAACTGGCTGTATATTGGGGGAGAAACTGGCTGTATATTGGGGACAAACTGGCTGTATATTGGGGGGAAACTGGCTGTATTATTGGGGACAAACTGGCTGTATTATGGGGGAGAAACTGGCTGTATATTGGGGGAGAAACTGGCTGTATATTGGGGGAGAAACTGGCTGTATATTGGGGGACAAACTGGCTGTATATTGGGGGACAAACTGGCTGTATATTGGGGGGTAACTGGCTGCATTTGGGGACAAACTAGTGGCGTTGGGGCACAGTGGCTGCGTTTGATGGGCACAGTGGCGGCAATTGATGTTTTGTTTTTTTTCAGTTTGTTTGCGCCCCCCCCCCAAAAAATTCGAGCACCAGCCGCCACTGCCAAGGATACAACGTAAAGTATTAATGTGTCCTAAAGAATATGGAGGATTGGAAGTGCCGGACATATGGAAATACTATCAAGCAACCCATTTAAGTAGGGTAATCGACTGGAACAGGCACAGGGATATCAAATTATGGGTGCAGATGGAATGTGCACAGTCCTTGATATCTTTGGGCAGAGCCCCTTGGTGCTTCTCTTCCGAAACAAAAAACAAATCATCCCTTGATAGGGAATACTGTAAAAAATAGTTCTGATCTATTACCCAGTATGGGTATAATACCTGAAACATCTCCTCCATACCCGATATTAGGAAACCATCTTTTCTCACCGGGGTACGAAGATATATGTTTCCGGCATCTATTATATACAATGATACTTGTACATATCCTGCATCTAAGAGAAGGAAGATGGGTAACAATCCCGGAGCTAATGACACAAGCAGATATATACAAATTAAAAAAATGTGTAATCTGAAAAGAACTCTTAAGACTCTCCCGAATCCGGGAGCAGGGCCGCCATCAGGGGGGTACAGGCAGTACACCTGTAAGGGGCCCGGAGGTCCCCAGGGGCCCCCCCTTTTTTTTATATAATTTTTTTTATTATTCATTTATTTTTTTTATTTTTTTGTAAGGGGCCCAGAGGTCCCCAGGGCCCCGGATGGAAATCTCCCCCTTTTTTATTTATTAAAAAAAAATATTATTAATTTTTTTTTTTTATTTATTTTTATTTTATTTTTTTATTTAATTTTTTTTAATTTTTTTTATTTTTTTGTAAGGGGCCCAGAGGTCCCCAGATGGAAACCTCCCTTTTTTTTATTTTTTGTTTTATAATTTTTTTTTTGTTTTTTGTAAGGGGCCCAGAGGTCCCCAGGGCCCTGGATGGCAACCCCCCATTTTTTTGTTCTTGTTTTTTTTGTGTTCGTCAGCACCCAAACCCCCTGCTTCTCAATTCGTGGCACCCCCCACCGCTTCTGAATTTGCAGCGCCCCCCCCCCCACTTCTCAATTCACGGCGGCAGCACCCCCCCCCCCCCCAGTTCTCCTCGGCTCCAGGTATTGTTATGAGAGGAAGGCAACATCCCATACATTATCGGTCAACTATAAATTGCTAAGTATGCCGAGGGAAGATTACATATCGGAATTTATTCGGAAGTGGGAACAGGACCTAGGAATATCGTGGGATATCACACGACAGCAGATCTTTAGGCTCACACATAAAACATCAATCTGTGCAAAAATACAAGAAATAAACTATAAGATGCTTAGCCGATGGTACAAAACCCCAGAAAAATTGAACAAAATCTTTCCTGAATGCCCAGACTTGTGCTGGAGATGCCAGAAAAGGCACTATTTTACATATATTTTGGACATGTCCTATATTAAAACGTTTTTGGACGGTGGTGGGACATACGCTCCAGAGGTTTACTGGCCATACGCTACCAGAGGATCCGGCCTTTTATCTTTTACATAAACTTCATATACCAGAGAAAGCATATAAAGAATCTATTACTGGCCACCTCTTGGAGGCGGCAAGGGCGTGCATCCCTCTGAGGTGGACATCAGTACTACCACCGACAGTAAGGATGTGGTTAGACAATGATTAGTAGACTAGAAGACTTGGTATTTTCAGCACAACATCAACGGGAATTATGTGTTAAGATCTGGGCAGAATGGAATGATTTTGTACTTTGGGAAGAAGGGAGAACCCTTTATGACCCTTTTTGGGTTTTGGTAAGCCTATTGGGTTTCTGGGGTTATTTTAGGTTAGAAAATGGAATGGGACAGGCCAGGGAGAGGGGAGAGGGCGGTGGTGGGAGAGGGCGGTGGTGGGAGAGGGCGGTGGTGGGAGAGGGCATGGTGGGAGAGGGCGGAGGTGGGAGAGGGCGGAGGTGGGAGAGGGCGGTGGTGGGAGAGGGCGTGGTGGGAGAGGGCGTGGTGGGAGAGGGCGGAGGTGGGAGAGGGCGTGGTGAGAGGGCGGAGGTGGGAGAGGGCGGTGGTGGGAGAGGGCGGAGGTGGGAGAGGGCGGAGGTGGGAGAGGGCGGAGGTAGGAGAGGGCGGAGGTGGGAGAGGGCGGTGGTGGGAGAGGGCGGTGGTGGGAGAGGGCGGTGGTGGGAGAGGGCGGAGGTGGGAGAGGGCGGAGGTGGGAGAGGGCGGTGGTGGGAGAGGGCGGTGGTGGGAGAGGGCGTGGTGGGAGAGGGCGGAGGTGGGAGAGGGCGGTGGTGGGAGACTGCTAGCTACACTCCGGAGGCGTTAAAGATGAGAGACATATATATAGACATCAGATAATATTTACCTGTTAATAATGAGAAACAGAGATGATATCTTGGAAAACGGGATAATAAGAACAACTTTTATTTTCAAATATTATGAGTTATCGTTAAAATATGTAAGATAACTTTATCATTTATGTCAGATGTATATCCTGGAATATGTCCTATGACTAAATAAAGTAAATTTGAAAAAAAATAGACTGCTCTGATAGACTGCTGTGATAGACGGCATTAATAGACTGCTGTGATAGACGGCATTAATAGACTGCTCTGATAGACGGCATTAAGAGACTGCTCTGAGAGATGCCATTAATAGACTGCTCTGATAGACGGCATTAATAGACTGCTCTGATAGACGGCATTAATAGACTGCTCTGATAGACGGCATTAATAGACTGCTCTGATAGACGTACAGAAAATAAATACCAGAGTATTGCTACTAAGGTAAAAAGAGGCTACTATGACAGGAGTATGAAAGTAGATTAGTATTCTAAGAAAAATTACAAATTTATTAATATCACAGGAAATAGATTCCAAAATTGTGCAATAAAATGATAACAGCTTCAATCAAAAATCATTACTGGCAATCTCCCTCCAGCAGGAAGGGACCCCAATAATATTTAAAATTGGACAAAAAACAGAGGAGACTGACAAGACAACAATAAGAAAAGACAGAAAAACAAACAGGGAGTCCGGACACCAGTCGTTAATTCAGAGTGAAGCTGTAAGGCGATACAGACCGCCTATGGTTAACTAAATTACTGTTAATCGATCAAGGTCATAAATTAATTACATACAGCTTCACTGTGAATCGCCCCGGGGATGTAGATTCAAATGGAAATTAAATAATATATATATATATGTTACTAGCCCTAGATCTTATGCTAGATGAGATTGCTTTGGTGGAGGTTTCCAAATGTTCAATCAGATGAATTGATTTGTGTATATCAAAGTAATCAATATAGGTTTGAAAAGGGGTGATCAAAATATGGTCCACCTTAGTTCATGGGTATTTGGCCTCCATGGTATAGTATCGGCACATTGGCTGCTAGGTTGTCACCCATTGCCTGAAACGAAAGATGTTTACTGGGACCAAGTGGAATTATTAATTGGTAGCACTTAATGTGTATAACAACATCAGTAATGCTGCACCAAAAAGAAAGCCTGATTTCACCTCCATGCAGATACTAAGGAGCATAGAGTTCTCTTGGAAACCGGTATTGGTGACAATTCTGATTCAGGAACCAAAGCCAATCAAAGGTTTGCAATAGAAAGCGTGTCCGAACTAGCATGACCGGTTGGGGCAGCGTCCTGCTAAATGTTGGTTTAAATTATAAGCCAGGCTCTGTGAAGTGCACGGCCTTGGGCCGACAGAGACCACTCGGCTGCTGCGGGGTCTCCACCGTGCAGGATCTGCTGGTCCACTCCGTCCTCGATAACTATCGGGTGTCCGTCATGTTGTGCTATGCGGTAGAGGGATGTATGGTAAGCGCTGATTGCAAGCCGCGGCTAGATTTGAACGAGGTTTTCTGTAACTGGCGTCACGTGACTGACTGCTGTGACGTCAACGCGTTTCGCTAGAAGGTAGCGTAGCTTCTCTGGACTTGAAGGGGGGTGGACTCTGTCGGTTCCTTATATAGATGCATTCGTACCGGCAGTCCATCCCAGATTTAAAGGAGAAAAGAAGCAAGCAGCCCTCCTATTTTTTGGAAAAGGAAGGCGATTCACACACACGATAAAAAGATTGTACTTATTGGGTGTACATCCTAACTCCACTTTGATAAAGGCGGCAGCTAGGTCTTGATGTCTCCTCTTCACATCTACTCATTCCTCTCCCATTATATGAAATCATTTTTCTAACTGGTCCCGATGCTATACATAATCAGTGATAAGTGACTCATTTTAAATAATTATACTAAAACAAAGGGAACCTTTATGAACATATAAATGATAAACATCTCAGAGGAAGGAGAAAAGGGACAAATGGACATTCAATGGTAGGAAGAGGCGGAAAAATAATAATAATGAACTAAAAACCCCCGGAAAAAAAAGGCATAGCTGAGCCATTAGTATAGAATACCCACCCGGGTATAATCTTCCAATAGAAGTGACCCAACTAGAACCCCTTTCTTAGGCTATGCAAAGGAAGGGAAGAAGAAAAAGAAAGAGAAAAACTTTTAAGGGGCTTTTTGTTTTTCCTATCTACATTTTAGGACAAGTAATCATGTATACCACTCTACTTGTAGAGCAATTGATGAGATCACGGATCTCAAAGGATTCCTGTCCATGTACATCAGTAAATGTTGACGTTCAGTCCACAAAGGGACACACCTGGCATTTATTGCAAGGGAACATTCCCTTGCTTCTAGGGTATTCAGATAGCCAGTTGGAGCTGGGTTCCTTAACGAATTCGGAATGTATTAGTTGGGACCATTGCCCATGTTGGTGGCCAGAAGGGCCAGGAATTTGGGTGACATCCTATGTCACTCAATCCTGGACAGTTCAGAAGGATCCCCCAGTGTCTTTCAAGTACTAAACGGACAGCGTCCCACTGTGCTCCATAGGCGGTAATTACTCTCACTGGCCCTGAATCTTGTTTTGGAGCCATTACATTTGGATTACAGAGAAGGAGACTTTGTCTATCTTGGCAAGCTGCTCTTGTCTTGGCCTTCCGAATTTGTCGATGAGAGTACCCACGTTCACGGAATCTAGTGTAGAGCTCAGAACTCTCCCTCCTTAGGTCTTCCTTTTTACTGCAATTCCTTTTAATCCTCAGAAACTGTCCAATTGGGATTCCATTTTTAAGTGACTGGGGATGATGACTTTCTGCTCTTAGAAGGGTATTGGCTGCAGTTTCCTTCCGGAATGTACTGGTGCATAATCTTCCTTCCTCAACATAAATCCAGAGGTCTAGGAAGGAAATCTGCTCACCATCGGCCACATACGTTAGGCGGATGTTCCGATCCTTTTTATTTAGTTGATCAATGAACAGATTCCATTCCACTCTGCTACCCTTCCAAATCACCAGCAAGTCATCAATGTACCTTAGCCATGAATACACATGGTCTATGTACATTGGCAACGTGAACACCTCCTCTTCTTCCCAGAGGCCAAGATGAAGCCAGGTGTAAGCTGGTGCCCACGCTGCCCCCATCGAGGTGCCTCTAATTTGCTGGTAGTAATGTGTAGTGAATTGAAAAAAATTATTCATCAGAGCAAACTGTAGTAATTCCAAAAGGAGTTCATTTTGAGGATCAAATTCGGGAGAGTTCTGTTCCAGATGTCTCAGCCTCAATCCCACAATGATGCGGGATTGATGTATATAGGGACCCTGCATCCACACTAATTAGTAGGAAACCATCATCTATCTCAAGTTCCGCAATTTTGGATAAAACATGGCGGGTATCTTGGACATACGACTTTAGACCAGTGACCATCTCCTTCAGGAGGGAGTCCAAGTACCTACCTATCCTTTCAAGAGGTCCCTGAACCGCCGAGACAATGGGTCTTCCAGGTGGTTTTTCAGGGCATTTGTGTATTTTAGGGGTAATATAGAACGTAGATACGTTGAACTCCCTCACACGGAGGTGGTCAAACTCATGACGGCTGAGTAGCCCTACATCTCTTGCATTGCTTAGTATTGTTTTCAATTCCTTTATGACCTCTTCCCAGGAGTAGTAGTCGAGTTTACTGTATGTCCTCAAATCACCTAGTAATCTTCTAGCTTCTTCCTCATAAAAATCGTCATCCATTAGGACGACATTGCCCCCGGTCGCTTTTCTTGAAAACTATATTTTTGGCTTCCTTCAGTTCTCTCAGGGCTTTCCATTCATCCTTTGGGAGGTTATCATGGCGATGTTGGGTCCAATCAATTTTATCTAAATCAGCTTGGACCATCTCAGGGAACATATGTAGCCATCTATTTTTGCTCAAGGGAGGAGTCTTGTTTGAACGGATTTTTAGGTCCGCTATTCTTTTTGTAGGACAATTCTCAATTTGAGGATCTTCATTCTCCTCAAGTAAAGAATATAATATTTCAAGGGCTGCTTGGTCATCGGTGTCTAATTTTTGGTCAGCAGAAATTCGTAAATCTCCATTTGCATATAAGGATTTAAAAAATACTTTATAAAGATGTAGCATTATTCCTACGTAAACCATAAATTGATCCATGTTGTTGACAGGCGAAAAGGACAATTCCCTTTTGCAGTAATTCAACATGTCTGGGAGCATGGGGGGGGGATGCTGAGAGATTAATGACTTTGGTGTCCAACCTCTGATGTTCATAGCCTTCCAACATTATCTCCGTTGGCTGCGTCTACGTTGTTCCATCTGGGTTTTGGAGTTTTCTCCTGGTTTTTGGTATTTCTTTTGGAATTTTGTGAACTTCTCTGAGATATGGGGTGATCTTCTATTTCTACCACCCCCTCTTTCTCTAAAAAAAAGTCACCACCTTAGGGGCACCTTCATTATCGGAATCATTTGGAGTGTTATCTCGTCTGAACGTGATCCCCTTCTATTGGACCTACTTCTTCCTCTCCTTACCGTGAGATCAAATACGTGGTCTTTTTCAAAGTCCATAAGGTCCCTTGTAAGTTTGGACTGTTTGGTGGTTTTTAAATGGAGTTGTGTCTTTTCAATTTCCTTTATGAGAAGATCATTTTGTTTTGTGAATTCCTCCAGTTCTCTCAGAGGATCGAACCCCCGTGCACTCTCCTCTATTTTTCCTTTTAGCTCATCCAGTTGAATTTTTTCCTCCTCCACTATTAAGCCCATAAAAGTTATTCCGTGGTTTATACAGAGCTCCTCCCACTTGGAAAGAAATCTCTCGTTGTGGAGGTGCTCAGCGGGAACCGTCCGGTCCCTCAATCCACGGGGGACTCTTCTCTGGTTATTATGTTTCCAAGAAGGAAACGTCCCAATTTCTATTCACATGTTTTATATCTTTCATTTCATCATCGTGACTAAACAATTGTAACGAATCCTCCGGAATGTACTAATCTCTTCATCAATCCCTTCTCCTACAACAAGGGCCAATGTTCTGAGAGACTGCTCTGATAGACTGCTCTAAAGAGACTGCTCTGAGAGACTGCTCTGAGAGACTGCTCTGATAGACTGCTCTGAGAGACTGCTCTGAGAGACGGCATTAATAGACTGCTCTGATAGACGGCATTAATAGACTGCTCTGATAGACAGCTCTGATAGACGGCATTAACAGACTGCTCTGATAGACAGCTCTGATAGACGGCATTAACAGACTGCTCTGATAGACTGCATTAATAGACTTCTCTGATAGACGGCATTAACAGACTGCTCTGATAGACGGCATTAATAGACTTCTCTGATAGACGGCATTAATAGACTGCTCTGATAGACGGCATTAATAGACTGCTCTGATAGACTGCATTAATAGACTGCTCTGATAGACGGCATTAATAGACTGCTCTGATAGACGGCATTAATAGACAGCTCTGATAGACGGCATTAGTAGACTGCTCTGATAGACGGCATTAATAGACTGCTCTGATAGACGGCATTAATAGACTGCTCTGATAGACGGTATTATTAGACTGCTCTGATAGGCGGCATTAATAGACTGCTCTGATAGACGGCATTAATAGACTGCTCTGATAGACGGTATTATTAGACTGCTCTGATAGGCAGCATTAATAGACTGCTCTGATAGACGGAATTAATAGACTGCTCTGATAGACGGCATTAATGGACTGCTCTGATAGACGGCATTAGTAGACTGCTCTGATAGACGGCATTAATAGACTGCTCTGATAGACGGCATTAATAGACTGCTCTGATAGACTGCTCTGATAGACGGAATTAATAGACTGCTCTGATAGACGGAATTAATAGACTCTTCTGATAGACGGCATTAATAGACTGCTCTGATAGACGGCATTAGTAGACTGCTCTGATAGACGGCATTAATAGACGGCATTAATAGACTGCTCTGATAGACGGCATTAATAGACTGCTCTGATAGGCGGCATTAATAGACTGCTCTGATAGACGGAATTAATAGACTGCTCTGATAGACGGAATAAATAGACTGCTCTGATAGACGGCATTAATAGACAGCTCTGATAGACGGCATTAGTAGACTGCATTAATAGACTGCTCTGATAGACGGCATTAATAGACTGCTCTGATAGACGGCATTAATAGACAGCTCTGATAGACGGCATTAATAGACTGCATTAATAGACTGCTCTGATAGACGGCATTAATAGACTGCATTAATAGACTGCTCTGATAGACGGCATTAATAGACTGCTCTGATAGACGGTATTATTAGACTGCTCTGATAGGCGGCATTAATAGACTGCTCTGATAGACGGCATTAATAGACTGCTCTGATAGACGGTATTATTAGACTGCTCTGATAGACGGTATTATTAGACTGCTCTGATAGACGGCATTAATAGACTGCTCTGATAGACGGTATTATTAGACTGCTCTGATAGACGGCATTAATAGACTGCTCTGATAGACGGCATTAATAGACTGCTCTGATAGACGGTATTATTAGACTGCTCTGATAGACGGCATTAATAGACTGCTCTGATAGACGGCATTAATAGACTGCTCTGATAGACGGCATTAATAGACTGCATTAGTAGACTGCTCTGATAGACGGCATTAATAGACTGCTCTGATAGACTGCTCTGATAGACGGCTCTGATAGACTGCTCTGATAGACGGCATTAGTAGACTGCTCTGATAGACGGCATTAATAGACTGCTCTGATAGACGGCTCTGATAGACTGCTCTGATAGACGGCATTAGTAGACTGCTCTGATAGACGGCTCTGATAGACGACATTATTAGACGGCTCTGATAGACTGCTCTGATAGACGGCATTAGTAGACTGCTCTGATAGACGGTATTATTAGACTGCTCTGATAGACGACATTATTAGACGGCTCTGATAGACGGCATTAATAGACTGCTCTGATAGACGGCATTAATAGACTGCTCTGATAGACTGCTCTGATAGACGGCATTAATAGACAGCTCTGATAGACGGCATTAATAGACTGCTCTGATAGACGGCATTAATAGACTGCATTAATAGACTGCTCTGATAGACGGCATTAATAGACTGCTCTGATAGACGGTATTATTAGACTGCTCTGATAGGCGGCATTAATAGACTGCTCTGATAGACAGCATTAATAGACTGCTCTGATAGACGGCATTAATAGACTGCTCTGATAGATGGTATTATTAGACTGCTCTGATAGACGGTATTATTAGACTGCTCTGATAGACGGCATTAATAGACTGCTCTGATAGACAGCATTAATAGACTGCTCTGATAGACGGCATTAATAGACTGCTCTGATAGACTGTATTAATAGACTGCTCTGATAGACGGCATTAATAGACTGCTCTGATAGACGGTATTATTAGACTGCTCTGATAGACGGCATTAATAGACTGCTCTGATAGACGGCATTAATAGACTGCTCTGATAGACTGCATTAATAGACTGCTCTGATAGACGGCATTATTAGACTGCTCTGATAGACTGCATTAATAGACTGCTCTGATAGACGGAATTAATAGACTGCTCTGATAGACGGAATTAATAGACTGCTCTGATAGACGGAATTAATAGACTGCTCTGATAGACGGCATTAATAGACTGCTCTGATAGGCGGCATTAATAGACTGCTCTCATAGACGGCATTAATAGACTGCTCTGATAGACTGCATTAATAGACTGCTCTGATAGACGGTATTAATAGACTGCTCTGATAGACGGCATTAATAGACTGCTCTGATAGACGGCATTAATAGACTGCTCTGATAGACGGCATTAATAGACTGCTCTGATAGACGGCATTAATAGACTGCTCTGATAGACGGCATTAATAGACTGCTCTGATAGACTGCATTAATAGACTGCTCTGATAGACGGCATTAGCAGACTGCTCTGATAGACGGCATTAATAGACTGCTCTGATAGACGGCATTAATAGACTGCTCTGATAGACGGTATTATTAGACTGCTCTGATAGACGGCATTAATAGACTGCTCTGATAGACGGCATTAATAGACTGCTCTGATAGACTGCATTAATAGACTGCTCTGATAGACGGCATTAGTAGACTGCTCTGATAGACGGCATTAATAGACTGCTCTGATAGACGGCATTAGTAGACTGCTCTGATAGACGGTATTATTAGACTGCTCTGATAGACGACATTATTAGACGGCTCTGATAGACGGCATTATTAGACTGCTCTGATAGACGGCATCAATAGACTGCTCTGATAGACGGCATTAATAGACTGCTCTAATAGACGGCATTAATAGACTGCTCTGATAGACTGCATTAATAGACTGCTCTGATAGACTGCTCTGATAGACGGCATTAGTAGACTGCTCTGATAGACGGTATTAATAGACTGCTCTGATAGACTGCATTAATAGACTGCTCTGATAGACTGCTCTGATAGACGGCATTAGTAGACTGCTCTGATAGACGGTATTAATAGACTGCTGATAGACGGCATTAATAGACTGCTCTGATAGACGGAATTAATAGACTGCTCTGATAGACGGCATTAATAGACTGCTCTGATAGACGGCATCAATAGACTGCTCTGATAGACGGCATTAATAGACTGCTCTAATAGACGGAATTAATAGACTGCTCTGATAGACTGCATTAATAGACTGCTCTGATAGACTGCTCTGATAGACGGCATTAGTAGACTGCTCTGATAGACGGTATTAATAGACTGCTCTGATAGACTGCATTAATAGACTGCTCTGATAGACTGCTCTGATAGACGGCATTAGTAGACTGCTCTGATAGACGGAATTAATAGACTGCTCTGATAGACTGCATTAGTAGACTGCTCTGATAGACGGAATTAATAGACTGCTCTGATAGACTGCATTAATAGACTGCTCTGATAGACGGCTCTGATAGACGACATTATTAGACGGCTCTGATAGACTGCTCTGATAGACGGCATTATTAGACTGCTCTGATAGACGGCATTAGTAGACTGCTCTGATAGACGGCATTAATAGACTGCTCTGATAGACGGCATTAGTAGACTGCTCTGATAGACGGCATTAATAGACTGCTCTGATAGACGGCATTAATAGACTGCTCTGATAGACGGAATTAATAGACTGCTCTGATAGACGGAATTAATAGACTGCTCTGATAGACGGCATTAATAGACTGCTCTGATAGACGGAATTAATAGACTGCTCTGATAGACGGCATTAATAGACTGCTCTGATAGACGGCATTAATAGACGGCTCTGATAGACTGCTCTGATAGACGGCATTAGTAGACTGCTCTGATAGACGGCTCTGATAGACGACATTATTAGACGGCTCTGATAGACTGCTCTGATAGACGGCATTATTAGACTGCTCTGATAGACAGCATCAATAGACTGCTCTGATAGACGGCATTAATAGACTGCTCTGATAGACGGCATTAATAGACTGCTCTGATAGACGGCATTAATAGACTGCTCTGATAGACGGCATTAATAGACTGCTCTAATAGACGGAATTAATAGACTGCTCTGATAGACGGCATTAATAGACTGCTCTGATAGACGGCATTAATAGACTGCTCTGAAAGACGGCATTAATAGACTGCTCTGATAGACGGCATTAATAGACTGCTCTGATAGACGGCATTATTAGACTGCTCTGATAGACGGCATTAATAGACTGCTCTGATAGACGGTATTAATAGACTGCTCTGATAGACGGCATTAATAGACTGCTCTGATAGACGGCATTAATAGACTGCTCTGATAGACGGCATTAATAGACTGCTCTGATAGACGGCATTATTAGACTGCACTGATAGACGGCATTATTAGACTGCTCTGATAGACGGCATTAATAGACAGCTCTGATAGACGGCATTAATAGACTGCTCTGATAGACGGTATTATTAGACTGCTCTGATAGGCGGCATTAATAGACTGCTCTGATAGACGGTATTAATAGACTGCTGATAGACGGCATTAATAGACTGCTCTGATAGACGGCTCTGATAGACGACATTATTAGACGGCTCTGATAGACTGCTCTGATAGACGGCATTATTAGACTGCTCTGATAGACTGCATTAATAGACTGCTCTGATAGACGGCATTAATAGACTGCTCTGATAGACGGCATTAATAGACTGCTCTGATAGACGGCATTAATAGACTGCTCTGATAGACGGCATTAATAGACAGCTCTGATAGACTGCATTAATAGACTGCTCTGATAGACGGCATTAATAGACTGCTCTGATAGACGGCATTAATAGACTGCTCTGATAGACGGCATTAATAGACAGCTCTGATAGACGGCATTAGTAGACTGCTCTGATAGACGGCATTAATAGACAGCTCTGATAGACGGCATTAATAGACAGCTCTGATAGACGGCATTAATAGACAGCTCTGATAGACGGCATTATTAGACTGCTCTGATAGACGGCATTAATAGACTGCTCTGATAGGCGGCATTAATAGACTGCTCTGATAGACGGCATTAATAGACTGCTCTGATAGACGGTATTAATAGACTGCTCTGATAGACGGCATTAATAGACTGCTCTGATAGACGGCATTAATAGACTGCTCTGATAGACTGCATTAATAGACTGCTCTGATAGACGGCATTAGTAGACTGCTCTGATAGACGGCATTAATAGACTGCTCTGATAGACGGCATTAATAGACTGCTCTGATAGACGGCATTAATAGACTGCTCTGATAGACTGCATTAATAGACTGCTCTGATAGACGGCATTAATAGACTGCTCTGATAGACGGTATTATTAGACTGCTCTGATAGACGGCATTAATAGACTGCTCTGATAGACTGCATTAATAGACTGCTCTGATAGACGGCATTAGTAGACTGCTCTGATAGACGGCATTAATAGACTGCTCTGATAGACGGCATTAATAGACTGCTCTGATAGACGGCATTATTAGACTGCTCTGATAGGCGGCATTAATAGACTGCTCTGATAGACGGCATTAATAGACTGCTCTGATAGACGGTATTAGTAGACTGCTCTGATAGACGGCATTAATAGACTGCTCTGATAGACGGCATTAATAGACTGCTCTGATAGACGGTATTAATAGACTGCTCTGATAGACGGCATTAATAGACTGCTCTGATAGACTGCTCTGATAGACGGCTCTGATAGACGGCATTAATAGACTGCTCTGATAGACGGCATTATTAGACTGCTCTGATAGACGGCATTAATAGACAGCTCTGATAGACGGCATTAATAGACTGCTCTGATAGACGGTATTATTAGACTGCTCTGATAGGCGGCATTAATAGACTGCTCTGATAGACGGTATTAATAGACTGCTGATAGACGGCATTAATAGACTGCTCTGATAGACTGCTCTGATAGACGGCTCTGATAGACTGCTCTGATAGACGGCATTAGTAGACTGCTCTGATAGACGGTATTAATAGACTGCTGATAGACGGCATTAATAGACTGCTCTGATAGACGACATTATTAGACGGCTCTGATAGACGGCATTATTAGACTGCTCTGATAGACGGCATCAATAGACTGCTCTGATAGACGGCATTAATAGACTGCTCTGATAGACGGCATTAATAGACTGCTCTGATAGACGGCATTAATAGACTGCTCTGATAGACGGAATTAATAGACTGCTCTGATAGACGGAATTAATAGACTGCTCTGATAGACGGCATTAATAGACTGCTCTGATAGACGGCATTAATAGACTGCTCTGATAGACGGAATTAATAGACTGCTCTGATAGACGGTATTATTAGACTGCTCTGATAGACGGCATTAATAGACTGCTCTGATAGACGGAATTAATAGACTGCTCTGATAGACGGTATTATTAGACTGCTCTGATAGGCAGCATTAATAGACTGCTCTGATAGACGGCATTAATAGACTGCTCTGATAGACGGTATTATTAGACTGCTCTGATAGGCAGCATTAATAGACTGCTCTGATAGACGGAATTAATAGACTGCTCTGATAGACGGAATTAATAGAGTGCTCTGATAGACGGCATTAATAGACTGCTCTGATAGACGGCATTAATAGAGTGCTCTGATAGACGGTATTATTAGACTGCTCTGATAGGCGGCATTAATAGACTGCTCTGATAGACGGCATTAATAGACTGCTCTGATAGACGGTATTATTAGACTGCTCTGATAAACGGCATTAATAGACTGCTCTGATAGACGGAATTAATAGACTGCTCTGATAGGCAGCATTAATAGACTGCTCTGATAGACGGAATTAATAGACTGCTCTGATAGACGGCATTAATAGACTGCTCTGATAGACGGCATTAATAGACTGCTCTGATAGACGGCATTAATAGACTGCTCTGATAGACGACATTATTAGACGGCTCTGATAGACTGCTCTGATAGATGGCATTATTAGACTGCTCTGATAGACGGCATTAATAGACTGCTCTGATAGACGGAATTAATAGACTGCTCTGATAGACGGCATTAATAGACTGCTCTGATAGACGGCATTATTAGACTGCTCTGATAGACGGCATTAATAGACTGCTCTAATAGACGGAATTAATAGACTGCTCTGATAGACGGCATTAATAGACTGCTCTAATAGACGGAATTAATAGACTGCTCTGATAGACGGCATTAATAGACTGCTCTGATAGACGGCATTAATAGACTGCTCTGATAGACGGCATTAATAGACTGCTCTGATAGACGGCATTAATAGACTGCTCTGATTGACAGCATTAATAGACTGCTCTGATAGATGGCATTATTAGACTGCTATGATAGACTGCTCTGATAGACGGCATTATTAGACTGCTCTGATAGACGGCATTAATAGACTGCTCTGATAGACGGCATTAATAGACTGCTCTGATGGACGGCATTAATAGACTGCTCTGATAGACGGCATTAATAGACTGCTCTGATGGACGGCATTAATAGACTGCTCTGATAGACGGCATTAATAGACTGCTCTGATAGACGGAATTAATAGACTGCTCTGATAGACGGCATTAATAGACTGCTCTGATAGACGGCATTAATAGACTGCTCTGATAGACGGCATTAGTAGACTGCTCTGATAGACGGTATTATTAGACTGCTCTGATAGACGGCATTAATAGACTGCTCTGATAGACGGCATTAGTAGACTGCTCTGATAGACGGCATTAATAGACTGCTCTGATAGACGGCATTAATAGACTGCTCTGATAGACTGCTCTGATAGACGGCATTAGTAGACTGCTCTGATAGACGGCATTAATAGACTGCTCTGATAGACGGCATTATTAGACTGCTCTGATAGACGGCATTAATAGACTGCTCTGATAGACGGCATTAATAGACTGCTCTGATAGACGGCATTAGTAGACTGCTCTGATAGACGGCATTAATAGACTGCTCTGATAGACGGCATTAATAGACTGCTCTGATAGACTGCTCTGATAGACGGCATTAATAGACTGCTCTGATAGACGGCATTATTAGACTGCTCTGATAGACGGCATTAATAGACTGCTCTGATAGACGGCATTAATAGACTGCTCTGATAGACGGCATTAGTAGACTGCTCTGATAGACGGCATTAATAGACTGCTCTGATAGACGGCATTAATAGACTGCTCTGATAGACTGCTCTGATAGACGGCATTAATAGACTGCTCTGATAGACGGCATTATTAGACTGCTCTGATAGACGGCATTAATAGACTGCTCTGATAGACGGCATTATTAGACTGCTCTGATAGACGGCATTAATAGACTGCTCTGATAGACGGAATTAATAGACTCTTCTGATAGACGGCATTAATAGACTGCTCTGATAGACGGCATTAATAGACTGCTCTGATAGACGGTATTATTAGACTGCTCTGATAGACGGCATTAATAGACTGCTCTGATAGACGGCATTAATAGACTGCTCTGATAGGAGGCATTAATAGACTGCTCTGATAGACGGCATTAATAGACTGCTCTGATAGACGGCATTAATAGACTGCTCTGATAGACTGCATTAATAGACTGCTCTGATAGACTGCTCTGATAGACGGCATTAATAGACTGCTCTGATAGACGGCATTAATAGACTGCTCTGATAGACTGCATTAATAGACTGCTCTGATAGACTGCTCTGATAGACGGCATTAATAGACTGCTCTGATAGACGGCATTAATAGACTGCTCTGATAGACGGTATTATTAGACTGCTCTGATAGACGGCATTAATAGACTGCTCTGATAGACGGCATTAATAGACTGCTCTGATAGGCGGCATTAATAGACTGCTCTGATAGACGGCATTAATAGACTGCTCTGATAGACTGCTCTGATAGACGGCATTAATAGACTGCTCTGATAGACGGCATTAATAGACTGCTCTGATAGACTGCATTAATAGACTGCTCTGATAGACTGCTCTGATAGACGGCATTAATAGACTGCTCTGATAGACGGCATTAATAGACTGCTCTGATAGACGGCATTAATAGACTGCTCTGATAGGCGGCATTAATAGACTGCTCTGATAGACGGCATTAATAGACTGCTCTGATAGACTGCTCTGATAGACGGCATTAATAGACTGCTCTGATAGACGGCATTAATAGACTGCTCTGATAGACGGCATTAATAGACTGCTCTGATAGACGGTATTATTAGACTGCTCTGATAGACGGCATTAATAGACTGCTCTGATAGACGGCATTAATAGACTGCTCTGATAGACGGCATTAATAGACTGCTCTGATAGACGGCATTAGTAGACTGCTCTGATAGACGGCATTAATAGACTGCTCTGATAGACGGCATTAGTAGACTGCTCTGATAGACGGCATTAATAGACTGCTCTGATAGACGGCATTAGTAGACTGCTCTGATAGACGGCATTAATAGACTGCTCTGATAGACGGCATTAATAGACTGCTCTGATAGACTGCTCTGATAGACAGCATTAGTAGACTGCTCTGATAGACTGCTCTGATAGACGGCATTAATAGACTGCTCTGATAGACGGCATTAATAGACTGCTCTGATAGACGGCATTAGTAGACTGCTCTGATAGACTGCTCTGATAGACGGCATTAATAGACTGCTCTGATAGACGGCATTAATAGACTGCTCTGATAGACGGTATTATTAGACTGCTCTGATAGGCGGCATTAATAGACTGCTCTGATAGACAGCATTAATAGACTGCTCTGATAGACGGCATTAATAGACTGCTCTGATAGATGGTATTATTAGACTGCTCTGATAGACGGTATTATTAGACTGCTCTGATAGACGGCATTAATAGACTGCTCTGATAGACAGCATTAATAGACTGCTCTGATAGACGGCATTAATAGACTGCTCTGATAGACGGTATTATTAGACTGCTCTGATAGGCGGCATTAATAGACTGCTCTGATAGACGGAATTAATAGACTGCTCTGATAGACGGAATTAATAGACTGCTCTGATAGACGGCATTAATAGACTGCTCTGATAGACGGCATTAATAGACTGCTCTGATAGACGGCATTATTAGACTGCTCTGATAGACGGCATTATTAGACTGCTCTGATAGACGGCATTAATAGACTGCTCTGATAGACGGCATTAATAGACTGCTCTGATAGACGGCATTATTAGACTGCTCTGATAGACGGTATTATTAGACTGCTCTGATAGGCGGCATTAATAGACTGCTCTGATAGACGGAATTAATAGACTGCTCTGATAGACGGAATTAATAGACTGCTCTGATAGACGGCATTAATAGACTGCTCTGATAGACGGCATTAATAGACTGCTCTGATAGACGGCATTAATAGACTGCTCTGATAGACGGCATTATTAGACTGCTCTGATAGACGGCATTAATAGACTGCTCTGATAGACGGAATTAATAGACTGCTCTGATAGACGGAATTAATAGACTGCTCTGATAGACGGAATTAATAGACTGCTCTGATAGACGGAATTAATAGACTGCTCTGATAGACGGAATTAATAGACTGCTCTGATAGACGGCATTAATAGACTGCTCTGATAGACGGCATTAATAGACTGCTCTGATAGACGGAATTAATAGACTGCTCTGATAGACGGCATTAATAGACTGCTCTGATAGACGGCATTAATAGACTGCTCTGATAGACTGCTCTGATAGACGGCATTAATAGACTGCTCTGATAGACTGCTCTGATAGACGGCATTAATAGACTGCTCTGATAGACAGCATTAATAGACTGCTCTGATAGACGGTATTATTAGACTGCTCTGATAGGCGGCATTAATAGACTGCTCTGATAGACGGCATTAATAGACTGCTCTGATAGACGGCATTAATAGACTGCTCTGATAGACGGAATTAATAGACTGCTCTGATAGACGGTATTAATAGACTGCTGATAGACGGCATTAATAGACTGCTCTGATAGACGGCATTAGTAGACTGCTCTGATAGACGGCATTAGTAGACTGCTCTGATAGACGGTATTATTAGACTGCTCTGATAGACGACATTATTAGACGGCTCTGATAGACGGCATTATTAGACTGCTCTGATAGACGGCATCAATAGACTGCTCTGATAGACGGAATTAATAGACTGCTCTGATAGACTGCATTAATAGACTGCTCTGATAGACGGCATTAATAGACTGCTCTGATAGGCGGCATTAGTAGACTGCTCTGATAGACGGAATTAATAGACTGCTCTGATAGACGGCATTAGTAGACTGCTCTGATAGACGGCATTAATAGACTGCTCTGATAGACGGCATTAGTAGACTGCTCTGATAGACGGTATTAATAGACTGCTGATAGACGGCATTAATAGACTGCTCTGATAGACTGCTCTGATAGACGGCATTAATAGACTGCTCTGATAGACGGCATTAATAGACTGCTCTAATAGACGGAATTAATAGACTGCTCTGATAGACGGCATTAATAGACTGCTCTGATAGACGGCATTAATAGACTGCTCTGATAGACGGCATTAATAGACTGCTCTGATAGACGGCATTAATAGACTGCTCTGATAGACGGCATTAATAGACTGCTCTGATAGACGGAATTAATAGACTGCTCTGATAGACGGCATTAATAGACTGCTCTGATAGACGGCATTAATAGACTGCTCTGATAGACGGCATTAATAGACTGCTCTGATAGACGGCATTAATAGACTGCTCTGATAGACGGCATTAATAGACTGCTCTGATAGATGGCATTATTAGACTGCTCTGATAGACGGCATTAATAGACTGCTCTAATAGACGGAATTAATAGACTGCTCTGATAGACGGCATTAATAGACTGCTCTGATAGACGGCATTAATAGACTGCTCTGATTGACAGCATTAATAGACTGCTCTGATAGATGGCATTATTAGACTGCTCTGATAGACTGCTCTGATAGACGGCATTATTAGACTGCTCTGATAGACGGTATTAATAGACTGCTCTGATAGATGGCATTATTAGACTGCTCTGATAGACTGCTCTGATAGACGGCATTAATAGACTGCTCTGATAGACGGCATTAATAGACTGCTCTGATAGACGGCATTAATAGACTGCTCTGATAGACGGCATTAGTAGACTGCTCTGATAGACTGCATTAATAGACTGCTCTGATAGACGGCATTAGTAGACTGCTCTGATAGACGGTATTATTAGACTGCTCTGATAGACGGCATTAATAGACTGCTCTGATAGACTGCATTAATAGACTGCTCTGATAGACGGCATTAGTAGACTGCTCTGATAGACGGTATTATTAGACTGCTCTGATAGACGGCATTAATAGACTGCTCTGATAGACGGCATTAGTAGACTGCTCTGATAGACGGCATTAGTAGACTGCTCTGATAGACGGCATTAGTAGACTGCTCTGATAGACGGCATTAGTAGACTGCTCTGATAGACTGCTCTGATAGACGGCATTAGTAGACTGCTCTGATAGACGGCATTAATAGACTGCTCTGATAGACGGCATTAATAGACTGCTCTGATAGACGGCATTAATAGACTGCTCTGATAGACGGCATTATTAGACTGCTCTGATGGACGGTATTAATAGACTGCTCTGATAGACGGCATTAATAGACTGCTCTGATAGACGGCATTATTAGACTGCTCTGATAGACGGCATTATTAGACTGCTCTGATAGACGGCATTAATAGACTGCTCTGATAGACGGCATTATTAGACTGCTCTGATAGACGGCATTATTAGACTGCTCTAAAAGACGGCATTAATAGACTGCTCTGATAGACGGCATTAATAGACTGCTCTGATAGACGGCATTATTAGACTGCTCTGATAGACGGCATTAATAGACTGCTCTGATAGACGGCATTATTAGACTGCTCTGATAGACGGCATTAATAGACTGCTCTGATAGACGGCATTAGTAGACTGCTCTGATAGACGGTATTATTAGACTGCTCTGATAGACGGCATTAATAGACTGCTCTGATAGACGGCATTAATAGACTGCTCTGATAGACGGCATTAGTAGACTGCTCTGATAGACGGCATTAGTAGACTGCTCTGATAGACGGCATTAGTAGACTGCTCTGATAGACGGCATTAGTAGACTGCTCTGATAGACTGCTCTGATAGACGGCATTAATAGACTGCTCTGATAGACGGCATTAATAGACTGCTCTGATAGACGGCATTATTAGACTGCTCTGATAGACGGCATTAATAGACTGCTCTGATAGACGGCATTAGTAGACTGCTCTGATAGACGGTATTATTAGACTGCTCTGATAGACGGCATTAATAGACTGCTCTGATAGACGGCATTAATAGACTGCTCTAATAGACGGAATTAATAGACTGCTCTGATAGACGGCATTAATAGACTGCTCTGATAGACGGCATTAATAGACTGCTCTGATAGACGGTATTATTAGACTGCTCTGATAGACGGCATTAATAGACTGCTCTGATAGACGGCATTAATAGACTGCTCTGATAGACGGCATTATTAGACTGCTCTGATAGACGGTATTATTAGACTGCTCTGATAGACGGCATTAATAGACTGCTCTGATAGACGGAATTAATAGACTGCTCTGATAGACGGCATTAATAGACTGCTCTGATAGACGGCATTAATAGACTGCTCTGATAGACGGCATTAATAGACTGCTCTGATAGACGGTATTATTAGACTGCTCTAATAGACGGAATTAATAGACTGCTCTGATAGACGGCATTAATAGACTGCTCTGATAGACGGCATTAATAGACTGCTCTGATAGACGGTATTATTAGACTGCTCTGATAGACGGCATTAATAGACTGCTCTGATAGACGGCATTAATAGACTGCTCTGATAGACGGCATTATTAGACTGCTCTGATAGACGGCATTAATAGACTGCTCTGATAGACGGCATTAATAGACTGCTCTGATAGACGGTATTATTAGACTGCTCTGATAGACGGCATTAATAGACTGCTCTGATAGACGGAATTAATAGACTGCTCTGATAGACGGCATTAATAGACTGCTCTGATAGACGGTATTATTAGACTGCTCTGATAGACGGCATTAATAGACTGCTCTGATAGACGGCATTAATAGACTGCTCTGATAGACGGCATTAATAGACTGCTCTGATAGACGGTATTATTAGACTGCTCTGATAGACGGCATTAATAGACTGCTCTGATAGACGGAATTAATAGACTGCTCTGATAGACGGCATTAATAGACTGCTCTGATAGACGGCATTAATAGACTGCTCTGATAGACGGCATTAATAGACTGCTCTGATAGACGGCATTATTAGACTGCTCTGATAGACGGCATTAATAGACTGCTCTGATAGACGGCATTAATAGACTGCTCTGATAGACGGCATTATTAGACTGCTCTGATAGACGGCATTAATAGACTGCTCTGATAGACGGCATTATTAGACTGCTCTGATAGACGGCATTATTAGACTGCTCTGATAGACGGCATTAATAGACTGCTCTGATAGACGGAATTAATAGACTGCTCTGATAGACGGCATTAATAGACTGCTCTGATAGACGGCATTATTAGACTGCTCTGATAGACGGCATTATTAGACAGCTCTAAAAGACGGCATTAATAGACTGCTCTGATAGACGGCATTAATAGACTGCTCTGATAGACGGCATTAATAGACTGCTCTGATAGACGGCATTAATAGACTGCTCTGATAGACGGCATTAATAGACAGCTCTGATAGACGGCATTAATAGACTGCTCTGATAGACGGCATTAATAGACTGCTCTGATAGACGGCATTAATAGACTGCTCTGATAGACGGCATTAATAGACAGCTCTGATAGACGGCATTAATAGACTGCTCTGATAGACGGCATTAATAGACTGCTCTGATAGACGGCATTAATAGACTGCTCTGATAGACGGCATTAATAGACTGCTCTGATAGACGGCATTAATAGACTGCTCTGATAGACGGCATTATTAGACTGCACTGATAGACGGCATTAATAGACTGCTCTAATAGACGGCATTATTAGACTGCTCTGATAGACGGCATTATTAGACTGCTCTGATAGACGGCATTAATAGACAGCTCTGATAGACGGCATTATTAGACTGCTCTGATAGGCGGCATTAATAGACTGCTCTGATAGACGGCTCTGATAGACTGCTCTGATAGACGGCATTATTAGACGGCTCTGATAGACAGCATCAATAGACTGCTCTGATAGACGGCATTAATAGACTGCTCTAATAGACGGAATTAATAGACTGCTCTGATAGACGGCATTAATAGACTGCTCTGATAGACGGCATTAATAGACTGCTCTGATAGACGGTATTATTAGACTGCTCTGATAGACGGCATTAATAGACTGCTCTGATAGACGGCATTAATAGACTGCTCTGATAGACGGCATTAATAGACTGCTCTGATAGACGGCATTATTAGACTGCTCTGATAGACGGCATTAATAGACTGCTCTGATAGACGGAATTAATAGACTGCTCTGATAGACGGAATTAATAGACTGCTCTGATAGACGGCATTAATAGACTGCTCTGATAGACGGCATTAATAGACTGCTCTAATAGACGGAATTAATAGACTGCTCTGATAGACGGCATTAATAGACTGCTCTGATAGACGGCATTAATAGACTGCTCTGATAGACGGCATTAATAGACTGCTCTGATAGACGGCATTATTAGACTGCTCTGATAGACGGCATTAATAGACTGCTCTGATAGACGGCATTAATAGACTGCTCTGATAGACGGCATTATTAGACTGCTCTGATAGACGGCATTATTAGACTGCTCTGATAGACGGCATTAATAGACTGCTCTGATAGACGGAATTAATAGACTGCTCTGATAGACGGCATTAATAGACTGCTCTGATAGACGGCATTATTAGACTGCTCTGATAGACGGCATTATTAGACAGCTCTAAAAGACGGCATTAATAGACTGCTCTGATAGACGGCATTAATAGACTGCTCTGATAGACGGTATTAATAGACTGCTCTGATAGACGGCATTAATAGACTGCTCTGATAGACGGCATTAATAGACTGCTCTGATAGACGGCATTAATAGACTGCTCTGATAGACGGCATTATTAGACTGCACTGATAGACGGCATTAATAGACTGCTCTGATAGACGGCATTATTAGACTGCTCTGATAGACGGCATTATTAGACTGCTCTGATAGACGGCATTAATAGACAGCTCTGATAGACGGCATTAATAGACTGCTCTGATAGACGGTATTATTAGACTGCTCTGATAGGCGGCATTAATAGACTGCTCTGATAGACGGCTCTGATAGACTGCTCTGATAGACGGCATTATTAGACGGCTCTGATAGACAGCATCAATAGACTGCTCTGATAGACGGCATTAATAGACTGCTCTGATAGACGGCTCTGATAGACGACATTATTAGATGGCTCTGATAGACTGCTCTGATAGACGGCATTATTAGACTGCTCTGATAGACAGCATCAATAGACTGCTCTGATAGACGGCATTAATAGACTGCTCTAATAGACGGAATTAATAGACTGCTCTGATAGACGGCATTAATAGACTGCTCTGATAGACGGCATTAATAGACTGCTCTGATAGACGGTATTATTAGACTGCTCTGATAGACGGCATTAATAGACTGCTCTGATAGACGGCATTAATAGACTGCTCTGATAGACGGCATTATTAGACTGCTCTGATAGACGGCATTAATAGACTGCTCTGATAGACGGAATTAATAGACTGCTCTGATAGACGGCATTAATAGACTGCTCTAATAGACGGAATTAATAGACTGCTCTGATAGACGGCATTAATAGACTGCTCTGATAGACGGCATTAATAGACTGCTCTGATAGACGGCATTAATAGACTGCTCTGATAGACGGCATTATTAGACTGCTCTGATAGACGGCATTAATAGACTGCTCTGATAGACGGCATTAATAGACTGCTCTGATAGACGGCATTATTAGACTGCTCTGATAGACGGCATTAATAGACGGCATTATTAGACTGCTCTGATAGACGGCATTATTAGACTGCTCTGATAGACGGCATTAATAGACAGCTCTGATAGACGGCATTAATAGACTGCTCTGATAGACGGTATTATTAGACTGCTCTGATAGGCGGCATTAATAGACTGCTCTGATAGACGGTATTAATAGACTGCTGATAGACGGCATTAATAGACTGCTCTGATAGACGGCTCTGATAGACGACATTATTAGACGGCTCTGATAGACTGCTCTGATAGACGGCATTATTAGACTGCTCTGATAGACAGCATCAATAGACTGCTCTGATAGACGGCATTAATAGACTGCTCTAATAGACGGAATTAATAGACTGCTCTGATAGACGGCATTAATAGACTGCTCTGATAGACGGCATTAATAGACTGCTCTGATAGACGGTATTATTAGACTGCTCTGATAGACGGCATTAATAGACTGCTCTGATAGACGGCATTATTAGACTGCTCTGATAGACGGCATTAATAGACTGCTCTGATAGACGGCATTATTAGACTGCTCTGATAGACGGCATTAATAGACTGCTCTGATAGACGGAATTAATAGACTGCTCTGATAGACGGAATTAATAGACTGCTCTGATAGACGGCATTAATAGACTGCTCTGATAGATGGCATTAATAGACTGCTCTAATAGACGGAATTAATAGACTGCTCTGATAGACGGCATTAATAGACTGCTCTGATAGACGGCATTAATAGACTGCTCTGATAGACGGCATTAATAGACTGCTCTGATAGACGGCATTATTAGACTGCTCTGATAGACGGCATTAATAGACTGCTCTGATAGACGGCATTAATAGACTGCTCTGATAGACGGCATTAATAGACTGCTCTGATAGACGGCATTAGTAGACTGCTCTGATAGACGGTATTATTAGACTGCTCTGATAGACGGCATTAATAGACTGCTCTGATAGACGGAATTAATAGACTGCTCTGATAGACGGCATTAATAGACTGCTCTGATAGACGGCATTATTAGACTGCTCTGATAGACGGCATTATTAGACAGCTCTAAAAGACGGCATTAATAGACTGCTCTGATAGACGGCATTAATAGACTGCTCTGATAGACGGCATTATTAGACTGCTCTGATAGACGGCATTAATAGACTGCTCTGATAGACGGTATTAATAGACTGCTCTGATAGACGGCATTAATAGACTGCTCTGATAGACGGCATTAATAGACTGCTCTGATAGACGGCATTATTAGACTGCACTGATAGACGGCATTAATAGACTGCTCTGATAGACGGCATTATTAGACTGCTCTGATAGACGGCATTATTAGACTGCTCTGATAGACGGCATTAATAGACAGCTCTGATAGACGGCATTAATAGACTGCTCTGATAGACGGCATTATTAGACTGCACTGATAGACGGCATTAATAGACTGCTCTGATAGACGGCATTATTAGACTGCACTGATAGACGGCATTAATAGACTGCTCTGATAGACGGCATTATTAGACTGCTCTGATAGACGGCATTATTAGACTGCTCTGATAGACGGCATTAATAGACAGCTCTGATAGACGGCATTAATAGACTGCTCTGATAGACGGTATTATTAGACTGCTCTGATAGGCGGCATTAATAGACTGCTCTGATAGACGGTATTATTAGACTGCTCTGATAGGCGGCATTAATAGACAGCTCTGATAGACGGCATTATTAGACTGCTCTGATAGACGGCATTATTAGACTGCTGATAGACGGCATTAATAGACAGCTCTGATAGACGGCATTAATAGACTGCTCTGATAGACGGTATTATTAGACTGCTCTGATAGGCGGCATTAATAGACTGCTCTGATAGACGGCATTATTAGACTGCTCTGATAGACGGCATTAATAGACTGCTCTGATAGACGGCATTATTAGACTGCTCTGATAGACGGCATTAATAGACTGCTCTGATAGACGGCATTAATAGACTGCTCTGATAGACGGCATTATTAGACTGCTCTGATAGACGGCATTATTAGACTGCTCTGATAGACGGCATTAATAGACTGCTCTGATAGACGGCATTATTAGACTGCTCTGATAGACGGAATTAATAGACTGCTCTGATAGACGGCATTATTAGACTGCTCTGATAGACTGCATTATTAGACTGCTCTGATAGACTGCTCTGATAGACAGAATTAATAGACTGCTCTGATAGACGGCATTAATAGACTGCTCTGATAGACGGCATTATTAGACTGCTCTGATAGACGGCATTAATAGACTGCTCTGATAGACGGAATTAATAGACTGCTCTGATAGACGGCATTATTAGACTGCTCTGATAGACTGCTCTGATAGACGGAATTAATAGACTGCTCTGATAGACGGCATTAATAGACTGCTCTGATAGACGGCATTATTAGACTGCTCTGATAGACGGCATTATTAGACTGCTCTGATAGACGGCATTATTAGACTGCTCTAAGAGACGGCATTAATAGACTGCTCTAAAAGACGGCATTAATAGACTGCTCTGATAGACGGCATTAATAGACTGCTCTGATAGACGGTATTATTAGACTGCTCTGATAGACGGCATTAATAGACTGCACTGATAGACGGTATTATTAGACTGCTCTGATAGACGGCATTAATAGACTGCTCTAAAAGACGGCATTAATAGACTGCTCTGATAGACGGCATTAATAGACTGCTCTGATAGACGGCATTATTAGACTGCTCTGATAGACTGATCTGATAGACGGAATTAATAGACTGCTCTGATAGACGGCATTAATAGACTGCTCTGATAGACGGCATTATTAGACTGCTCTGATAGACGGCATTATTAGACTGCTCTGATAGACGGCATTATTAGACTGCTCTAAGAGACGGCATTAATAGACTGCTCTAAAAGACGGCATTAATAGACTGCTCTGATAGACGGCATTAATAGACTGCTCTGATAGACGGTATTATTAGACTGCTCTGATAGACGGCATTAATAGACTGCTCTGATAGACGGCATTAATAGACTGCTCTGATAGACGGCATTAATAGACTGCTCTGATAGACGGTATTATTAGACTGCACTGATAGACGGCATTAATAGACTGCTCTGATAGACGGTATTATTAGACTGCTCTGATAGACGGCATTAATAGACTGCTCTGATAGACGGTATTATTAGACTGCACTGATAGACGGCATTAATAGACTGCTCTGATAGACGGTATTATTAGACTGCTCTGATAGACGGCATTAATAGACTGCACTGATAGACGGTATTATTAGACTGCTCTGATAGACGGCATTAATAGACTGCTCTGATAGACGGCATTAATAGACTGCTCTGATAGACGGTATTATTAGACTGCTCTGATAGACGGCATTATTAGACTGCTCTGATAGACGGTATTATTAGACTGCACTGATAGACGGCATTAATAGACTGCTCTGATAGACGGCATTATTAGACTGCTCTGATAGACGGCATTAATAGACTGCTCTGATAGACTGCATTAATAGACTGCTCTGATAGACGGCATTAATAGACTGCTCTGATGGACGGCATTATTAGACTGCTCTGATAGACGGCATTAATAGACTGCTCTGATAGACGGCATTAATAGACTGCTCTGATAGACGGCATTATTAGACTGCTCTGATAGACGGTATTATTAGACTGCACTGATAGACGGCATTAATAGACTGCTCTGATAGACGGCATTATTAGACTGCTCTGATAGACGGCATTAATAGACTGCTCTGATAGACTGCATTAATAGACTGCTCTGATAGACGGTATTATTAGACTGCACTGATAGACGGCATTAATAGACTGCTCTGATAGACGGTATTATTAGACTGCACTGATAGACGGCATTAATAGACTGCTCTGATAGACTGCATTAATAGACTGCTCTGATAGACGGCATTAATAGACTGCTCTGATAGACTGCATTAATAGACTGCTCTGATAGACGGTATTATTAGACTGCTCTGATAGACTGCATTAATAGACTGCTCTGATAGACGGCATTAATAGACTGCTCTGATGGACGGCATTATTAGACTGCTCTGATAGACGGCATTATTAGACTGCTCTGATAGACGGCATTATTAGACTGCTCTGATAGACGGCATTAATAGACTGCTCTGATAGATGGCATTATTAGACTGCTCTGATAGACGGCATTATTAGACTGCTCTGATGGACGGCATTAATAGACTGTTCTGATAGACGGCATTTATAGACTGCTCTGATAGACGGCATTAATAGACTGCTCTGATAGACGGCATTAATAGACTGCTCTGATAGACGGCATTAATAGACTGCTCTGATAGACGGCATTAATAGACTGCACTGATAGACGGTATTAATAGACTGCTCTGATAGACGGCATTAATAGACTGCATTAATAGACTGCTCTGATAGACGGCATTAATAGACTGCTCTGATAGACGGTATTATTAGACTGCTCTGATAGGCGGCATTAATAGACTGCTCTGATAGACGGCATTAATAGACTGCTCTGATAGACGGCATTAATAGACTGCTCTGATAGACTGCTCTGATAGACGGAATTAATAGACTCTTCTGATAGACGGCATTATTAGACTGCTCTGATAGACGGCATTAATAGACTGCTCTGATAGACGGCATTAATAGACAGCTCTGATAGACGGCATTAATAGACTGCTCTGATAGACGGCATTAATAGACTGCATTAATAGACTGCTCTGATAGACGGCATTAATAGACTGCATTAATAGACTGCTCTGATAGACGGCATTAATAGACTGCTCTGATAGACGGTATTATTAGACTGCTCTGATAGGCGGCATTAATAGACTGCTCTGATAGACGGCATTAATAGACTGCTCTGATAGACGGTATTATTAGACTGCTCTGATAGACGGTATTATTAGACTGCTCTGATAGACGGCATTAATAGACTGCTCTGATAGACGGTATTATTAGACTGCTCTGATAGACGGCATTAATAGACTGCTCTGATAGACTGCATTAATAGACTGCTCTGATAGACGGCATTAATAGACTGCTCTGATAGACTGCATTAATAGACTGCTCTGATAGACGGTATTATTAGACTGCTCTGATAGACTGCATTAATAGACTGCTCTGATAGACTGCATTAATAGACTGCTCTGATGGACGGCATTAATAGACTGCTCTGATGGACGGCATTATTAGACTGCTCTGATAGACGGCATTATTAGACTGCTCTGATAGACGGCATTATTAGACTGCTCTGATAGACGGCATTAATAGACTGCTCTGATAGATGGCATTATTAGACTGCTCTGATAGACGGCATTATTAGACTGCTCTGATGGACGGCATTAATAGACTGTTCTGATAGACGGCATTTATAGACTGCTCTGATAGACGGCATTAATAGACTGCTCTGATAGACGGCATTAATAGACTGCTCTGATAGACGGCATTAATAGACTGCTCTGATAGACGGCATTAATAGACTGCTCTGATAGACGGTATTAATAGACTGCTCTGATAGACGGCATTAATAGACTGCATTAATAGACTGCTCTGATAGACGGCATTAATAGACTGCTCTGATAGACGGTATTATTAGACTGCTCTGATAGGCGGCATTAATAGACTGCTCTGATAGACGGCATTAATAGACTGCTCTGATAGACTGCTCTGATAGACGGAATTAATAGACTCTTCTGATAGACGGCATTATTAGACTGCTCTGATAGACGGCATTAATAGACTGCTCTGATAGACGGCATTAATAGACAGCTCTGATAGACGGCATTAATAGACTGCTCTGATAGACGGCATTAATAGACTGCATTAATAGACTGCTCTGATAGACGGCATTAATAGACTGCTCTGATAGGCGGCATTAATAGACTGCTCTGATAGACGGCATTAATAGACTGCTCTGATAGACGGCATTAATAGACTGCTCTGATAGACGGTATTATTAGACTGCTCTGATAGACGGTATTATTAGACTGCTCTGATAGACGGCATTAATAGACTGCTCTGATAGACGGTATTATTAGACTGCTCTGATAGACGGCATTAATAGACTGCTCTGATAGACGGCATTAATAGACTGCTCTGATAGACGGTATTATTAGACTGCTCTGATAGACGGTATTATTAGACTGCTCTGATAGACGGCATTAATAGACTGCTCTGATAGACGGCATTAATAGACTGCTCTGATAGACGGCATTGATAGACTGCTCTGATAGACGGCATTAGTAGACTGCTCTGATAGACGGCATTAATAGACTGCTCTGATAGACGGCTCTGATAGACTGCTCTGATAGACGGCATTAGTAGACTGCTCTGATAGACGGCATTAATAGACTGCTCTGATAGACGGCTCTGATAGACTGCTCTGATAGACGGCATTAGTAGACTGCTCTGATAGACGGCTCTGATAGACGACATTATTAGACGGCTCTGATAGACGGCATTAGTAGACTGCTCTGATAGACGGTATTATTAGACTGCTCTGATAGACGGCATTAATAGACTGCTCTGATAGACGGCATTAATAGACTGCTCTGATAGACTGCTCTGATAGACTGCTCTGATAGACGGCATTAATAGACAGCTCTGATAGACGGCATTAATAGACTGCATTAATAGACAGCTCTGATAGACGGCATTAATAGACTGCTCTGATAGACGGTATTATTAGACTGCTCTGATAGGCGGCATTAATAGACTGCTCTGATAGACAGCATTAATAGACTGCTCTGATAGACGGCATTAATAGACTGCTCTGATAGATGGTATTATTAGACTGCTCTGATAGACGGCATTAATAGACTGCTCTGATAGACAGCATTAATAGACTGCTCTGATAGACGACATTATTAGACGGCTCTGATAGACGGCATTAATAGACTGCTCTGATAGACGGCATTAATAGACTGCTCTGATAGACTGCTCTGATAGACGGCATTAATAGACAGCATTAATAGACTGCTCTGATAGACGGCATTAATAGACTGCTCTGATAGACGGTATTATTAGACTGCTCTGATAGGCGGCATTAATAGACTGCTCTGATAGACAGCATTAATAGACTGCTCTGATAGACGGCATTAATAGACTGCTCTGATAGACGGTATTATTAGACTGCTCTGATAGACGGCATTAATAGACTGCTCTGATAGACAGCATTAATAGACTGCTCTGATAGACGGCATTAATAGACTGCTCTGATAGACTGTATTAATAGACTGCTCTGATAGACGGCATTAATAGACTGCTCTGATAGACGGCATTAATAGACTGCTCTGATAGACGGCATTAATAGACTGCTCTGATAGACGGAATTAATAGACTGCTCTGATAGACGGCATTAATAGACTGCTCTGATAGACGGCATTAATAGACTGCTCTGATAGACGGCATTAATAGACTGCTCTGATAGACGGAATTAATAGACTGCTCTGATAGACGGAATTAATAGACTGCTCTGATAGACGGCATTAATAGACTGCTCTGACAGATGGCAATAATAGACTGCTCTGATAGGCGGCATTAATAGACTGCTCTGATAGGCGGCATTAATAGACTGCTCTGATAGACGGCATTAATAGACTGCTCTGATAGACGGAATTAATAGACTGCTCTGATAGACGGCATTAATAGACTGCTCTGATAGACGGCATTATCAGACTGCTCTGATAGACGGCATTAATAGACTGCTCTGATAGACGGCATTAATAGACTGCTCTGATAGACGGTATTAATAGACTGCTCTGATAGACGGCATTATCAGACTGCTCTGATAGACAGCATCAATAGACTGCTCTGATAGACAGCATCAATAGACTGCTCTGATAGACGGCATTAATAGACTGCTCTGATAGGCGGCATTAATAGACTGCTCTGATAGACGGCATTAATAGACTGCTCTGATAGACGGAATTAATAGACTGCTCTGATAGACGGTATTAATAGACTGCTCTGATAGACGGCATTATCAGACTGCTCTGATAGACAGCATCAATAGACTGCTCTGATAGACGGCATTAATAGACTGCTCTGATAGACTGCATTAATAGACTGCTCTGATAGACGGCATTAATAGACTGCTCTGATAGACTGCATTAATAGACTGCTCTGATAGACGGCATTATTAGACTGCTCTGATAGACGGCATTAATAGACTGCTCTGATAGACTGCATTAATAGACTGCTCTGATAGACGGAATTAATAGACTGCTCTGATAGACGGAATTAATAGACTGCTCTGATAGACGGCATTAATAGACTGCTCTGATAGACGGCATTAATAGACTGCTCTGATAGACTGCTCTGATAGACGGCATTAATAGACTGCTCTGATAGACGGCATTAATAGACTGCTCTGATAGGCGGCATTAATAGACTGCTCTCATAGACGGCATTAATAGACTGCTCTGATAGACTGCATTAATAGACTGCTCTGATAGACGGTATTAATAGACTGCTCTGATAGACGGCATTAATAGACTGCTCTGATAGACGGCATTAATAGACTGCTCTGATAGACTGCATTAATAGACTGCTCTGATAGACGGCATTAGTAGACTGCTCTGATAGACGGCATTAATAGACTGCTCTGATAGACGGCATTAATAGACTGCTCTGATAGACGGCATTATTAGACTGCTCTGATAGACTGCATTAATAGACTGCTCTGATAGACGGCATTAGTAGACTGCTCTGATAGACGGCATTAATAGACTGCTCTGATAGACGGCATTAGTAGACTGCTCTGATAGACGGTATTATTAGACTGCTCTGATAGACGGCATTAATAGACTGCTCTGATAGACGGCATTAGTAGACTGCTCTGATAGACGGTATTATTAGACTGCTCTGATAGACGACATTATTAGACGGCTCTGATAGACGGCATTATTAGACTGCTCTGATAGACGGCATCAATAGACTGCTCTGATAGACGGCATTAATAGACTGCTCTAATAGACGGAATTAATAGACTGCTCTGATAGACTGCATTAATAGACTGCTCTGATAGACTGCTCTGATAGACGGCATTAGTAGACTGCTCTGATAGACGGTATTAATAGACTGCTCTGATAGACTGCATTAATAGACTGCTCTGATAGACTGCTCTGATAGACGGCATTAGTAGACTGCTCTGATAGACGGCTCTGATAGACGGCATTATTAGACTGCTCTGATAGACGGCATTAGTAGACTGCTCTGATAGACGGAATTAATAGACTGCTCTGATAGACTGCATTAGTAGACTGCTCTGATAGACGGAATTAATAGACTGCTCTGATAGACTGCATTAATAGACTGCTCTGATAGACGGCTCTGATAGACGACATTATTAGACGGCTCTGATAGACTGCTCTGATAGACGGCATTATTAGACTGCTCTGATAGACGGCATTAGTAGACTGCTCTGATAGACGGCATTAATAGACTGCTCTGATAGACGGCATTAGTAGACTGCTCTGATAGACGGAATTAATAGACTGCTCTGATAGACTGCATTAATAGACTGCTCTGATAGACGGCTCTGATAGACTGCTCTGATAGACGGCATTAGTAGACTGCTCTGATAGACGGCATTAATAGACTGCTCTGATAGACGGCTCTGATAGACTGCTCTGATAGACGGCATTAGTAGACTGCTCTGATAGACGGCTCTGATAGACGACATTATTAGACTGCTCTGATAGACAGCATCAATAGACTGCTCTGATAGACGGCATTAATAGACTGCTCTGATAGACGGCATTAATAGACTGCTCTGATAGACGGAATTAATAGACTGCTCTGATAGACGGCATTAATAGACTGCTCTGATAGACGGCTCTGATAGACTGCTCTGATAGACGGCATTAGTAGACTGCTCTGATAGACGGCATTAATAGACTGCTCTGATAGACGGCTCTGATAGACTGCTCTGATAGACGGCATTAGTAGACTGCTCTGATAGACGGCTCTGATAGACGACATTATTAGACTGCTCTGATAGACAGCATCAATAGACTGCTCTGATAGACGGCATTAATAGACTGCTCTGATAGACGGCATTAATAGACTGCTCTGATAGACGGCATTAATAGACTGCTCTGATAGACGGCATTAATAGACTGCTCTAATAGACGGAATTAATAGACTGCTCTGATAGACGGCATTAATAGACTGCTCTGATAGACGGCATTAATAGACTGCTCTGAAAGACGGCATTAATAGACTGCTCTGATAGACGGCATTAATAGACTGCTCTGATAGACGGCATTATTAGACTGCTCTGATAGACGGCATTAATAGACTGCTCTGATAGACGGTATTAATAGACTGCTCTGATAGACGGCATTAATAGACTGCTCTGATAGACGGCATTAATAGACTGCTCTGATAGACGGCATTAATAGACTGCTCTGATAGACGGCATTATTAGACTGCACTGATAGACGGCATTAATAGACTGCTCTGATAGACGGCATTATTAGACTGCTCTGATAGACGGCATTATTAGACTGCTCTGATAGACGGCATTAATAGACAGCTCTGATAGACGGCATTAATAGACTGCTCTGATAGACGGTATTATTAGACTGCTCTGATAGGCGGCATTAATAGACTGCTCTGATAGACGGTATTAATAGACTGCTGATAGACGGCATTAATAGACTGCTCTGATAGACGGCATTATTAGACGGCTCTGATAGACTGCTCTGATAGACGGCATTATTAGACTGCTCTGATAGGCGGCATTAATAGACTGCTCTGATAGACGGTATTAATAGACTGCTGATAGACGGCATTAATAGACTGCTCTGATAGACGGCATTAATAGACAGCTCTGATAGACGGCATTAATAGACAGCTCTGATAGACTGCATTAATAGACTGCTCTGATAGACGGCATTAATAGACTGCTCTGATAGACTGCTCTGATAGACGGCATTATTAGACTGCTCTGATAGACTGCATTAATAGACTGCTCTGATAGACGGCATTAATAGACTGCTCTGATAGACGGCATTAATAGACTGCTCTGATAGACGGCATTAATAGACTGCTCTGATAGACGGCATTAATAGACAGCTCTGATAGACGGCATTAATAGACAGCTCTGATAGACTGCATTAATAGACTGCTCTGATAGACGGCATTAATAGACTGCTCTGATAGACGGCATTAATAGACTGCTCTGATAGATGGCATTAATAGACTGCTCTGATAGACGGCATTAATAGACAGCTCTGATAGACGGCATTAGTAGACTGCTCTGATAGACGGCATTAATAGACAGCTCTGATAGACGGCATTAATAGACAGCTCTGATAGACGGCATTAATAGACTGCTCTGATAGACGGCATTATTAGACTGCTCTGATAGACGGCATTAATAGACTGCTCTGATAGGCGGCATTAATAGACTGCTCTGATAGACGGCATTAATAGACTGCTCTGATAGACGGTATTAATAGACTGCTCTGATAGACGGCATTAATAGACTGCTCTGATAGACGGCATTAATAGACTGCTCTGATAGACTGCATTAATAGACTGCTCTGATAGACGGCATTAGTAGACTGCTCTGATAGACGGCATTAATAGACTGCTCTGATAGACGGCATTAATAGACTGCTCTGATAGACGGCATTAATAGACTGCTCTGATAGACTGCATTAATAGACTGCTCTGATAGACGGCATTAGTAGACTGCTCTGATAGACGGCATTAATAGACTGCTCTGATAGACGGCATTAATAGACTGCTCTGATAGACGGTATTAATAGACTGCTCTGATAGACGGCATTAATAGACTGCTCTGATAGACGGCATTAATAGACTGCTCTGATAGACGGTATTATTAGACTGCTCTGATAGGCGGCATTAATAGACTGCTCTGATAGACGGTATTAATAGACTGCTCTGATAGACGGCATTAATAGACTGCTCTGATAGACGGTATTATTAGACTGCTCTGATAGGCGGCATTAATAGACTGCTCTGATAGACGGCATTAATAGACTGCTCTGATAGACTGCTCTGATAGACTGGCATTAATAGACTGCTCTGATAGACGGCATTAATAGACTGCTCTGATAGACTGCATTAATAGACTGCTCTGATAGACGGCATTAATAGACTGCTCTGATAGACGGCATTAATAGACTGCTCTGATAGACGGCATTAATAGACTGCTCTGATAGACGGCATTAATAGACTGCTCTGATAGACGGCATTAATAGACTGCTCTGATAGACGGTATTATTAGACTGCTCTGATAGACGGCATTAATAGACTGCTCTGATAGACGGCATTAATAGACTGCTCTGATAGACGGCATTAATAGACTGCTCTGATAGACGGCATTAATAGACTGCTCTGATAGACGGTATTATTAGACTGCTCTGATAGGCGGCATTAATAGACTGCTCTGATAGACGGCATTAATAGACTGCTCTGATAGACTGCTCTGATAGACGGCATTAATAGACTGCTCTGATAGACGGCATTAATAGACTGCTCTGATAGACTGCATTAATAGACTGCTCTGATAGACGGCATTAATAGACTGCTCTGATAGACGGCATTAATAGACTGCTCTGATAGACGGCATTAATAGACTGCTCTGATAGACGGCATTAATAGACTGCTCTGATAGACGGCATTAATAGACTGCTCTGATAGACGGCATTAATAGACTGCTCTGATAGACGGTATTATTAGACTGCTCTGATAGACGGCATTAATAGACTGCTCTGATAGACGGCATTAGTAGACTGCTCTGATAGACGGCATTAATAGACTGCTCTGATAGACGGCATTAGTAGACTGCTCTGATAGACGGCATTAATAGACTGCTCTGATAGACGGCATTAGTAGACTGCTCTGATAGACGGCATTAATAGACTGCTCTGATAGACGGCATTAATAGACTGCTCTGATAGACTGCTCTGATAGACTGCTCTGATAGACGGCATTAGTAGACTGCTCTGATAGACTGCTCTGATAGACGGCATTAATAGACTGCATTAATAGACTGCTCTGATAGACGGCATTAATAGACTGCTCTGATAGACGGTATTATTAGACTGCTCTGATAGGCGGCATTAATAGACTGCTCTGATAGACAGCATTAATAGACTGCTCTGATAGACGGCATTAATAGACTGCTCTGATAGATGGTATTATTAGACTGCTCTGATAGACGGTATTATTAGACTGCTCTGATAGACGGCATTAATAGACTGCTCTGATAGACAGCATTAATAGACTGCTCTGATAGACGGCATTAATAGACTGCTCTGATAGACGGTATTATTAGACTGCTCTGATAGGCGGCATTAATAGACTGCTCTGATAGACGGAATTAATAGACTGCTCTGATAGACGGAATTAATAGACTGCTCTGATAGACGGCATTAATAGACTGCTCTGATAGACGGCATTAATAGACTGCTCTGATAGACTGCATTAATAGACTGCTCTGATAGACGGCATTATTAGACTGCTCTGATAGACGGCATTAATAGACTGCTCTGATAGACGGTATTATTAGACTGCTCTGATAGGCGGTATTATTAGACTGCTCTGATAGGCGGCATTAATAGACTGCTCTGATAGACGGCATTAATAGACTGCTCTGATAGACGGAATTAATAGACTGCTCTGATAGACGGCATTAATAGACTGCTCTGATAGACTGCTCTGATAGACGGCTCTGATAGACTGCTCTGATAGACGGCATTAGTAGACTGCTCTGATAGACGGTATTAATAGACTGCTGATAGACGGCATTAATAGACTGCTCTGATAGACGGCATTAATAGACTGCTCTGATAGACGGTATTATTAGACTGCTCTGATAGACGGCATTAATAGACTGCTCTGATAGACGGTATTATTAGACTGCTCTGATAGACTGAATTAATAGACTGCTCTGATAGACGGCATTAATAGACTGCTCTGATAGACGGCATTAATAGACTGCTCTGATAGACGGCATTAATAGACTGCTCTGATAGATGGCATTATTAGACTGCTCTGATAGATGGCATTAATAGACTGCTCTGATAGACGGCATTAATAGACTGCTCTGATAGACGGCATTAATAGACTGCTCTGATAGACGGCATTAATAGACTGCTCTGATAGACGGCATTAATAGACTGCTCTGATAGACGGCATTAATAGACTGCTCTGATAGACGGCATTAATAGACTGCTCTGATAGACGGAATTAATAGACTGCTCTGATTGACGGCATTAATAGACTGTTCTGATAGACGGCATTAATAGACTGCTCTTATAGACGGCATTAATAGACTGCTCTGATAGACGGCATTAATAGACTGCTCTGATAGACGGCATTAATAGACTGCTCTGATAGACGGCATTAATAGACTGCTCTGATTGACAGCATTAATAGACTGTTCTGATAGACGGCATTAATAGACTGCTCTGATAGACGGCATTAATAGACTGCTCTGATAGACGGCATTAATAGACTGCTCTGATAGACGGCATTAATAGACAGCTCTGATAGACGGCATTAATAGACTGCTCTGATAGACGGTATTAATAGACTGCACTGATAGACGGCATTAATAGACTGCTCTGATAGACGGCATTAATAGACTGCTCTGATAGACGGCATTAATAGACTGCATTAATAGACTGCTCTAATAGACTGCATTAATAGACTGCTCTGATAGACGGCATTAATAGACTGCTCTGATAGACGGCATTAATAGACTGCTCTGATAGACGGCATTAATAGACTGCATTAATAGACTGCTCTGATAGACTGCATTAATAGACTGCTCTGATAGACGGCATTAATAGACTGCATTAATAGACTGCTCTGATAGACTGCATTAATAGACTGCTCTGATAGACGGCATTAATAGACTGCTCTGATAGACGGCATTAATAGACAGCTCTGATAGACGGCATTAATAGACAGCTCTGATAGACGGTATTAATAGACAGCTCTGATAGACGGCATTAATAGACTGCTCTGATAGACGGCATTAATAGACTGCACTGATAGACGGCATTAATAGACTGCTCTGATAGACGGCATTAATAGACTGCATTAATAGACTGCATTAATAGACTGCTCTAATAGACTGCATTAATAGACTGCTCTGATAGACGGCATTAATAGACTGCTCTGATAGACGGCATTAATAGACTGCTCTGATAGACGGCATTAATAGACTGCTCTGATAGACTGCATTAATAGACTGCTCTGATAGACGGAATTAATAGACTGCTCTGATAGACGGAATTAATAGACTGCTCTGATAGACGGCATTAATAGACTGCATTAATAGACTGCTCTGATAGACTGCAATTATAGACTGCTCTGATAGACGGAATTAATAGACTGCTCTGATAGACGGAATTAATAGACTGCTCTGATAGACGGCATTAATAGACTGCTCTGATAGACGGAATTAATAGACTACTCTGATAGACGGCATTATTAGACTGCTCTGATGGACGGCATTAATAGACTGCTCTGATAGACGGCATTAATAGACTGCTCTGATAGACGGCATTATTAGACTGCTCTGATAGACGGCATTATTAGACTGCTCTGATAGACGGCATTAATAGACTGCTCTGATGGACGGCATTAATAGACTGCTCTGATAGACGGTATTATTAGACTGCACTGATAGACGGCATTAATAGACTGCTCTGATAGACGGCATTATTAGACTGCTCTGATGGACGGCATTAATAGACTGCTCTGATAGACGGCATTAATAGACTGCTCTGATAGACGGCATTATTAGACTGCTCTGATAGACGGCATTATTAGACTGCTCTGATAGACGGCATTATTAGACTGCTCTGATGGACGGCATTAATAGACTGCTCTGATAGACGGCATTAATAGACTGCTCTGATAGACGGCATTATTAGACTGCTCTGATAGACGGCATTATTAGACTGCTCTGATAGACGGCATTAATAGACTGCTCTGATAGACGGCATTATTAGACTGCTCTGATAGACGGCATTAATAGACTGCTCTGATAGACGGCATTAATAGACTGCTCTGATAGACGGCATTATTAGACTGCTCTGATAGACGGCATTATTAGACTGCTCTGATAGACGGCATTAATAGACTGCTCTGATAGACGGCATTATTAGACTGCTCTGATAGACGGAATTAATAGACTGCTCTGATAGACGGCATTATTAGACTGCTCTGATAGACTGCATTATTAGACTGCTCTGATAGACTGATCTGATAGACAGAATTAATAGACTGCTCTGATAGACGGCATTAATAGACTGCTCTGATAGACGGCATTATTAGACTGCTCTGATAGACGGCATTAATAGACTGCTCTGATAGACGGAATTAATAGACTGCTCTGATAGACGGCATTATTAGACTGCTCTGATAGACTGCTCTGATAGACGGAATTAATAGACTGCTCTGATAGACGGCATTAATAGACTGCTCTGATAGACGGCATTATTAGACTGCTCTGATAGACGGCATTATTAGACTGCTCTGATAGACGGCATTATTAGACTGCTCTAAGAGACGGCATTAATAGACTGCTCTAAAAGACGGCATTAATAGACTGCTCTGATAGACGGCATTAATAGACTGCTCTGATAGACGGTATTATTAGACTGCTCTGATAGACGGCATTAATAGACTGCACTGATAGACGGTATTATTAGACTGCTCTGATAGACGGCATTAATAGACTGCTCTAAAAGACGGCATTAATAGACTGCTCTGATAGACGGCATTAATAGACTGCTCTGATAGACGGCATTATTAGACTGCTCTGATAGACTGATCTGATAGACGGAATTAATAGACTGCTCTGATAGACGGCATTAATAGACTGCTCTGATAGACGGCATTATTAGACTGCTCTGATAGACGGCATTATTAGACTGCTCTGATAGACGGCATTATTAGACTGCTCTAAGAGACGGCATTAATAGACTGCTCTAAAAGACGGCATTAATAGACTGCTCTGATAGACGGCATTAATAGACTGCTCTGATAGACGGTATTATTAGACTGCTCTGATAGACGGCATTAATAGACTGCTCTGATAGACGGCATTAATAGACTGCTCTGATAGACGGCATTAATAGACTGCTCTGATAGACGGTATTATTAGACTGCACTGATAGACGGCATTAATAGACTGCTCTGATAGACGGTATTATTAGACTGCTCTGATAGACGGCATTAATAGACTGCTCTGATAGACGGTATTATTAGACTGCACTGATAGACGGCATTAATAGACTGCTCTGATAGACGGTATTATTAGACTGCTCTGATAGACGGCATTAATAGACTGCACTGATAGACGGTATTATTAGACTGCTCTGATAGACGGCATTAATAGACTGCTCTGATAGACGGCATTAATAGACTGCTCTGATAGACGGCATTAATAGACTGCTCTGATAGACTGCATTAATAGACTGCTCTGATAGACGGCATTAATAGACTGCTCTGATGGACGGCATTATTAGACTGCTCTGATAGACGGCATTAATAGACTGCTCTGATAGACGGCATTAATAGACTGCTCTGATAGACGGCATTATTAGACTGCTCTGATAGACGGTATTATTAGACTGCACTGATAGACGGCATTAATAGACTGCTCTGATAGACGGCATTATTAGACTGCTCTGATAGACGGCATTAATAGACTGCTCTGATAGACTGCATTAATAGACTGCTCTGATAGACGGTATTATTAGACTGCACTGATAGACGGCATTATTAGACTGCTCTGATAGACGGCATTAATAGACTGCTCTGATAGACGGCATTATTAGACTGCTCTGATAGACGGTATTATTAGACTGCACTGATAGACGGCATTAATAGACTGCTCTGATAGACTGCATTAATAGACTGCTCTGATAGACGGCATTAATAGACTGCTCTGATAGACTGCATTAATAGACTGCTCTGATAGACGGTATTATTAGACTGCTCTGATAGACTGCATTAATAGACTGCTCTGATAGACTGCATTAATAGACTGCTCTGATAGACTGCATTAATAGACTGCTCTGATAGACGGCATTAATAGACTGCTCTGATGGACGGCATTATTAGACTGCTCTGATAGACGGCATTAATAGACTGCTCTGATAGACGGCATTAATAGACTGCTCTGATAGACGGCATTATTAGACTGCTCTGATAGACGGTATTATTAGACTGCACTGATAGACGGCATTAATAGACTGCTCTGATAGACGGCATTATTAGACTGCTCTGATAGACGGCATTAATAGACTGCTCTGATAGACTGCATTAATAGACTGCTCTGATAGACGGTATTATTAGACTGCACTGATAGACGGCATTAATAGACTGCTCTGATAGACGGTATTATTAGACTGCACTGATAGACGGCATTAATAGACTGCTCTGATAGACTGCATTAATAGACTGCTCTGATAGACGGCATTAATAGACTGCTCTGATGGACGGCATTAATAGACTGCTCTGATAGACGGCATTAATAGACTGCTCTGATAGACGGCATTATTAGACTGCTCTGATAGACGGCATTATTAGACTGCTCTGATAGATGGCATTATTAGACTGCTCTGATAGACGGCATTATTAGACTGCTCTGATGGACGGCATTAATAGACTGCTCTGATAGACGGCATTAATAGACTGCTCTGATAGACGGCATTATTAGACTGCTCTGATAGACGGCATTATTAGACTGCTCTGATAGACGGCATTAATAGACTGCTCTGATAGATGGCATTATTAGACTGCTCTGATAGACGGCATTATTAGACTGCTCTGATGGACGGCATTAATAGACTGTTCTGATAGACGGCATTTATAGACTGCTCTGATAGACGGCATTAATAGACTGCTCTGATAGACGGCATTAATAGACTGCTCTGATAGACGGCATTAATAGACTGCTCTGATAGACGGCATTAATAGACTGCTCTGATAGACGGTATTAATAGACTGCTCTGATAGACGGCATTAATAGACTGCATTAATAGACTGCTCTGATAGACGGCATTAATAGACTGCTCTGATAGACGGTATTATTAGACTGCTCTGATAGGCGGCATTAATAGACTGCTCTGATAGACGGCATTAATAGACTGCTCTGATAGACGGCATTAATAGACTGCTCTGATAGACTGCTCTGATAGACGGAATTAATAGACTCTTCTGATAGACGGCATTATTAGACTGCTCTGATAGACGGCATTAATAGACTGCTCTGATAGACGGCATTAATAGACAGCTCTGATAGACGGCATTAATAGACTGCATTAATAGACTGCTCTGATAGACGGCATTAATAGACTGCATTAATAGACTGCTCTGATAGACGGCATTAATAGACTGCTCTGATAGACGGTATTATTAGACTGCTCTGATAGGCGGCATTAATAGACTGCTCTGATAGACGGCATTAATAGACTGCTCTGATAGACGGTATTATTAGACTGCTCTGATAGACGGTATTATTAGACTGCTCTGATAGACGGCATTAATAGACTGCTCTGATAGACGGTATTATTAGACTGCTCTGATAGACGGCATTAATAGACTGCTCTGATAGACGGCATTAATAGACTGCTCTGATAGACGGTATTATTAGACTGCTCTGATAGACGGCATTAATAGACTGCTCTGATAGACGGCATTAATAGACTGCTCTGATAGACGGCATTGATAGACTGCTCTGATAGACGGCATTAGTAGACTGCTCTGATAGACGGCATTAATAGACTGCTCTGATAGACTGCTCTGATAGACGGCTCTGATAGACTGCTCTGATAGACGGCATTAGTAGACTGCTCTGATAGACGGCATTAATAGACTGCTCTGATAGACGGCTCTGATAGACTGCTCTGATAGACGGCATTAGTAGACTGCTCTGATAGACGGCTCTGATAGACGACATTATTAGACGGCTCTGATAGACTGCTCTGATAGACGGCATTAGTAGACTGCTCTGATAGACGGTATTATTAGACTGCTCTGATAGACGACATTATTAGACGGCTCTGATAGACGGCATTAATAGACTGCTCTGATAGACGGCATTAATAGACTGCTCTGATAGACTGCTCTGATAGACTGCTCTGATAGACGGCATTAATAGACAGCTCTGATAGACGGCATTAATAGACTGCATTAATAGACAGCTCTGATAGACGGCATTAATAGACTGCTCTGATAGACGGTATTATTAGACTGCTCTGATAGGCGGCATTAATAGACTGCTCTGATAGACAGCATTAATAGACTGCTCTGATAGACGGCATTAATAGACTGCTCTGATAGATGGTATTATTAGACTGCTCTGATAGACGGCATTAATAGACTGCTCTGATAGACAGCATTAATAGACTGCTCTGATAGACGACATTATTAGACGGCTCTGATAGACGGCATTAATAGACTGCTCTGATAGACGGCATTAATAGACTGCTCTGATAGACTGCTCTGATAGACTGCTCTGATAGACGGCATTAATAGACAGCATTAATAGACTGCTCTGATAGACGGCATTAATAGACTGCTCTGATAGACGGTATTATTAGACTGCTCTGATAGGCGGCATTAATAGACTGCTCTGATAGACAGCATTAATAGACTGCTCTGATAGACGGCATTAATAGACTGCTCTGATAGACGGTATTATTAGACTGCTCTGATAGACGGCATTAATAGACTGCTCTGATAGACAGCATTAATAGACTGCTCTGATAGACGGCATTAATAGACTGCTCTGATAGACTGTATTAATAGACTGCTCTGATAGACGGCATTAATAGACTGCTCTGATAGACGGCATTAATAGACTGCTCTGATAGACGGCATTAATAGACTGCTCTGATAGACGGAATTAATAGACTGCTCTGATAGACGGCATTAATAGACTGCTCTGATAGATGGCATTAATAGACTGCTCTGATAGACGGCATTAATAGACTGCTCTGATAGACGGCATTAATAGACTGCTCTGATAGACGGAATTAATAGACTGCTCTGATAGACGGAATTAATAGACTGCTCTGATAGACGGCATTAATAGACTGCTCTGACAGATGGCAATAATAGACTGCTCTGATAGGCGGCATTAATAGACTGCTCTGATAGACGGAATTAATAGACTGCTCTGATAGGCGGCATTAATAGACTGCTCTGATAGACGGCATTAATAGACTGCTCTGACAGATGGCAATAATAGACTGCTCTGATAGGCGGCATTAATAGACTGCTCTGATAGACGGAATTAATAGACTGCTCTGATAGGCGGCATTAATAGACTGCTCTGATAGACGGAATTAATAGACTGCTCTGATAGACGGCATTAATAGACTGCTCTGATAGACGGTATTAATAGACTGCTCTGATAGACGGCATTAATAGACTGCTATGATAGACGGAATTAATAGACTGCTCTGATAGACAGCATCAATAGACTGCTCTGATAGACGGCATTAATAGACTGCTCTGATAGACTGCATTAATAGACTGCTCTGATAGACGGCATTAATAGACTGCTCTGATAGACTGCATTAATAGACTGCTCTGATAGACGGCATTATTAGACTGCTCTGATAGACGGCATTAATAGACTGCTCTGATAGACTGCATTAATAGACTGCTCTGATAGACGGAATTAATAGACTGCTCTGATAGACGGAATTAATAGACTGCTCTGATAGACGGAATTAATAGACTGCTCTGATAGACGGCATTAATAGACTGCTCTGATAGACGGCATTAATAGACTGCTCTGATAGACTGCTCTGATAGACGGCATTAATAGACTGCTCTGATAGACGGCATTAATAGACTGCTCTGATAGGCGGCATTAATAGACTGCTCTCATAGACGGCATTAATAGACTGCTCTGATAGACTGCATTAATAGACTGCTCTGATAGACTGCTCTGATAGACGGCATTAATAGACTGCTCTGATAGACGGCATTAATAGACTGCTCTGATAGACGGCATTAATAGACTGCTCTGATAGACTGCATTAATAGACTGCTCTGATAGACGGCATTAGTAGACTGCTCTGATAGACGGCATTAATAGACTGCTCTGATAGACGGCATTAGTAGACTGCTCTGATAGACGGTATTATTAGACTGCTCTGATAGACGGCATTAATAGACTGCTCTGATAGACGGCATTAGTAGACTGCTCTGATAGACGGTATTATTAGACTGCTCTGATAGACGACATTATTAGACGGCTCTGATAGACGGCATTATTAGACTGCTCTGATAGACGGCATCAATAGACTGCTCTGATAGACGGCATTAATAGACTGCTCTAATAGACGGAATTAATAGACTGCTCTGATAGACTGCATTAATAGACTGCTCTGATAGACGGCATTAGTAGACTGCTCTGATAGACGGTATTAATAGACTGCTCTGATAGACTGCATTAATAGACTGCTCTGATAGACTGCTCTGATAGACGGCATTATTAGACTGCTCTGATAGACGGCATTAGTAGACTGCTCTGATAGACGGAATTAATAGACTGCTCTGATAGACGGCATTAGTAGACTGCTCTGATAGACGGAATTAATAGACTGCTCTGATAGACTGCATTAGTAGACTGCTCTGATAGACGGAATTAATAGACTGCTCTGATAGACTGCATTAATAGACTGCTCTGATAGACGGAATTAATAGACTGCTCTGATAGACGGCATTAATAGACTGCTCTGATAGACGGCTCTGATAGACTGCTCTGATAGACGGCATTAGTAGACTGCTCTGATAGACGGCTCTGATAGACGACATTATTAGACTGCTCTGATAGACAGCATCAATAGACTGCTCTGATAGACGGCATTAATAGACTGCTCTGATAGACGGCATTAATAGACTGCTCTGATAGACGGCATTAATAGACTGCTCTGATAGACGGCATTAATAGACTGCTCTAATAGACGGAATTAATAGACTGCTCTGATAGACGGCATTAATAGACTGCTCTGATAGACGGCATTAATAGACTGCTCTGAAAGACGGCATTAATAGACTGCTCTGATAGACGGCATTAATAGACTGCTCTGATAGACGGCATTATTAGACTGCTCTGATAGACGGCATTAATAGACTGCTCTGATAGACGGTATTAATAGACTGCTCTGATAGACGGCATTAATAGACTGCTCTGATAGACGGCATTAATAGACTGCTCTGATAGACGGCATTAATAGACTGCTCTGATAGACGGCATTATTAGACTGCACTGATAGACGGCATTAATAGACTGCTCTGATAGACGGCATTATTAGACTGCTCTGATAGACGGCATTATTAGACTGCTCTGATAGACGGCATTAATAGACAGCTCTGATAGACGGCATTAATAGACTGCTCTGATAGACGGTATTATTAGACTGCTCTGATAGGCGGCATTAATAGACTGCTCTGATAGACGGTATTAATAGACTGCTGATAGACGGCATTAATAGACTGCTCTGATAGACGGCATTATTAGACGGCTCTGATAGACTGCTCTGATAGACGGCATTATTAGACTGCTCTGATAGGCGGCATTAATAGACTGCTCTGATAGACGGTATTAATAGACTGCTGATAGACGGCATTAATAGACTGCTCTGATAGACGACATTATTAGACGGCTCTGATAGACGGCATTATTAGACTGCTCTGATAGACTGCATTAATAGACTGCTCTGATAGACGGCATTAATAGACTGCTCTGATAGACGGCATTATTAGACTGCTCTGATAGACTGCATTAATAGACTGCTCTGATAGACGGCATTAATAGACTGCTCTGATAGACGGCATTAATAGACTGCTCTGATAGACGGCATTAATAGACTGCTCTGATAGACGGCATTAATAGACAGCTCTGATAGACGGCATTAATAGACAGCTCTGATAGACTGCATTAATAGACTGCTCTGATAGACGGCATTAATAGACTGCTCTGATAGACGGCATTAATAGACTGCTCTGATAGATGGCATTAATAGACTGCTCTGATAGACGGCATTAATAGACAGCTCTGATAGACGGCATTAGTAGACTGCTCTGATAGACGGCATTAATAGACAGCTCTGATAGACGGCATTAATAGACTGCTCTGATAGACGGTATTAATAGACTGCTCTGATAGACGGCATTAATAGACTGCTCTGATAGACGGCATTAATAGACTGCTCTGATAGACTGCATTAATAGACTGCTCTGATAGACGGCATTAGTAGACTGCTCTGATAGACGGCATTAATAGACTGCTCTGATAGACGGCATTAATAGACTGCTCTGATAGACTGCATTAATAGACTGCTCTGATAGACGGCATTAGTAGACTGCTCTGATAGACTGCATTAATAGACTGCTCTGATAGACGGTATTAATAGACTGCTCTGATAGACGGCATTAATAGACTGCTCTGATAGACGGCATTAATAGACTGCTCTGATAGACGGTATTATTAGACTGCTCTGATAGGCGGCATTAATAGACTGCTCTGATAGACGGTATTAATAGACTGCTGATAGACGGCATTAATAGACTGCTCTGATAGACGACATTATTAGACGGCTCTGATAGACGGCATTATTAGACTGCTCTGATAGACTGCTCTGATAGACGGCTCTGATAGACTGCTCTGATAGACGGCATTAGTAGACTGCTCTGATAGACGGTATTAATAGACTGCTCTGATAGACGGCATTAGTAGACTGCTCTGATAGACGGTATTAATAGACTGCTCTGATAGACTGCATTAATAGACTGCTCTGATAGACTGCTCTGATAGACGGCATTAGTAGACTGCTCTGATAGACGGCTCTGATAGACGGCATTATTAGACTGCTCTGATAGACGGCATTAGTAGACTGCTCTGATAGACGGAATTAATAGACTGCTCTGATAGACTGCATTAGTAGACTGCTCTGATAGACGGAATTAATAGACTGCTCTGATAGACTGCATTAATAGACTGCTCTGATAGACGGCTCTGATAGACGACATTATTAGACGGCTCTGATAGACTGCTCTGATAGACGGCATTATTAGACTGCTCTGATAGACGGCATTAGTAGACTGCTCTGATAGACGGCATTAATAGACTGCTCTGATAGACGGCATTAGTAGACTGCTCTGATAGACGGAATTAATAGACTGCTCTGATAGACTGCATTAATAGACTGCTCTGATAGACGGCATTAATAGACTGCTCTGATAGACGGCATTAGTAGACTGCTCTGATAGACGGCATTAATAGACTGCTCTGATAGACGGAATTAATAGACTGCTCTGATAGACGGCTCTGATAGACTGCTCTGATAGACGGCATTAGTAGACTGCTCTGATAGACGGCTCTGATAGACGACATTATTAGACTGCTCTGATAGACAGCATCAATAGACTGCTCTGATAGACGGCATTAATAGACTGCTCTGATAGACGGCATTAATAGACTGCTCTGATAGACGGCATTAATAGACTGCTCTGATAGACGGCATTAATAGACTGCTCTAATAGACGGAATTAATAGACTGCTCTGATAGACGGCATTAATAGACTGCTCTGATAGACGGCATTAATAGACTGCTCTGAAAGACGGCATTAATAGACTGCTCTGATAGACGGCATTAATAGACTGCTCTGATAGACGGCATTATTAGACTGCTCTGATAGACGGCATTAATAGACTGCTCTGATAGACGGTATTAATAGACTGCTCTGATAGACGGCATTAATAGACTGCTCTGATAGACGGCATTAATAGACTGCTCTGATAGACGGCATTAATAGACTGCTCTGATAGACGGCATTATTAGACTGCACTGATAGACGGCATTAATAGACTGCTCTGATAGACGGCATTATTAGACTGCTCTGATAGACGGCATTATTAGACTGCTCTGATAGACGGCATTAATAGACAGCTCTGATAGACGGCATTAATAGACTGCTCTGATAGACGGTATTATTAGACTGCTCTGATAGGCGGCATTAATAGACTGCTCTGATAGACGGTATTAATAGACTGCTGATAGACGGCATTAATAGACTGCTCTGATAGACGGCATTATTAGACGGCTCTGATAGACTGCTCTGATAGACGGCATTATTAGACTGCTCTGATAGGCGGCATTAATAGACTGCTCTGATAGACGGTATTAATAGACTGCTGATAGACGGCATTAATAGACTGCTCTGATATACGACATTATTAGACGGCTCTGATAGACTGCTCTGATAGACGGCATTATTAGACTGCTCTGATAGACTGCATTAATAGACTGCTCTGATAGACGGCATTAATAGACTGCTCTGATAGACGGCATTAATAGACTGCTCTGATAGACGGCATTAATAGACTGCTCTGATAGACGGCATTAATAGACAGCTCTGATAGACGGCATTAATAGACAGCTCTGATAGACTGCATTAATAGACTGCTCTGATAGACGGCATTAATAGACTGCTCTGATAGACGGCATTAATAGACTGCTCTGATAGATGGCATTAATAGACTGCTCTGATAGACGGCATTAATAGACAGCTCTGATAGACGGCATTAGTAGACTGCTCTGATAGACGGCATTAATAGACAGCTGATAGACGGCATTAATAGACTGCTCTGATAGACGGTATTAATAGACTGCTCTGATAGACGGCATTAATAGACTGCTCTGATAGACTGCATTAATAGACTGCTCTGATAGACGGCATTAGTAGACTGCTCTGATAGACGGCATTAATAGACTGCTCTGATAGACGGCATTAATAGACTGCTCTGATAGACGGCATTAATAGACTGCTCTGATAGACTGCATTAATAGACTGCTCTGATAGACGGCATTAGTAGACTGCTCTGATAGACGGCATTAATAGACTGCTCTGATAGACGGCATTAATAGACTGCTCTGATAGACGGTATTAATAGACTGCTCTGATAGACGGCATTAATAGACTGCTCTGATAGACGGCATTAATAGACTGCTCTGATAGACGGTATTATTAGACTGCTCTGATAGGCGGCATTAATAGACTGCTCTGATAGACGGTATTAATAGACTGCTGATAGACGGCATTAATAGACTGCTCTGATAGACGGCATTATTAGACGGCTCTGATAGACGGCATTATTAGACTGCTCTGATAGACTGCTCTGATAGACGGCTCTGATAGACTGCTCTGATAGACGGCATTAGTAGACTGCTCTGATAGACGGTATTAATAGACTGCTCTGATAGACGGCATTAATAGACTGCTCTGATAGACGGAATTAATAGACTGCTCTGATAGACGGAATTAATAGAGTGCTCTGATAGACGGCATTAATAGACTGCTCTGATAGACGGCATTAATAGAGTGCTCTGATAGACGGTATTATTAGACTGCTCTGATAGGCGGCATTAATAGACTGCTCTGATAGACGGCATTAATAGACTGCTCTGATAGACGGCATTAATAGACTGCTCTGATAGACGGCATTAATAGACTGCTCTGATAGACGGCATTAATAGACTGCTCTGATAGACTGCTCTGATAGACGGCATTATTAGACTGCTCTAATAGACGGAATTAATAGACTGCTCTGATAGACGGCATTAATAGACTGCTCTGATAGACGGCATTATTAGACTGCTCTGATAGACGGCATTAATAGACTGCTCTGATAGACGGCATTAATAGACTGCTCTGATAGACGGCATTAATAGACTGCTCTAATAGACGGAATTAATAGATTGCTCTGATAGACGGCATTAATAGACTGCTCTGATAGACGGCATTAATAGACTGCTCTGATAGACGGAATTAATAGACTGCTCTGATTGACAGCATTAATAGACTGCTCTGATAGACGGCATTATTAGACTGCTATGATAGACTGCTCTGATAGACGGCATTATTAGACTGCTCTGATAGACGGCATTAATAGACTGCTCTGATAGACGGAATTAATAGACTGCTCTGATAGACGGCATTAATAGACTGCTCTGATAGACGGCATTAATAGACTGCTCTGATAGACGGCATTAATAGACTGCTCTGATAGACGGCATTAATAGACTGCTCTGATAGACTGCATTAATAGACTGCTCTGATAGACGGCATTAGTAGACTGCTCTGATAGACGGTATTATTAGACTGCTCTGATAGACGGCATTAATAGACTGCTCTGATAGACGGCATTAATAGACTGCTCTGATAGACGGTATTATTAGACTGCTCTGATAGACGGCATTAATAGACTGTTCTGATAGACGGCATTAATAGACTGCTCTGATAGACGGCATTAATAGACTGCTCTGATAGACGGCATTAATAGACTGCTCTGATAGACGGTATTATTAGACTGCTCTGATAGACGGCATTAATAGACTGCTCTGATAGACGGCATTAATAGACTGCTCTGATAGACGGCATTAATAGACTGCTCTGATAGACGGTATTATTAGACTGCTCTGATAGGCGGCATTAATAGACTGCTCTGATAGACGGCATTAATAGACTGCTCTGATAGACTGCTCTGATAGACTGGCATTAATAGACTGCTCTGATAGACGGCATTAATAGACTGCTCTGATAGACTGCATTAATAGACTGCTCTGATAGACGGCATTAATAGACTGCTCTGATAGACGGCATTAATAGACTGCTCTGATAGACGGCATTAATAGACTGCTCTGATAGACGGCATTAATAGACTGCTCTGATAGACGGTATTATTAGACTGCTCTGATAGACGGCATTAATAGACTGCTCTGATAGACGGCATTAATAGACTGCTCTGATAGACGGTATTATTAGACTGCTCTGATAGACGGCATTAATAGACTGCTCTGATAGACGGCATTAATAGACTGCTCTGATAGACGGTATTATTAGACTGCTCTGATAGACGGCATTAATAGACTGCTCTGATAGACGGCATTAATAGACTGCTCTGATAGACGGCATTAATAGACTGCTCTGATAGACGGCATTAATAGACTGCTCTGATAGACGGCATTAATAGACTGCTCTGATAGACGGCATTAATAGACTGCTCTGATAGACGGTATTATTAGACTGCTCTGATAGACGGCATTAATAGACTGCTCTGATAGACGGCATTAATAGACTGCTCTGATAGACGGTATTATTAGACTGCTCTGATAGACGGCATTAATAGACTGCTCTGATAGACGGCATTAATAGACTGCTCTGATAGACGGTATTATTAGACTGCTCTGATAGACGGCATTAATAGACTGCTCTGATAGACGGCATTAATAGACTGCTCTGATAGACGGCATTAATAGACTGCTCTGATAGACGGCATTAATAGACTGCTCTGATAGACGGCATTAATAGACTGCTCTGATAGACGGCATTAATAGACTGCTCTGATAGACGGTATTATTAGACTGCTCTGATAGACGGCATTAATAGACTGCTCTGATAGACGGCATTAATAGACTGCTCTGATAGACGGTATTATTAGACTGCTCTGATAGACGGCATTAATAGACTGCTCTGATAGACGGCATTAATAGACTGCTCTGATAGACGGTATTATTAGACTGCTCTGATAGACGGCATTAATAGACTGCTCTGATAGACGGCATTAATAGACTGCTCTGATAGACGGCATTAATAGACTGCTCTGATAGACGGCATTAATAGACTGCTCTGATAGACGGTATTATTAGACTGCTCTGATAGGCGGCATTAATAGACTGCTCTGATAGACGGCATTAATAGACTGCTCTGATAGACTGCTCTGATAGACGGCATTAATAGACTGCTCTGATAGACGGCATTAATAGACTGCTCTGATAGACTGCATTAATAGACTGCTCTGATAGACGGCATTAATAGACTGCTCTGATAGACGGCATTAATAGACTGCTCTGATAGACGGCATTAATAGACTGCTCTGATAGACGGCATTAATAGACTGCTCTGATAGACGGCATTAATAGACTGCTCTGATAGACGGCATTAATAGACTGCTCTGATAGACGGTATTATTAGACTGCTCTGATAGACGGCATTAATAGACTGCTCTGATAGACGGCATTAGTAGACTGCTCTGATAGACGGCATTAATAGACTGCTCTGATAGACGGCATTAGTAGACTGCTCTGATAGACGGCATTAATAGACTGCTCTGATAGACGGCATTAGTAGACTGCTCTGATAGACGGCATTAATAGACTGCTCTGATAGACGGCATTAATAGACTGCTCTGATAGACTGCTCTGATAGACTGCTCTGATAGACGGCATTAGTAGACTGCTCTGATAGACTGCTCTGATAGACGGCATTAATAGACTGCATTAATAGACTGCTCTGATAGACGGCATTAATAGACTGCTCTGATAGACGGTATTATTAGACTGCTCTGATAGGCGGCATTAATAGACTGCTCTGATAGACAGCATTAATAGACTGCTCTGATAGACGGCATTAATAGACTGCTCTGATAGATGGTATTATTAGACTGCTCTGATAGACGGTATTATTAGACTGCTCTGATAGACGGCATTAATAGACTGCTCTGATAGACGGCATTAATAGACTGCTCTGATAGACGGTATTATTAGACTGCTCTGATAGGCGGCATTAATAGACTGCTCTGATAGACGGAATTAATAGACTGCTCTGATAGACGGAATTAATAGACTGCTCTGATAGACGGCATTAATAGACTGCTCTGATAGACGGCATTAATAGACTGCTCTGATAGACGGCATTAATAGACTGCTCTGATAGACGGCATTATTAGACTGCTCTGATAGACGGCATTATTAGACTGCTCTGATAGACGGAATTAATAGACTGCTCTGATAGACGGAATTAATAGACTGCTCTGATAGACGGAATTAATAGACTGCTCTGATAGACGGAATTAATAGACTGCTCTGATAGACGGCATTAATAGACTGCTCTGATAGACGGCATTAATAGACTGCTCTGATAGACGGCATTAATAGACTGCACTGATAGACGGCATTAATAGACTGCTCTGATAGACGGCATTATTAGACTGCTCTGATAGACGGCATTATTAGACTGCTCTGATAGACGGCATTAATAGACAGCTCTGATAGACGGCATTAATAGACTGCTCTGATAGACGGTATTATTAGACTGCTCTGATAGGCGGCATTAATAGACTGCTCTGATAGACGGCTCTGATAGACTGCTCTGATAGACGGCATTATTAGACGGCTCTGATAGACAGCATCAATAGACTGCTCTGATAGACGGCATTAATAGACTGCTCTGATAGACGGCTCTGATAGACGACATTATTAGATGGCTCTGATAGACTGCTCTGATAGACGGCATTATTAGACTGCTCTGATAGACAGCATCAATAGACTGCTCTGATAGACGGCATTAATAGACTGCTCTAATAGACGGAATTAATAGACTGCTCTGATAGACGGCATTAATAGACTGCTCTGATAGACGGCATTAATAGACTGCTCTGATAGACGGTATTATTAGACTGCTCTGATAGACGGCATTAATAGACTGCTCTGATAGACGGCATTAATAGACTGCTCTGATAGACGGCATTATTAGACTGCTCTGATAGACGGCATTAATAGACTGCTCTGATAGACGGAATTAATAGACTGCTCTGATAGACGGCATTAATAGACTGCTCTGATAGACGGCATTAATAGACTGCTCTAATAGACGGAATTAATAGACTGCTCTGATAGACGGCATTAATAGACTGCTCTGATAGACGGCATTAATAGACTGCTCTGATAGACGGCATTAATAGACTGCTCTGATAGACGGCATTATTAGACTGCTCTGATAGACGGCATTAATAGACTGCTCTGATAGACGGCATTAATAGACTGCTCTGATAGACGGCATTATTAGACTGCTCTGATAGACGGCATTAATAGACGGCATTATTAGACTGCTCTGATAGACGGCATTATTAGACTGCTCTGATAGACGGCATTAATAGACAGCTCTGATAGACGGCATTAATAGACTGCTCTGATAGACGGTATTATTAGACTGCTCTGATAGGCGGCATTAATAGACTGCTCTGATAGACGGTATTAATAGACTGCTGATAGACGGCATTAATAGACTGCTCTGATAGACGGCTCTGATAGACGACATTATTAGACGGCTCTGATAGACTGCTCTGATAGACGGCATTATTAGACTGCTCTGATAGACAGCATCAATAGACTGCTCTGATAGACGGCATTAATAGACTGCTCTAATAGACGGAATTAATAGACTGCTCTGATAGACGGCATTAATAGACTGCTCTGATAGACGGCATTAATAGACTGCTCTGATAGACGGTATTATTAGACTGCTCTGATAGACGGCATTAATAGACTGCTCTGATAGACGGCATTATTAGACTGCTCTGATAGACGGCATTAATAGACTGCTCTGATAGACGGCATTATTAGACTGCTCTGATAGACGGCATTAATAGACTGCTCTGATAGACGGAATTAATAGACTGCTCTGATAGACGGAATTAATAGACTGCTCTGATAGACGGCATTAATAGACTGCTCTGATAGATGGCATTAATAGACTGCTCTAATAGACGGAATTAATAGACTGCTCTGATAGACGGCATTAATAGACTGCTCTGATAGACGGCATTAATAGACTGCTCTGATAGACGGCATTAATAGACTGCTCTGATAGACGGCATTATTAGACTGCTCTGATAGACGGCATTAATAGACTGCTCTGATAGACGGCATTAATAGACTGCTCTGATAGACGGCATTAATAGACTGCTCTGATAGACGGCATTAGTAGACTGCTCTGATAGACGGTATTATTAGACTGCTCTGATAGACGGCATTAATAGACTGCTCTGATAGACGGAATTAATAGACTGCTCTGATAGACGGCATTAATAGACTGCTCTGATAGACGGCATTATTAGACTGCTCTGATAGACGGCATTATTAGACAGCTCTAAAAGACGGCATTAATAGACTGCTCTGATAGACGGCATTAATAGACTGCTCTGATAGACGGCATTATTAGACTGCTCTGATAGACGGCATTAATAGACTGCTCTGATAGACGGTATTAATAGACTGCTCTGATAGACGGCATTAATAGACTGCTCTGATAGACGGCATTAATAGACTGCTCTGATAGACGGCATTATTAGACTGCACTGATAGACGGCATTAATAGACTGCTCTGATAGACGGCATTATTAGACTGCTCTGATAGACGGCATTATTAGACTGCTCTGATAGACGGCATTAATAGACAGCTCTGATAGACGGCATTAATAGACTGCTCTGATAGACGGCATTATTAGACTGCACTGATAGACGGCATTAATAGACTGCTCTGATAGACGGCATTATTAGACTGCACTGATAGACGGCATTAATAGACTGCTCTGATAGACGGCATTATTAGACTGCTCTGATAGACGGCATTATTAGACTGCTCTGATAGACGGCATTAATAGACAGCTCTGATAGACGGCATTAATAGACTGCTCTGATAGACGGTATTATTAGACTGCTCTGATAGGCGGCATTAATAGACTGCTCTGATAGACGGTATTATTAGACTGCTCTGATAGGCGGCATTAATAGACAGCTCTGATAGACGGCATTATTAGACTGCTCTGATAGACGGCATTATTAGACTGCTGATAGACGGCATTAATAGACAGCTCTGATAGACGGCATTAATAGACTGCTCTGATAGACGGTATTATTAGACTGCTCTGATAGGCGGCATTAATAGACTGCTCTGATAGACGGCATTATTAGACTGCTCTGATAGACGGCATTAATAGACTGCTCTGATAGACGGCATTATTAGACTGCTCTGATAGACGGCATTAATAGACTGCTCTGATAGACGGCATTAATAGACTGCTCTGATAGACGGCATTATTAGACTGCTCTGATAGACGGCATTATTAGACTGCTCTGATAGACGGCATTAATAGACTGCTCTGATAGACGGCATTATTAGACTGCTCTGATAGACGGAATTAATAGACTGCTCTGATAGACGGCATTATTAGACTGCTCTGATAGACTGCATTATTAGACTGCTCTGATAGACTGCTCTGATAGACAGAATTAATAGACTGCTCTGATAGACGGCATTAATAGACTGCTCTGATAGACGGCATTATTAGACTGCTCTGATAGACGGCATTAATAGACTGCTCTGATAGACGGAATTAATAGACTGCTCTGATAGACGGCATTATTAGACTGCTCTGATAGACTGCTCTGATAGACGGAATTAATAGACTGCTCTGATAGACGGCATTAATAGACTGCTCTGATAGACGGCATTATTAGACTGCTCTGATAGACGGCATTATTAGACTGCTCTGATAGACGGCATTATTAGACTGCTCTAAGAGACGGCATTAATAGACTGCTCTAAAAGACGGCATTAATAGACTGCTCTGATAGACGGCATTAATAGACTGCTCTGATAGACGGTATTATTAGACTGCTCTGATAGACGGCATTAATAGACTGCACTGATAGACGGTATTATTAGACTGCTCTGATAGACGGCATTAATAGACTGCTCTAAAAGACGGCATTAATAGACTGCTCTGATAGACGGCATTAATAGACTGCTCTGATAGACGGCATTATTAGACTGCTCTGATAGACTGATCTGATAGACGGAATTAATAGACTGCTCTGATAGACGGCATTAATAGACTGCTCTGATAGACGGCATTATTAGACTGCTCTGATAGACGGCATTATTAGACTGCTCTGATAGACGGCATTATTAGACTGCTCTAAGAGACGGCATTAATAGACTGCTCTAAAAGACGGCATTAATAGACTGCTCTGATAGACGGCATTAATAGACTGCTCTGATAGACGGTATTATTAGACTGCTCTGATAGACGGCATTAATAGACTGCTCTGATAGACGGCATTAATAGACTGCTCTGATAGACGGCATTAATAGACTGCTCTGATAGACGGTATTATTAGACTGCACTGATAGACGGCATTAATAGACTGCTCTGATAGACGGTATTATTAGACTGCTCTGATAGACGGCATTAATAGACTGCTCTGATAGACGGTATTATTAGACTGCACTGATAGACGGCATTAATAGACTGCTCTGATAGACGGTATTATTAGACTGCTCTGATAGACGGCATTAATAGACTGCACTGATAGACGGTATTATTAGACTGCTCTGATAGACGGCATTAATAGACTGCTCTGATAGACGGCATTAATAGACTGCTCTGATAGACGGTATTATTAGACTGCTCTGATAGACGGCATTATTAGACTGCTCTGATAGACGGTATTATTAGACTGCACTGATAGACGGCATTAATAGACTGCTCTGATAGACGGCATTATTAGACTGCTCTGATAGACGGCATTAATAGACTGCTCTGATAGACTGCATTAATAGACTGCTCTGATAGACGGCATTAATAGACTGCTCTGATGGACGGCATTATTAGACTGCTCTGATAGACGGCATTAATAGACTGCTCTGATAGACGGCATTAATAGACTGCTCTGATAGACGGCATTATTAGACTGCTCTGATAGACGGTATTATTAGACTGCACTGATAGACGGCATTAATAGACTGCTCTGATAGACGGCATTATTAGACTGCTCTGATAGACGGCATTAATAGACTGCTCTGATAGACTGCATTAATAGACTGCTCTGATAGACGGTATTATTAGACTGCACTGATAGACGGCATTAATAGACTGCTCTGATAGACGGTATTATTAGACTGCACTGATAGACGGCATTAATAGACTGCTCTGATAGACTGCATTAATAGACTGCTCTGATAGACGGCATTAATAGACTGCTCTGATAGACTGCATTAATAGACTGCTCTGATAGACGGTATTATTAGACTGCTCTGATAGACTGCATTAATAGACTGCTCTGATAGACGGCATTAATAGACTGCTCTGATGGACGGCATTATTAGACTGCTCTGATAGACGGCATTATTAGACTGCTCTGATAGACGGCATTATTAGACTGCTCTGATAGACGGCATTAATAGACTGCTCTGATAGATGGCATTATTAGACTGCTCTGATAGACGGCATTATTAGACTGCTCTGATGGACGGCATTAATAGACTGTTCTGATAGACGGCATTTATAGACTGCTCTGATAGACGGCATTAATAGACTGCTCTGATAGACGGCATTAATAGACTGCTCTGATAGACGGCATTAATAGACTGCTCTGATAGACGGCATTAATAGACTGCACTGATAGACGGTATTAATAGACTGCTCTGATAGACGGCATTAATAGACTGCATTAATAGACTGCTCTGATAGACGGCATTAATAGACTGCTCTGATAGACGGTATTATTAGACTGCTCTGATAGGCGGCATTAATAGACTGCTCTGATAGACGGCATTAATAGACTGCTCTGATAGACGGCATTAATAGACTGCTCTGATAGACTGCTCTGATAGACGGAATTAATAGACTCTTCTGATAGACGGCATTATTAGACTGCTCTGATAGACGGCATTAATAGACTGCTCTGATAGACGGCATTAATAGACTGCTCTGATAGACGGCATTAATAGACTGCACTGATAGACGGTATTAATAGACTGCTCTGATAGACGGCATTAATAGACTGCATTAATAGACTGCTCTGATAGACGGCATTAATAGACTGCTCTGATAGACGGTATTATTAGACTGCTCTGATAGGCGGCATTAATAGACTGCTCTGATAGACGGCATTAATAGACTGCTCTGATAGACGGCATTAATAGACTGCTCTGATAGACTGCTCTGATAGACGGAATTAATAGACTCTTCTGATAGACGGCATTATTAGACTGCTCTGATAGACGGAATTAATAGACTGCTCTGATAGACGGAATTAATAGACTGCTCTGATAGACGGCATTAATAGACAGCTCTGATAGACGGCATTAATAGACTGCTCTGATAGACGGCATTAATAGACTGCATTAATAGACTGCTCTGATAGACGGCATTAATAGACTGCATTAATAGACTGCTCTGATAGACGGCATTAATAGACTGCTCTGATAGACGGTATTATTAGACTGCTCTGATAGGCGGCATTAATAGACTGCTCTGATAGACGGCATTAATAGACTGCTCTGATAGACGGTATTATTAGACTGCTCTGATAGACGGTATTATTAGACTGCTCTGATAGACGGCATTAATAGACTGCTCTGATAGACGGTATTATTAGACTGCTCTGATAGACGGCATTAATAGACTGCTCTGATAGACTGCATTAATAGACTGCTCTGATAGACGGCATTAATAGACTGCTCTGATAGACTGCATTAATAGACTGCTCTGATAGACGGTATTATTAGACTGCTCTGATAGACTGCATTAATAGACTGCTCTGATGGACGGCATTAATAGACTGCTCTGATGGACGGCATTATTAGACTGCTCTGATAGACGGCATTATTAGACTGCTCTGATAGACGGCATTATTAGACTGCTCTGATAGACGGCATTAATAGACTGCTCTGATAGATGGCATTATTAGACTGCTCTGATAGACGGCATTATTAGACTGCTCTGATGGACGGCATTAATAGACTGTTCTGATAGACGGCATTTATAGACTGCTCTGATAGACGGCATTAATAGACTGCTCTGATAGACGGCATTAATAGACTGCTCTGATAGACGGCATTAATAGACTGCTCTGATAGACGGCATTAATAGACTGCTCTGATAGACGGTATTAATAGACTGCTCTGATAGACGGCATTAATAGACTGCATTAATAGACTGCTCTGATAGACGGCATTAATAGACTGCTCTGATAGACGGTATTATTAGACTGCTCTGATAGGCGGCATTAATAGACTGCTCTGATAGACGGCATTAATAGACTGCTCTGATAGACTGCTCTGATAGACGGAATTAATAGACTCTTCTGATAGACGGCATTATTAGACTGCTCTGATAGACGGCATTAATAGACTGCTCTGATAGACGGCATTAATAGACAGCTCTGATAGACGGCATTAATAGACTGCTCTGATAGACGGCATTAATAGACTGCATTAATAGACTGCTCTGATAGACGGCATTAATAGACTGCTCTGATAGACGGTATTATTAGACTGCTCTGATAGGCGGCATTAATAGACTGCTCTGATAGACGGCATTAATAGACTGCTCTGATAGACGGTATTATTAGACTGCTCTGATAGACGGTATTATTAGACTGCTCTGATAGACGGCATTAATAGACTGCTCTGATAGACGGTATTATTAGACTGCTCTGATAGACGGCATTAATAGACTGCTCTGATAGACGGCATTAATAGACTGCTCTGATAGACGGTATTATTAGACTGCTCTGATAGACGGTATTATTAGACTGCTCTGATAGACGGCATTAATAGACTGCTCTGATAGACGGCATTAATAGACTGCTCTGATAGACGGCATTGATAGACTGCTCTGATAGACGGCATTAGTAGACTGCTCTGATAGACGGCATTAATAGACTGCTCTGATAGACGGCTCTGATAGACTGCTCTGATAGACGGCATTAGTAGACTGCTCTGATAGACGGCATTAATAGACTGCTCTGATAGACGGCTCTGATAGACTGCTCTGATAGACGGCATTAGTAGACTGCTCTGATAGACGGCTCTGATAGACGACATTATTAGACGGCTCTGATAGACGGCATTAGTAGACTGCTCTGATAGACGGTATTATTAGACTGCTCTGATAGACGGCATTAATAGACTGCTCTGATAGACGGCATTAATAGACTGCTCTGATAGACTGCTCTGATAGACTGCTCTGATAGACGGCATTAATAGACAGCTCTGATAGACGGCATTAATAGACTGCATTAATAGACAGCTCTGATAGACGGCATTAATAGACTGCTCTGATAGACGGTATTATTAGACTGCTCTGATAGGCGGCATTAATAGACTGCTCTGATAGACAGCATTAATAGACTGCTCTGATAGACGGCATTAATAGACTGCTCTGATAGATGGTATTATTAGACTGCTCTGATAGACGGCATTAATAGACTGCTCTGATAGACAGCATTAATAGACTGCTCTGATAGACGACATTATTAGACGGCTCTGATAGACGGCATTAATAGACTGCTCTGATAGACGGCATTAATAGACTGCTCTGATAGACTGCTCTGATAGACGGCATTAATAGACAGCATTAATAGACTGCTCTGATAGACGGCATTAATAGACTGCTCTGATAGACGGTATTATTAGACTGCTCTGATAGGCGGCATTAATAGACTGCTCTGATAGACAGCATTAATAGACTGCTCTGATAGACGGCATTAATAGACTGCTCTGATAGACGGTATTATTAGACTGCTCTGATAGACGGCATTAATAGACTGCTCTGATAGACAGCATTAATAGACTGCTCTGATAGACGGCATTAATAGACTGCTCTGATAGACTGTATTAATAGACTGCTCTGATAGACGGCATTAATAGACTGCTCTGATAGACGGCATTAATAGACTGCTCTGATAGACGGCATTAATAGACTGCTCTGATAGACGGAATTAATAGACTGCTCTGATAGACGGCATTAATAGACTGCTCTGATAGACGGCATTAATAGACTGCTCTGATAGACGGCATTAATAGACTGCTCTGATAGACGGAATTAATAGACTGCTCTGATAGACGGAATTAATAGACTGCTCTGATAGACGGCATTAATAGACTGCTCTGACAGATGGCAATAATAGACTGCTCTGATAGGCGGCATTAATAGACTGCTCTGATAGGCGGCATTAATAGACTGCTCTGATAGACGGCATTAATAGACTGCTCTGATAGACGGAATTAATAGACTGCTCTGATAGACGGCATTAATAGACTGCTCTGATAGACGGCATTATCAGACTGCTCTGATAGACGGCATTAATAGACTGCTCTGATAGACGGCATTAATAGACTGCTCTGATAGACGGTATTAATAGACTGCTCTGATAGACGGCATTATCAGACTGCTCTGATAGACAGCATCAATAGACTGCTCTGATAGACAGCATCAATAGACTGCTCTGATAGACGGCATTAATAGACTGCTCTGATAGGCGGCATTAATAGACTGCTCTGATAGACGGCATTAATAGACTGCTCTGATAGACGGAATTAATAGACTGCTCTGATAGACGGTATTAATAGACTGCTCTGATAGACGGCATTATCAGACTGCTCTGATAGACAGCATCAATAGACTGCTCTGATAGACGGCATTAATAGACTGCTCTGATAGACTGCATTAATAGACTGCTCTGATAGACGGCATTAATAGACTGCTCTGATAGACTGCATTAATAGACTGCTCTGATAGACGGCATTATTAGACTGCTCTGATAGACGGCATTAATAGACTGCTCTGATAGACTGCATTAATAGACTGCTCTGATAGACGGAATTAATAGACTGCTCTGATAGACGGAATTAATAGACTGCTCTGATAGACGGCATTAATAGACTGCTCTGATAGACGGCATTAATAGACTGCTCTGATAGACTGCTCTGATAGACGGCATTAATAGACTGCTCTGATAGACGGCATTAATAGACTGCTCTGATAGGCGGCATTAATAGACTGCTCTCATAGACGGCATTAATAGACTGCTCTGATAGACTGCATTAATAGACTGCTCTGATAGACGGTATTAATAGACTGCTCTGATAGACGGCATTAATAGACTGCTCTGATAGACGGCATTAATAGACTGCTCTGATAGACTGCATTAATAGACTGCTCTGATAGACGGCATTAGTAGACTGCTCTGATAGACGGCATTAATAGACTGCTCTGATAGACGGCATTAATAGACTGCTCTGATAGACGGCATTATTAGACTGCTCTGATAGACTGCATTAATAGACTGCTCTGATAGACGGCATTAGTAGACTGCTCTGATAGACGGCATTAATAGACTGCTCTGATAGACGGCATTAGTAGACTGCTCTGATAGACGGTATTATTAGACTGCTCTGATAGACGGCATTAATAGACTGCTCTGATAGACGGCATTAGTAGACTGCTCTGATAGACGGTATTATTAGACTGCTCTGATAGACGACATTATTAGACGGCTCTGATAGACGGCATTATTAGACTGCTCTGATAGACGGCATCAATAGACTGCTCTGATAGACGGCATTAATAGACTGCTCTAATAGACGGAATTAATAGACTGCTCTGATAGACTGCATTAATAGACTGCTCTGATAGACTGCTCTGATAGACGGCATTAGTAGACTGCTCTGATAGACGGTATTAATAGACTGCTCTGATAGACTGCATTAATAGACTGCTCTGATAGACTGCTCTGATAGACGGCATTAGTAGACTGCTCTGATAGACGGCTCTGATAGACGGCATTATTAGACTGCTCTGATAGACGGCATTAGTAGACTGCTCTGATAGACGGAATTAATAGACTGCTCTGATAGACTGCATTAGTAGACTGCTCTGATAGACGGAATTAATAGACTGCTCTGATAGACTGCATTAATAGACTGCTCTGATAGACGGCTCTGATAGACGACATTATTAGACGGCTCTGATAGACTGCTCTGATAGACGGCATTATTAGACTGCTCTGATAGACGGCATTAGTAGACTGCTCTGATAGACGGCATTAATAGACTGCTCTGATAGACGGCATTAGTAGACTGCTCTGATAGACGGAATTAATAGACTGCTCTGATAGACTGCATTAATAGACTGCTCTGATAGACGGCATTAATAGACTGCTCTGATAGACGGCATTAGTAGACTGCTCTGATAGACGGCATTAATAGACTGCTCTGATAGACGGAATTAATAGACTGCTCTGATAGACGGCATTAATAGACTGCTCTGATAGACGGCTCTGATAGACTGCTCTGATAGACGGCATTAGTAGACTGCTCTGATAGACGGCATTAATAGACTGCTCTGATAGACGGCTCTGATAGACTGCTCTGATAGACGGCATTAGTAGACTGCTCTGATAGACGGCTCTGATAGACGACATTATTAGACTGCTCTGATAGACAGCATCAATAGACTGCTCTGATAGACGGCATTAATAGACTGCTCTGATAGACGGCATTAATAGACTGCTCTGATAGACGGCATTAATAGACTGCTCTGATAGACGGCATTAATAGACTGCTCTAATAGACGGAATTAATAGACTGCTCTGATAGACGGCATTAATAGACTGCTCTGATAGACGGCATTAATAGACTGCTCTGAAAGACGGCATTAATAGACTGCTCTGATAGACGGCATTAATAGACTGCTCTGATAGACGGCATTATTAGACTGCTCTGATAGACGGCATTAATAGACTGCTCTGATAGACGGTATTAATAGACTGCTCTGATAGACGGCATTAATAGACTGCTCTGATAGACGGCATTAATAGACTGCTCTGATAGACGGCATTAATAGACTGCTCTGATAGACGGCATTATTAGACTGCACTGATAGACGGCATTAATAGACTGCTCTGATAGACGGCATTATTAGACTGCTCTGATAGACGGCATTATTAGACTGCTCTGATAGACGGCATTAATAGACAGCTCTGATAGACGGCATTAATAGACTGCTCTGATAGACGGTATTATTAGACTGCTCTGATAGGCGGCATTAATAGACTGCTCTGATAGACGGTATTAATAGACTGCTGATAGACGGCATTAATAGACTGCTCTGATAGACGGCATTATTAGACGGCTCTGATAGACTGCTCTGATAGACGGCATTATTAGACTGCTCTGATAGGCGGCATTAATAGACTGCTCTGATAGACGGTATTAATAGACTGCTGATAGACGGCATTAATAGACTGCTCTGATAGACGGCATTAATAGACAGCTCTGATAGACGGCATTAATAGACAGCTCTGATAGACTGCATTAATAGACTGCTCTGATAGACGGCATTAATAGACTGCTCTGATAGACTGCTCTGATAGACGGCATTATTAGACTGCTCTGATAGACTGCATTAATAGACTGCTCTGATAGACGGCATTAATAGACTGCTCTGATAGACGGCATTAATAGACTGCTCTGATAGACGGCATTAATAGACTGCTCTGATAGACGGCATTAATAGACAGCTCTGATAGACGGCATTAATAGACAGCTCTGATAGACTGCATTAATAGACTGCTCTGATAGACGGCATTAATAGACTGCTCTGATAGACGGCATTAATAGACTGCTCTGATAGATGGCATTAATAGACTGCTCTGATAGACGGCATTAATAGACAGCTCTGATAGACGGCATTAGTAGACTGCTCTGATAGACGGCATTAATAGACAGCTCTGATAGACGGCATTAATAGACAGCTCTGATAGACGGCATTAATAGACTGCTCTGATAGACGGCATTATTAGACTGCTCTGATAGACGGCATTAATAGACTGCTCTGATAGGCGGCATTAATAGACTGCTCTGATAGACGGCATTAATAGACTGCTCTGATAGACGGTATTAATAGACTGCTCTGATAGACGGCATTAATAGACTGCTCTGATAGACGGCATTAATAGACTGCTCTGATAGACTGCATTAATAGACTGCTCTGATAGACGGCATTAGTAGACTGCTCTGATAGACGGCATTAATAGACTGCTCTGATAGACGGCATTAATAGACTGCTCTGATAGACGGCATTAATAGACTGCTCTGATAGACTGCATTAATAGACTGCTCTGATAGACGGCATTAGTAGACTGCTCTGATAGACGGCATTAATAGACTGCTCTGATAGACGGCATTAATAGACTGCTCTGATAGACGGTATTAATAGACTGCTCTGATAGACGGCATTAATAGACTGCTCTGATAGACGGCATTAATAGACTGCTCTGATAGACGGTATTATTAGACTGCTCTGATAGGCGGCATTAATAGACTGCTCTGATAGACGGTATTAATAGACTGCTCTGATAGACGGCATTAATAGACTGCTCTGATAGACGGTATTATTAGACTGCTCTGATAGGCGGCATTAATAGACTGCTCTGATAGACGGCATTAATAGACTGCTCTGATAGACTGCTCTGATAGACTGGCATTAATAGACTGCTCTGATAGACGGCATTAATAGACTGCTCTGATAGACTGCATTAATAGACTGCTCTGATAGACGGCATTAATAGACTGCTCTGATAGACGGCATTAATAGACTGCTCTGATAGACGGCATTAATAGACTGCTCTGATAGACGGCATTAATAGACTGCTCTGATAGACGGCATTAATAGACTGCTCTGATAGACGGTATTATTAGACTGCTCTGATAGACGGCATTAATAGACTGCTCTGATAGACGGCATTAATAGACTGCTCTGATAGACGGCATTAATAGACTGCTCTGATAGACGGCATTAATAGACTGCTCTGATAGACGGCATTAATAGACTGCTCTGATAGACGGTATTATTAGACTGCTCTGATAGGCGGCATTAATAGACTGCTCTGATAGACGGCATTAATAGACTGCTCTGATAGACTGCTCTGATAGACGGCATTAATAGACTGCTCTGATAGACGGCATTAATAGACTGCTCTGATAGACTGCATTAATAGACTGCTCTGATAGACGGCATTAATAGACTGCTCTGATAGACGGCATTAATAGACTGCTCTGATAGACGGCATTAATAGACTGCTCTGATAGACGGCATTAATAGACTGCTCTGATAGACGGCATTAATAGACTGCTCTGATAGACGGCATTAATAGACTGCTCTGATAGACGGTATTATTAGACTGCTCTGATAGACGGCATTAATAGACTGCTCTGATAGACGGCATTAGTAGACTGCTCTGATAGACGGCATTAATAGACTGCTCTGATAGACGGCATTAGTAGACTGCTCTGATAGACGGCATTAATAGACTGCTCTGATAGACGGCATTAGTAGACTGCTCTGATAGACGGCATTAATAGACTGCTCTGATAGACGGCATTAATAGACTGCTCTGATAGACTGCTCTGATAGACTGCTCTGATAGACGGCATTAGTAGACTGCTCTGATAGACTGCTCTGATAGACGGCATTAATAGACTGCATTAATAGACTGCTCTGATAGACGGCATTAATAGACTGCTCTGATAGACGGTATTATTAGACTGCTCTGATAGGCGGCATTAATAGACTGCTCTGATAGACAGCATTAATAGACTGCTCTGATAGACGGCATTAATAGACTGCTCTGATAGATGGTATTATTAGACTGCTCTGATAGACGGTATTATTAGACTGCTCTGATAGACGGCATTAATAGACTGCTCTGATAGACAGCATTAATAGACTGCTCTGATAGACGGCATTAATAGACTGCTCTGATAGACGGTATTATTAGACTGCTCTGATAGGCGGCATTAATAGACTGCTCTGATAGACGGAATTAATAGACTGCTCTGATAGACGGAATTAATAGACTGCTCTGATAGACGGCATTAATAGACTGCTCTGATAGACGGCATTAATAGACTGCTCTGATAGACTGCATTAATAGACTGCTCTGATAGACGGCATTATTAGACTGCTCTGATAGACGGCATTAATAGACTGCTCTGATAGACGGTATTATTAGACTGCTCTGATAGGCGGTATTATTAGACTGCTCTGATAGGCGGCATTAATAGACTGCTCTGATAGACGGCATTAATAGACTGCTCTGATAGACGGAATTAATAGACTGCTCTGATAGACGGCATTAATAGACTGCTCTGATAGACTGCTCTGATAGACGGCTCTGATAGACTGCTCTGATAGACGGCATTAGTAGACTGCTCTGATAGACGGTATTAATAGACTGCTGATAGACGGCATTAATAGACTGCTCTGATAGACGGCATTAATAGACTGCTCTGATAGACGGTATTATTAGACTGCTCTGATAGACGGCATTAATAGACTGCTCTGATAGACGGTATTATTAGACTGCTCTGATAGACTGAATTAATAGACTGCTCTGATAGACGGCATTAATAGACTGCTCTGATAGACGGCATTAATAGACTGCTCTGATAGACGGCATTAATAGACTGCTCTGATAGATGGCATTATTAGACTGCTCTGATAGATGGCATTAATAGACTGCTCTGATAGACGGCATTAATAGACTGCTCTGATAGACGGCATTAATAGACTGCTCTGATAGACGGCATTAATAGACTGCTCTGATAGACGGCATTAATAGACTGCTCTGATAGACGGCATTAATAGACTGCTCTGATAGACGGCATTAATAGACTGCTCTGATAGACGGAATTAATAGACTGCTCTGATTGACGGCATTAATAGACTGTTCTGATAGACGGCATTAATAGACTGCTCTTATAGACGGCATTAATAGACTGCTCTGATAGACGGCATTAATAGACTGCTCTGATAGACGGCATTAATAGACTGCTCTGATAGACGGCATTAATAGACTGCTCTGATTGACAGCATTAATAGACTGTTCTGATAGACGGCATTAATAGACTGCTCTGATAGACGGCATTAATAGACTGCTCTGATAGACGGCATTAATAGACTGCTCTGATAGACGGCATTAATAGATTGCTCTGATAGACGGCATTAATAGACTGCTCTGATAGACGGTATTAATAGACTGCACTGATAGACGGCATTAATAGACTGCTCTGATAGACGGCATTAATAGACTGCTCTGATAGACGGCATTAATAGACTGCATTAATAGACTGCTCTAATAGACTGCATTAATAGACTGCTCTGATAGACGGCATTAATAGACTGCTCTGATAGACGGCATTAATAGACTGCTCTGATAGACGGCATTAATAGACTGCATTAATAGACTGCTCTGATAGACTGCATTAATAGACTGCTCTGATAGACGGCATTAATAGACTGCATTAATAGACTGCTCTGATAGACTGCATTAATAGACTGCTCTGATAGACGGCATTAATAGACTGCTCTGATAGACGGCATTAATAGACAGCTCTGATAGACGGCATTAATAGACAGCTCTGATAGACGGTATTAATAGACAGCTCTGATAGACGGCATTAATAGACTGCTCTGATAGACGGCATTAATAGACTGCACTGATAGACGGCATTAATAGACTGCTCTGATAGACGGCATTAATAGACTGCATTAATAGACTGCATTAATAGACTGCTCTGATAGACGGCATTAATAGACTGCTCTAATAGACTGCATTAATAGACTGCTCTGATAGACGGCATTAATAGACTGCTCTGATAGACGGCATTAATAGACTGCTCTGATAGACGGCATTAATAGACGGCATTAATAGACTGCTCTGATAGACTGCATTAATAGACTGCTCTGATAGACGGAATTAATAGACTGCTCTGATAGACGGAATTAATAGACTGCTCTGATAGACGGCATTAATAGACTGCATTAATAGACTGCTCTGATAGACTGCATTAATAGACTGCTCTGATAGACGGAATTAATAGACTGCTCTGATAGACGGAATTAATAGACTGCTCTGATAGACGGCATTAATAGACTGCTCTGATAGACGGAATTAATAGACTACTCTGATAGACGGCATTATTAGACTGCTCTGATGGACGGCATTAATAGACTGCTCTGATAGACGGCATTAATAGACTGCTCTGATAGACGGCATTATTAGACTGCTCTGATAGACGGCATTATTAGACTGCTCTGATAGACGGCATTAATAGACTGCTCTGATGGACGGCATTAATAGACTGCTCTGATAGACGGTATTATTAGACTGCACTGATAGACGGCATTAATAGACTGCTCTGATAGACGGCATTATTAGACTGCTCTGATGGACGGCATTAATAGACTGCTCTGATAGACGGCATTAATAGACTGCTCTGATAGACGGCATTATTAGACTGCTCTGATAGACGGCATTATTAGACTGCTCTGATAGACGGCATTATTAGACTGCTCTGATGGACGGCATTAATAGACTGCTCTGATAGACGGCATTAATAGACTGCTCTGATAGACGGCATTATTAGACTGCTCTGATAGACGGCATTATTAGACTGCTCTGATAGACGGCATTAATAGACTGCTCTGATAGACGGCATTATTAGACTGCTCTGATAGACGGCATTAATAGACTGCTCTGATAGACGGCATTAATAGACTGCTCTGATAGACGGCATTATTAGACTGCTCTGATAGACGGCATTATTAGACTGCTCTGATAGACGGCATTAATAGACTGCTCTGATAGACGGCATTATTAGACTGCTCTGATAGACGGAATTAATAGACTGCTCTGATAGACGGCATTATTAGACTGCTCTGATAGACTGCATTATTAGACTGCTCTGATAGACTGATCTGATAGACAGAATTAATAGACTGCTCTGATAGACGGCATTAATAGACTGCTCTGATAGACGGCATTATTAGACTGCTCTGATAGACGGCATTAATAGACTGCTCTGATAGACGGAATTAATAGACTGCTCTGATAGACGGCATTATTAGACTGCTCTGATAGACTGCTCTGATAGACGGAATTAATAGACTGCTCTGATAGACGGCATTAATAGACTGCTCTGATAGACGGCATTATTAGACTGCTCTGATAGACGGCATTATTAGACTGCTCTGATAGACGGCATTATTAGACTGCTCTAAGAGACGGCATTAATAGACTGCTCTAAAAGACGGCATTAATAGACTGCTCTGATAGACGGCATTAATAGACTGCTCTGATAGACGGTATTATTAGACTGCTCTGATAGACGGCATTAATAGACTGCACTGATAGACGGTATTATTAGACTGCTCTGATAGACGGCATTAATAGACTGCTCTAAAAGACGGCATTAATAGACTGCTCTGATAGACGGCATTAATAGACTGCTCTGATAGACGGCATTATTAGACTGCTCTGATAGACTGATCTGATAGACGGAATTAATAGACTGCTCTGATAGACGGCATTAATAGACTGCTCTGATAGACGGCATTATTAGACTGCTCTGATAGACGGCATTATTAGACTGCTCTGATAGACGGCATTATTAGACTGCTCTAAGAGACGGCATTAATAGACTGCTCTAAAAGACGGCATTAATAGACTGCTCTGATAGACGGCATTAATAGACTGCTCTGATAGACGGTATTATTAGACTGCTCTGATAGACGGCATTAATAGACTGCTCTGATAGACGGCATTAATAGACTGCTCTGATAGACGGCATTAATAGACTGCTCTGATAGACGGTATTATTAGACTGCACTGATAGACGGCATTAATAGACTGCTCTGATAGACGGTATTATTAGACTGCTCTGATAGACGGCATTAATAGACTGCTCTGATAGACGGTATTATTAGACTGCACTGATAGACGGCATTAATAGACTGCTCTGATAGACGGTATTATTAGACTGCTCTGATAGACGGCATTAATAGACTGCACTGATAGACGGTATTATTAGACTGCTCTGATAGACGGCATTAATAGACTGCTCTGATAGACGGCATTAATAGACTGCTCTGATAGACGGCATTAATAGACTGCTCTGATAGACTGCATTAATAGACTGCTCTGATAGACGGCATTAATAGACTGCTCTGATGGACGGCATTATTAGACTGCTCTGATAGACGGCATTAATAGACTGCTCTGATAGACGGCATTAATAGACTGCTCTGATAGACGGCATTATTAGACTGCTCTGATAGACGGTATTATTAGACTGCACTGATAGACGGCATTAATAGACTGCTCTGATAGACGGCATTATTAGACTGCTCTGATAGACGGCATTAATAGACTGCTCTGATAGACTGCATTAATAGACTGCTCTGATAGACGGTATTATTAGACTGCACTGATAGACGGCATTATTAGACTGCTCTGATAGACGGCATTAATAGACTGCTCTGATAGACGGCATTATTAGACTGCTCTGATAGACGGTATTATTAGACTGCACTGATAGACGGCATTAATAGACTGCTCTGATAGACTGCATTAATAGACTGCTCTGATAGACGGCATTAATAGACTGCTCTGATAGACTGCATTAATAGACTGCTCTGATAGACGGTATTATTAGACTGCTCTGATAGACTGCATTAATAGACTGCTCTGATAGACTGCATTAATAGACTGCTCTGATAGACTGCATTAATAGACTGCTCTGATAGACGGCATTAATAGACTGCTCTGATGGACGGCATTATTAGACTGCTCTGATAGACGGCATTAATAGACTGCTCTGATAGACGGCATTAATAGACTGCTCTGATAGACGGCATTATTAGACTGCTCTGATAGACGGTATTATTAGACTGCACTGATAGACGGCATTAATAGACTGCTCTGATAGACGGCATTATTAGACTGCTCTGATAGACGGCATTAATAGACTGCTCTGATAGACTGCATTAATAGACTGCTCTGATAGACGGTATTATTAGACTGCACTGATAGACGGCATTAATAGACTGCTCTGATAGACGGTATTATTAGACTGCACTGATAGACGGCATTAATAGACTGCTCTGATAGACTGCATTAATAGACTGCTCTGATAGACGGCATTAATAGACTGCTCTGATGGACGGCATTAATAGACTGCTCTGATAGACGGCATTAATAGACTGCTCTGATAGACGGCATTATTAGACTGCTCTGATAGACGGCATTATTAGACTGCTCTGATAGATGGCATTATTAGACTGCTCTGATAGACGGCATTATTAGACTGCTCTGATGGACGGCATTAATAGACTGCTCTGATAGACGGCATTAATAGACTGCTCTGATAGACGGCATTATTAGACTGCTCTGATAGACGGCATTATTAGACTGCTCTGATAGACGGCATTAATAGACTGCTCTGATAGATGGCATTATTAGACTGCTCTGATAGACGGCATTATTAGACTGCTCTGATGGACGGCATTAATAGACTGTTCTGATAGACGGCATTTATAGACTGCTCTGATAGACGGCATTAATAGACTGCTCTGATAGACGGCATTAATAGACTGCTCTGATAGACGGCATTAATAGACTGCTCTGATAGACGGCATTAATAGACTGCTCTGATAGACGGTATTAATAGACTGCTCTGATAGACGGCATTAATAGACTGCATTAATAGACTGCTCTGATAGACGGCATTAATAGACTACTCTGATAGACGGTATTATTAGACTGCTCTGATAGGCGGCATTAATAGACTGCTCTGATAGACGGCATTAATAGACTGCTCTGATAGACGGCATTAATAGACTGCTCTGATAGACTGCTCTGATAGACGGAATTAATAGACTCTTCTGATAGACGGCATTATTAGACTGCTCTGATAGACGGCATTAATAGACTGCTCTGATAGACGGCATTAATAGACAGCTCTGATAGACGGCATTAATAGACTGCATTAATAGACTGCTCTGATAGACGGCATTAATAGACTGCATTAATAGACTGCTCTGATAGACGGCATTAATAGACTGCTCTGATAGACGGTATTATTAGACTGCTCTGATAGGCGGCATTAATAGACTGCTCTGATAGACGGCATTAATAGACTGCTCTGATAGACGGTATTATTAGACTGCTCTGATAGACGGTATTATTAGACTGCTCTGATAGACGGCATTAATAGACTGCTCTGATAGACGGTATTATTAGACTGCTCTGATAGACGGCATTAATAGACTGCTCTGATAGACGGCATTAATAGACTGCTCTGATAGACGGTATTATTAGACTGCTCTGATAGACGGCATTAATAGACTGCTCTGATAGACGGCATTAATAGACTGCTCTGATAGACGGCATTGATAGACTGCTCTGATAGACGGCATTAGTAGACTGCTCTGATAGACGGCATTAATAGACTGCTCTGATAGACTGCTCTGATAGACGGCTCTGATAGACTGCTCTGATAGACGGCATTAGTAGACTGCTCTGATAGACGGCATTAATAGACTGCTCTGATAGACGGCTCTGATAGACTGCTCTGATAGACGGCATTAGTAGACTGCTCTGATAGACGGCTCTGATAGACGACATTATTAGACGGCTCTGATAGACTGCTCTGATAGACGGCATTAGTAGACTGCTCTGATAGACGGTATTATTAGACTGCTCTGATAGACGACATTATTAGACGGCTCTGATAGACGGCATTAATAGACTGCTCTGATAGACGGCATTAATAGACTGCTCTGATAGACTGCTCTGATAGACTGCTCTGATAGACGGCATTAATAGACAGCTCTGATAGACGGCATTAATAGACTGCATTAATAGACAGCTCTGATAGACGGCATTAATAGACTGCTCTGATAGACGGTATTATTAGACTGCTCTGATAGGCGGCATTAATAGACTGCTCTGATAGACAGCATTAATAGACTGCTCTGATAGACGGCATTAATAGACTGCTCTGATAGATGGTATTATTAGACTGCTCTGATAGACGGCATTAATAGACTGCTCTGATAGACAGCATTAATAGACTGCTCTGATAGACGACATTATTAGACGGCTCTGATAGACGGCATTAATAGACTGCTCTGATAGACGGCATTAATAGACTGCTCTGATAGACTGCTCTGATAGACTGCTCTGATAGACGGCATTAATAGACAGCATTAATAGACTGCTCTGATAGACGGCATTAATAGACTGCTCTGATAGACGGTATTATTAGACTGCTCTGATAGGCGGCATTAATAGACTGCTCTGATAGACAGCATTAATAGACTGCTCTGATAGACGGCATTAATAGACTGCTCTGATAGACGGTATTATTAGACTGCTCTGATAGACGGCATTAATAGACTGCTCTGATAGACAGCATTAATAGACTGCTCTGATAGACGGCATTAATAGACTGCTCTGATAGACTGTATTAATAGACTGCTCTGATAGACGGCATTAATAGACTGCTCTGATAGACGGCATTAATAGACTGCTCTGATAGACGGCATTAATAGACTGCTCTGATAGACGGAATTAATAGACTGCTCTGATAGACGGCATTAATAGACTGCTCTGATAGATGGCATTAATAGACTGCTCTGATAGACGGCATTAATAGACTGCTCTGATAGACGGCATTAATAGACTGCTCTGATAGACGGAATTAATAGACTGCTCTGATAGACGGAATTAATAGACTGCTCTGATAGACGGCATTAATAGACTGCTCTGACAGATGGCAATAATAGACTGCTCTGATAGGCGGCATTAATAGACTGCTCTGATAGACGGAATTAATAGACTGCTCTGATAGGCGGCATTAATAGACTGCTCTGATAGACGGCATTAATAGACTGCTCTGACAGATGGCAATAATAGACTGCTCTGATAGGCGGCATTAATAGACTGCTCTGATAGACGGAATTAATAGACTGCTCTGATAGGCGGCATTAATAGACTGCTCTGATAGACGGAATTAATAGACTGCTCTGATAGACGGCATTAATAGACTGCTCTGATAGACGGTATTAATAGACTGCTCTGATAGACGGCATTAATAGACTGCTATGATAGACGGAATTAATAGACTGCTCTGATAGACAGCATCAATAGACTGCTCTGATAGACGGCATTAATAGACTGCTCTGATAGACTGCATTAATAGACTGCTCTGATAGACGGCATTATTAGACTGCTCTGATAGACGGCATTAATAGACTGCTCTGATAGACTGCATTAATAGACTGCTCTGATAGACGGAATTAATAGACTGCTCTGATAGACGGAATTAATAGACTGCTCTGATAGACGGAATTAATAGACTGCTCTGATAGACGGCATTAATAGACTGCTCTGATAGACGGCATTAATAGACTGCTCTGATAGACTGCTCTGATAGACGGCATTAATAGACTGCTCTGATAGACGGCATTAATAGACTGCTCTGATAGGCGGCATTAATAGACTGCTCTCATAGACGGCATTAATAGACTGCTCTGATAGACTGCATTAATAGACTGCTCTGATAGACTGCTCTGATAGACGGCATTAATAGACTGCTCTGATAGACGGCATTAATAGACTGCTCTGATAGACGGCATTAATAGACTGCTCTGATAGACTGCATTAATAGACTGCTCTGATAGACGGCATTAGTAGACTGCTCTGATAGACGGCATTAATAGACTGCTCTGATAGACGGCATTAGTAGACTGCTCTGATAGACGGTATTATTAGACTGCTCTGATAGACGGCATTAATAGACTGCTCTGATAGACGGCATTAGTAGACTGCTCTGATAGACGGTATTATTAGACTGCTCTGATAGACGACATTATTAGACGGCTCTGATAGACGGCATTATTAGACTGCTCTGATAGACGGCATCAATAGACTGCTCTGATAGACGGCATTAATAGACTGCTCTAATAGACGGAATTAATAGACTGCTCTGATAGACTGCATTAATAGACTGCTCTGATAGACGGCATTAGTAGACTGCTCTGATAGACGGTATTAATAGACTGCTCTGATAGACTGCATTAATAGACTGCTCTGATAGACTGCTCTGATAGACGGCATTATTAGACTGCTCTGATAGACGGCATTAGTAGACTGCTCTGATAGACGGAATTAATAGACTGCTCTGATAGACGGAATTAATAGACTGCTCTGATAGACGGCATTAGTAGACTGCTCTGATAGACGGAATTAATAGACTGCTCTGATAGACGGAATTAATAGACTGCTCTGATAGACTGCATTAGTAGACTGCTCTGATAGACGGAATTAATAGACTGCTCTGATAGACTGCATTAATAGACTGCTCTGATAGACGGAATTAATAGACTGCTCTGATAGACGGCATTAATAGACTGCTCTGATAGACGGCTCTGATAGACTGCTCTGATAGACGGCATTAGTAGACTGCTCTGATAGACGGCTCTGATAGACGACATTATTAGACTGCTCTGATAGACAGCATCAATAGACTGCTCTGATAGACGGCATTAATAGACTGCTCTGATAGACGGCATTAATAGACTGCTCTGATAGACGGCATTAATAGACTGCTCTGATAGACGGCATTAATAGACTGCTCTAATAGACGGAATTAATAGACTGCTCTGATAGACGGCATTAATAGACTGCTCTGATAGACGGCATTAATAGACTGCTCTGAAAGACGGCATTAATAGACTGCTCTGATAGACGGCATTAATAGACTGCTCTGATAGACGGCATTATTAGACTGCTCTGATAGACGGCATTAATAGACTGCTCTGATAGACGGTATTAATAGACTGCTCTGATAGACGGCATTAATAGACTGCTCTGATAGACGGCATTAATAGACTGCTCTGATAGACGGCATTAATAGACTGCTCTGATAGACGGCATTATTAGACTGCACTGATAGACGGCATTAATAGACTGCTCTGATAGACGGCATTATTAGACTGCTCTGATAGACGGCATTATTAGACTGCTCTGATAGACGGCATTAATAGACAGCTCTGATAGACGGCATTAATAGACTGCTCTGATAGACGGTATTATTAGACTGCTCTGATAGGCGGCATTAATAGACTGCTCTGATAGACGGTATTAATAGACTGCTGATAGACGGCATTAATAGACTGCTCTGATAGACGGCATTATTAGACGGCTCTGATAGACTGCTCTGATAGACGGCATTATTAGACTGCTCTGATAGGCGGCATTAATAGACTGCTCTGATAGACGGTATTAATAGACTGCTGATAGACGGCATTAATAGACTGCTCTGATAGACGACATTATTAGACGGCTCTGATAGACGGCATTATTAGACTGCTCTGATAGACTGCATTAATAGACTGCTCTGATAGACGGCATTAATAGACTGCTCTGATAGACGGCATTATTAGACTGCTCTGATAGACTGCATTAATAGACTGCTCTGATAGACGGCATTAATAGACTGCTCTGATAGACGGCATTAATAGACTGCTCTGATAGACGGCATTAATAGACTGCTCTGATAGACGGCATTAATAGACAGCTCTGATAGACGGCATTAATAGACAGCTCTGATAGACTGCATTAATAGACTGCTCTGATAGACGGCATTAATAGACTGCTCTGATAGACGGCATTAATAGACTGCTCTGATAGACGGCATTAATAGACTGCTCTGATAGACGGCATTAATAGACAGCTCTGATAGACGGCATTAGTAGACTGCTCTGATAGACGGCATTAATAGACAGCTCTGATAGACGGCATTAATAGACTGCTCTGATAGACGGTATTAATAGACTGCTCTGATAGACGGCATTAATAGACTGCTCTGATAGACGGCATTAATAGACTGCTCTGATAGACTGCATTAATAGACTGCTCTGATAGACGGCATTAATAGACTGCTCTGATAGACGGCATTAATAGACTGCTCTGATAGACTGCATTAATAGACTGCTCTGATAGACGGCATTAGTAGACTGCTCTGATAGACTGCATTAATAGACTGCTCTGATAGACGGTATTAATAGACTGCTCTGATAGACGGCATTAATAGACTGCTCTGATAGACGGCATTAATAGACTGCTCTGATAGACGGTATTATTAGACTGCTCTGATAGGCGGCATTAATAGACTGCTCTGATAGACGGTATTAATAGACTGCTGATAGACGGCATTAATAGACTGCTCTGATAGACGACATTATTAGACGGCTCTGATAGACGGCATTATTAGACTGCTCTGATAGACTGCTCTGATAGACGGCTCTGATAGACTGCTCTGATAGACGGCATTAGTAGACTGCTCTGATAGACGGTATTAATAGACTGCTCTGATAGACGGCATTAGTAGACTGCTCTGATAGACGGTATTAATAGACTGCTCTGATAGACTGCATTAATAGACTGCTCTGATAGACTGCTCTGATAGACGGCATTAGTAGACTGCTCTGATAGACGGCTCTGATAGACGGCATTATTAGACTGCTCTGATAGACGGCATTAGTAGACTGCTCTGATAGACGGAATTAATAGACTGCTCTGATAGACTGCATTAGTAGACTGCTCTGATAGACGGAATTAATAGACTGCTCTGATAGACTGCATTAATAGACTGCTCTGATAGACGGCTCTGATAGACGACATTATTAGACGGCTCTGATAGACTGCTCTGATAGACGGCATTATTAGACTGCTCTGATAGACGGCATTAGTAGACTGCTCTGATAGACGGCATTAATAGACTGCTCTGATAGACGGCATTAGTAGACTGCTCTGATAGACGGAATTAATAGACTGCTCTGATAGACTGCATTAATAGACTGCTCTGATAGACGGCATTAATAGACTGCTCTGATAGACGGCATTAGTAGACTGCTCTGATAGACGGCATTAATAGACTGCTCTGATAGACGGAATTAATAGACTGCTCTGATAGACGGCTCTGATAGACTGCTCTGATAGACGGCATTAGTAGACTGCTCTGATAGACGGCTCTGATAGACGACATTATTAGACTGCTCTGATAGACAGCATCAATAGACTGCTCTGATAGACGGCATTAATAGACTGCTCTGATAGACGGCATTAATAGACTGCTCTGATAGACGGCATTAATAGACTGCTCTGATAGACGGCATTAATAGACTGCTCTAATAGACGGAATTAATAGACTGCTCTGATAGACGGCATTAATAGACTGCTCTGATAGACGGCATTAATAGACTGCTCTGAAAGACGGCATTAATAGACTGCTCTGATAGACGGCATTAATAGACTGCTCTGATAGACGGCATTATTAGACTGCTCTGATAGACGGCATTAATAGACTGCTCTGATAGACGGTATTAATAGACTGCTCTGATAGACGGCATTAATAGACTGCTCTGATAGACGGCATTAATAGACTGCTCTGATAGACGGCATTAATAGACTGCTCTGATAGACGGCATTATTAGACTGCACTGATAGACGGCATTAATAGACTGCTCTGATAGACGGCATTATTAGACTGCTCTGATAGACGGCATTATTAGACTGCTCTGATAGACGGCATTAATAGACAGCTCTGATAGACGGCATTAATAGACTGCTCTGATAGACGGTATTATTAGACTGCTCTGATAGGCGGCATTAATAGACTGCTCTGATAGACGGTATTAATAGACTGCTGATAGACGGCATTAATAGACTGCTCTGATAGACGGCATTATTAGACGGCTCTGATAGACTGCTCTGATAGACGGCATTATTAGACTGCTCTGATAGGCGGCATTAATAGACTGCTCTGATAGACGGTATTAATAGACTGCTGATAGACGGCATTAATAGACTGCTCTGATAGACGACATTATTAGACGGCTCTGATAGACTGCTCTGATAGACGGCATTATTAGACTGCTCTGATAGACTGCATTAATAGACTGCTCTGATAGACGGCATTAATAGACTGCTCTGATAGACGGCATTAATAGACTGCTCTGATAGACGGCATTAATAGACTGCTCTGATAGACGGCATTAATAGACAGCTCTGATAGACGGCATTAATAGACAGCTCTGATAGACTGCATTAATAGACTGCTCTGATAGACGGCATTAATAGACTGCTCTGATAGACGGCATTAATAGACTGCTCTGATAGATGGCATTAATAGACTGCTCTGATAGACGGCATTAATAGACAGCTCTGATAGACGGCATTAGTAGACTGCTCTGATAGACGGCATTAATAGACAGCTGATAGACGGCATTAATAGACTGCTCTGATAGACGGTATTAATAGACTGCTCTGATAGACGGCATTAATAGACTGCTCTGATAGACTGCATTAATAGACTGCTCTGATAGACGGCATTAGTAGACTGCTCTGATAGACGGCATTAATAGACTGCTCTGATAGACGGCATTAATAGACTGCTCTGATAGACGGCATTAATAGACTGCTCTGATAGACTGCATTAATAGACTGCTCTGATAGACGGCATTAGTAGACTGCTCTGATAGACGGCATTAATAGACTGCTCTGATAGACGGCATTAATAGACTGCTCTGATAGACGGTATTAATAGACTGCTCTGATAGACGGCATTAATAGACTGCTCTGATAGACGGCATTAATAGACTGCTCTGATAGACGGTATTATTAGACTGCTCTGATAGGCGGCATTAATAGACTGCTCTGATAGACGGTATTAATAGACTGCTGATAGACGGCATTAATAGACTGCTCTGATAGACGGCATTATTAGACGGCTCTGATAGACGGCATTATTAGACTGCTCTGATAGACTGCTCTGATAGACGGCTCTGATAGACTGCTCTGATAGACGGCATTAGTAGACTGCTCTGATAGACGGTATTAATAGACTGCTCTGATAGACGGCATTAATAGACTGCTCTGATAGACGGAATTAATAGACTGCTCTGATAGACGGAATTAATAGAGTGCTCTGATAGACGGCATTAATAGACTGCTCTGATAGACGGCATTAATAGAGTGCTCTGATAGACGGTATTATTAGACTGCTCTGATAGACGGCATTAATAGACTGCTCTGATAGACGGCATTAATAGACTGCTCTGATAGACGGCATTAATAGACTGCTCTGATAGACTGCTCTGATAGACGGCATTATTAGACTGCTCTAATAGACGGAATTAATAGACTGCTCTGATAGACGGCATTAATAGACTGCTCTGATAGACGGCATTATTAGACTGCTCTGATAGACGGCATTAATAGACTGCTCTGATAGACGGCATTAATAGACTGCTCTGATAGACGGCATTAATAGACTGCTCTAATAGACGGAATTAATAGATTGCTCTGATAGACGGCATTAATAGACTGCTCTGATAGACGGCATTAATAGACTGCTCTGATAGACGGAATTAATAGACTGCTCTGATTGACAGCATTAATAGACTGCTCTGATAGATGGCATTATTAGACTGCTATGATAGACTGCTCTGATAGACGGCATTATTAGACTGCTCTGATAGACGGCATTAATAGACTGCTCTGATAGACGGAATTAATAGACTGCTCTGATAGACGGCATTAATAGACTGCTCTGATAGACGGCATTAATAGACTGCTCTGATAGACGGCATTAATAGACTGCTCTGATAGACGGCATTAATAGACTGCTCTGATAGACTGCATTAATAGACTGCTCTGATAGACGGCATTAGTAGACTGCTCTGATAGACGGTATTATTAGACTGCTCTGATAGACGGCATTAATAGACTGCTCTGATAGACGGCATTAATAGACTGCTCTGATAGACGGTATTATTAGACTGCTCTGATAGACGGCATTAATAGACTGTTCTGATAGACGGCATTAATAGACTGCTCTGATAGACGGCATTAATAGACTGCTCTGATAGACGGCATTAATAGACTGCTCTGATAGACGGTATTATTAGACTGCTCTGATAGACGGCATTAATAGACTGCTCTGATAGACGGCATTAATAGACTGCTCTGATAGACGGCATTAATAGACTGCTCTGATAGACGGTATTATTAGACTGCTCTGATAGGCGGCATTAATAGACTGCTCTGATAGACGGCATTAATAGACTGCTCTGATAGACTGCTCTGATAGACTGGCATTAATAGACTGCTCTGATAGACGGCATTAATAGACTGCTCTGATAGACTGCATTAATAGACTGCTCTGATAGACGGCATTAATAGACTGCTCTGATAGACGGCATTAATAGACTGCTCTGATAGACGGCATTAATAGACTGCTCTGATAGACGGTATTATTAGACTGCTCTGATAGACGGCATTAATAGACTGCTCTGATAGACGGCATTAATAGACTGCTCTGATAGACGGTATTATTAGACTGCTCTGATAGACGGCATTAATAGACTGCTCTGATAGACGGCATTAATAGACTGCTCTGATAGACGGTATTATTAGACTGCTCTGATAGACGGCATTAATAGACTGCTCTGATAGACGGCATTAATAGACTGCTCTGATAGACGGCATTAATAGACTGCTCTGATAGACGGCATTAATAGACTGCTCTGATAGACGGCATTAATAGACTGCTCTGATAGACGGCATTAATAGACTGCTCTGATAGACGGTATTATTAGACTGCTCTGATAGACGGCATTAATAGACTGCTCTGATAGACGGCATTAATAGACTGCTCTGATAGACGGTATTATTAGACTGCTCTGATAGACGGCATTAATAGACTGCTCTGATAGACGGCATTAATAGACTGCTCTGATAGACGGTATTATTAGACTGCTCTGATAGACGGCATTAATAGACTGCTCTGATAGACGGCATTAATAGACTGCTCTGATAGACGGCATTAATAGACTGCTCTGATAGACGGCATTAATAGACTGCTCTGATAGACGGCATTAATAGACTGCTCTGATAGACGGCATTAATAGACTGCTCTGATAGACGGTATTATTAGACTGCTCTGATAGACGGCATTAATAGACTGCTCTGATAGACGGCATTAATAGACTGCTCTGATAGACGGTATTATTAGACTGCTCTGATAGACGGCATTAATAGACTGCTCTGATAGACGGCATTAATAGACTGCTCTGATAGACGGTATTATTAGACTGCTCTGATAGACGGCATTAATAGACTGCTCTGATAGACGGCATTAATAGACTGCTCTGATAGACGGCATTAATAGACTGCTCTGATAGACGGCATTAATAGACTGCTCTGATAGACGGTATTATTAGACTGCTCTGATAGGCGGCATTAATAGACTGCTCTGATAGACGGCATTAATAGACTGCTCTGATAGACTGCTCTGATAGACGGCATTAATAGACTGCTCTGATAGACGGCATTAATAGACTGCTCTGATAGACTGCATTAATAGACTGCTCTGATAGACGGCATTAATAGACTGCTCTGATAGACGGCATTAATAGACTGCTCTGATAGACGGCATTAATAGACTGCTCTGATAGACGGCATTAATAGACTGCTCTGATAGACGGCATTAATAGACTGCTCTGATAGACGGCATTAATAGACTGCTCTGATAGACGGTATTATTAGACTGCTCTGATAGACGGCATTAATAGACTGCTCTGATAGACGGCATTAGTAGACTGCTCTGATAGACGGCATTAATAGACTGCTCTGATAGACGGCATTAGTAGACTGCTCTGATAGACGGCATTAATAGACTGCTCTGATAGACGGCATTAGTAGACTGCTCTGATAGACGGCATTAATAGACTGCTCTGATAGACGGCATTAATAGACTGCTCTGATAGACTGCTCTGATAGACTGCTCTGATAGACGGCATTAGTAGACTGCTCTGATAGACTGCTCTGATAGACGGCATTAATAGACTGCATTAATAGACTGCTCTGATAGACGGCATTAATAGACTGCTCTGATAGACGGTATTATTAGACTGCTCTGATAGGCGGCATTAATAGACTGCTCTGATAGACAGCATTAATAGACTGCTCTGATAGACGGCATTAATAGACTGCTCTGATAGATGGTATTATTAGACTGCTCTGATAGACGGTATTATTAGACTGCTCTGATAGACGGCATTAATAGACTGCTCTGATAGACGGCATTAATAGACTGCTCTGATAGACGGTATTATTAGACTGCTCTGATAGGCGGCATTAATAGACTGCTCTGATAGACGGAATTAATAGACTGCTCTGATAGACGGAATTAATAGACTGCTCTGATAGACGGCATTAATAGACTGCTCTGATAGACGGCATTAATAGACTGCTCTGATAGACTGCATTAATAGACTGCTCTGATAGACGGCATTATTAGACTGCTCTGATAGACGGCATTATAAGACTGCTCTGATAGACGGAATTAATAGACTGCTCTGATAGACGGAATTAATAGACTGCTCTGATAGACGGAATTAATAGACTGCTCTGATAGACGGAATTAATAGACTGCTCTGATAGACGGCATTAATAGACTGCTCTGATAGACGGCATTAATAGACTGCTCTGATAGACGGCATTAATAGACTGCTCTGATAGACGGCATTAATAGACTGCTCTGATAGACGGTATTATTAGACTGCTCTGATAGGCGGCATTAATAGACTGCTCTGATAGACGGCATTAATAGACTGCTCTGATAGACGGCATTAATAGACTGCTCTAATAGACGGAATTAATAGACTGCTCTGATAGACTGCATTAATAGACTGCTCTGATAGACGGCATTAATAGACTGCTCTGATAGACGGCATTAATAGACTGCTCTGATAGACGGCATTAATAGACTGCTCTGATAGACGGAATTAATAGACTGCTCTGATAGACGGCATTAGTAGACTGCTCTGATAGACGGCATTAATAGACTGCTCTGATAGACGGCATTAGTAGACTGCTCTGATAGACGGTATTAATAGACTGCTGATAGACGGCATTAATAGACTGCTCTGATAGACTGCTCTGATAGACGGCATTAATAGACTGCTCTAATAGACGGAATTAATAGACTGCTCTGATAGACGGAATTAATAGACTGCTCTGATAGACGGCATTAATAGACTGCTCTGATAGACGGCATTAATAGACTGCTCTGATAGATGGCATTAATAGACTGCTCTGATAGACGGCATTAATAGACTGCTCTGATAGACGGCATTAATAGACTGCTCTGATAGATGGCATTATTAGACTGCTCTGATAGACGGCATTAATAGACTGCTCTAATAGACGGAATTAATAGACTGCTCTGATAGACGGCATTAATAGACTGCTCTAATAGACGGAATTAATAGACTGCTCTGATAGACGGCATTAATAGACTGCTCTGATAGACGGCATTAATAGACTGCTCTGATAGACGGAATTAATAGACTGCTCTGATTGACAGCATTAATAGACTGCTCTGATAGATGGCATTATTAGACTGCTCTGATAGACTGCTCTGATAGACGGCATTATTAGACTGCTCTGATAGACGGTATTAATAGACTGCTCTGATAGATGGCATTATTAGACTGCTCTGATAGACTGCTCTGATAGACGGCATTAATAGACTGCTCTGATAGACGGCATTAATAGACTGCTCTGATAGACGGCATTAATAGACTGCTCTGATAGACGGCATTAGTAGACTGCTCTGATAGACTGCATTAATAGACTGCTCTGATAGACGGCATTAGTAGACTGCTCTGATAGACGGTATTATTAGACTGCTCTGATAGACGGCATTAATAGACTGCTCTGATAGACTGCATTAATAGACTGCTCTGATAGACGGCATTAGTAGACTGCTCTGATAGACGGTATTATTAGACTGCTCTGATAGACGGCATTAATAGACTGCTCTGATAGACGGCATTAGTAGACTGCTCTGATAGACGGCATTAGTAGACTGCTCTGATAGACGGCATTAGTAGACTGCTCTGATAGACGGCATTAGTAGACTGCTCTGATAGACTGCTCTGATAGACGGCATTAGTAGACTGCTCTGATAGACGGCATTAATAGACTGCTCTGATGGACGGCATTAATAGACTGCTCTGATAGACGGCATTATTAGACTGCTCTGATGGACGGTATTAATAGACTGCTCTGATAGACGGCATTAATAGACTGCTCTGATAGACGGCATTATTAGACTGCTCTGATAGACGGCATTATTAGACTGCTCTGATAGACGGCATTAATAGACTGCTCTGATAGACGGCATTATTAGACTGCTCTAAAAGACGGCATTAATAGACTGCTCTGATAGACGGCATTAATAGACTGCTCTGATAGACGGCATTATTAGACTGCTCTGATAGACGGCATTAATAGACTGCTCTGATAGACGGTATTAATAGACTGCTCTGATAGACGGCATTAATAGACTGCTCTGATAGACGGCATTAATAGACTGCTCTGATAGACGGCATTAATAGACTGCTCTGATAGACGGCATTATTAGACTGCACTGATAGACGGCATTAATAGACTGCTCTGATAGACGGCATTATTAGACTGCTCTGATAGACGGCATTATTAGACTGCTCTGATAGACGGCATTAATAGACAGCTCTGATAGACGGTATTATTAGACTGCTCTGATAGGCGGCATTAATAGACTGCTCTGATAGACGGTATTAATAGACTGCTGATAGACGGCATTAATAGACTGCTCTGATAGACGGCTCTGATAGACGACATTATTAGACGGCTCTGATAGACTGCTCTGATAGACGGCATTATTAGACTGCTCTGATAGACAGCATCAATAGACTGCTCTGATAGACGGCATTAATAGACTGCTCTAATAGACGGAATTAATAGACTGCTCTGATAGACGGCATTAATAGACTGCTCTGATAGACGGCATTAATAGACTGCTCTGATAGACGGCATTAATAGACTGCTCTGATAGACGGCATTATTAGACTGCTCTGATAGACGGCATTAATAGACTGCTCTGATAGATGGCATTATTAGACTGCTCTGATAGACGGCATTAATAGACTGCTCTGATAGACGGCATTAGTAGACTGCTCTGATAGACGGCATTAATAGACTGCTCTGATAGACGGCATTAGTAGACTGCTCTGATAGACGGCATTAGTAGACTGCTCTGATAGACGGCATTAGTAGACTGCTCTGATAGACGGCATTAGTAGACTGCTCTGATAGACGGCATTAGTAGACTGCTCTGATAGACTGCTCTGATAGACGGCATTAGTAGACTGCTCTGATAGACGGCATTAATAGACTGCTCTGATAGACGGCATTAATAGACTGCTCTGATAGACGGCATTATTAGACTGCTCTGATGGACGGTATTAATAGACTGCTCTGATAGACGGCATTAATAGACTGCTCTGATAGACGGCATTATTAGACTGCTCTGATAGACGGCATTAATAGACTGCTCTGATAGACGGCATTATTAGACTGCTCTGATAGACGGCATTATTAGACTGCTCTAAAAGACGGCATTAATAGACTGCTCTGATAGACGGCATTAATAGACTGCTCTGATAGACGGCATTATTAGACTGCTCTGATAGACGGCATTAATAGACTGCTCTGATAGACGGTATTAATAGACTGCTCTGATAGACGGCATTAATAGACTGCTCTGATAGACGGCATTAATAGACTGCTCTGATAGACGGCATTATTAGACTGCACTAATAGACGGCATTAATAGACTGCTCTGATAGACGGCATTATTAGACTGCTCTGATAGACGGCATTATTAGACTGCTCTGATAGACGGCATTAATAGACAGCTCTGATAGACGGCATTAATAGACTGCTCTGATAGACGGTATTATTAGACTGCTCTGATAGGCGGCATTAATAGACTGCTCTGATAGACAGCATTAATAGACTGCTCTGATAGACGGTATTATTAGACTGCTCTGATAGGCGGCATTAATAGACTGCTCTGATAGACGGTATTATTAGACTGCTCTGATAGACGGTATTAATAGACTGCTGATAGACGGCATTAATAGACTGCTCTGATAGACGGCTCTGATAGACGACATTATTAGACGGCTCTGATAGACGGCATTATTAGACTGCTCTGATAGACAGCATCAATAGACTGCTCTGATAGACGGAATTAATAGACTGCTCTGATAGACGGCATTAATAGACTGCTCTAATAGACGGCATTAATAGACTGCTCTGATAGACTGCATTAATAGACTGCTCTGATAGACGGCATTAATAGACTGCTCTGATAGACGGCATTAATAGACTGCTCTGATAGACGGCATTAATAGACTGCTCTGATAGACGGCATTAATAGACTGCTCTGATAGACGGCATTATTAGACTGCTCTGATAGACGGCATTAATAGACTGCTCTGATAGACGGCATTAATAGACTGCTCTGATAGACGGCATTATTAGACTGCTCTGATAGACGGCATTAATAGACTGCTCTGATAGACGGCTCTGATAGACGGAATTAATAGACTGCTCTGATAGACGGCATTATTAGACTGCTCTGATAGACGGCATTATTAGACTGCTCTGATAGACTGCTCTGATAGACTGCTCTAATAGACTGCATTAATAGACTGCTCTGATAGACTGCATTAATAGACTGCTCTGATAGACGGCATTAATAGACTGCTCTGATAGACGGCATTAATAGACTGCTCTGATAGACGGCATTAATAGACTGCTCTGATAGACGGCATTATTAGACTGCTCTGATAGACTGCTCTGATAGACGGCATTATTAGACAGCTCTGATAGACGGCATTAATAGACAGCTCTGATAGACGGCATTAATAGACTGCTCTGATAGGCGGCATTAAGAGACTGCTCTGATAGACGGCATTAATAGACTGCTCTGATAGACGGTATTATTAGACTGCTCTGATAGGCGGTATTATTAGACTGCTCTGATAGGCGGCATTAATAGACTGCTCTGATAGACGGCATTAATAGACTGCTCTGATAGACGGCATTAATAGACTGCTCTGATAGACGGCATTAATAGACTGCTCTGATAGACGGCATTAATAGACTGCTCTGATAGACGGAATTAATAGACTGCTCTGATAGATGGCATTAATAGACTGCTCTGATAGACGGCATTAATAGACTGCTCTGATAGACGGCATTATTAGACAGCTCTGATAGACGGCATTAATAGACAGCTCTGATAGACGGCATTAATAGACTGCTCTGATAGGCGGCATTAATAGACTGCTCTGATAGACGGCATTAATAGACTGCTCTGATAGACGGTATTATTAGACTGCTCTGATAGGCGGTATTATTAGACTGCTCTGATAGGCGGCATTAATAGACTGCTCTGATAGACGGCATTAATAGACTGCTCTGATAGACGGCATTAATAGACTGCTCTGATAGACGGCATTAATAGACTGCTCTGATAGACGGCATTAATAGACTGCTCTGATAGACGGAATTAATAGACTGCTCTGATAGACGGCATTAATAGACAGCTCTGATAGACGGCATTAATAGACTGCTCTGATAGACGGCATTATTAGACAGCTCTGATAGGCGGCATTAATAGACTGCTCTGATAGACGGCATTAATAGACAGCTCTGATAGACGGCATTAATAGACTGCTCTGATAGACGGCATTATTAGACTGCTCTAAGAGACGGCATTAATAGACTGCTCTGATAGACGGCATTAATAGACTGCTCTGATAGGCGGCATTAATAGACTGCTCTGATAGACGGCATTAATAGACAGCTCTGATAGACGGCATTAATAGACTGCTCTGATAGACGGCATTATTAGACAGCTCTGATAGACGGCATTAATAGACAGCTCTGATAGACGGCATTAATAGACTGCTCTGATAGGCGGCATTAATAGACTGCTCTGATAGACGGCATTAATAGACTGCTCTGATAGACGGTATTATTAGACTGCTCTGATAGGCGGTATTATTAGACTGCTCTGATAGGCGGCATTAATAGACTGCTCTGATAGACGGAATTAATAGACTGCTCTGATAGACGGCATTAATAGACTGCTCTGATAGACTGCTCTGATAGACGGCTCTGATAGACTGCTCTGATAGACGGCATTAGTAGACTGCTCTGATAGACGGCATTAATAGACTGCTCTGATAGACTGCATTAATAGACTGCTCTGATAGACGGCATTAATAGACTGCTCTAATAGACGGCATTAATAGACTGCTCTGATAGACGGAATTAATAGACTGCTCTGATAGATGGCATTAATAGACTGCTCTGATAGACGGCATTATTAGACTGCTCTGATAGACGGAATTAATAGACTGCTCTGATAGACGGAATTAATAGACTGCTCTGATAGATGGCATTAACAGACTGCTCTGATAGACGGCATTAATAGACTGCTCTGATAGACGGTATTATTAGACTGCTCTGATAGGCGGTATTATTAGACTGCTCTGATAGGCGGCATTAATAGACTGCTCTGATAGACGGAATTAATAGACTGCTCTGATAGACGGCATTAATAGACTGCTCTGATAGACTGCTCTGATAGACGGCTCTGATAGACTGCTCTGATAGACGGCATTAGTAGACTGCTCTGATAGACGGCATTAATAGACTGCTCTGATAGACTGCATTAATAGACTGCTCTGATAGACGGCATTAATAGACTGCTCTAATAGACAACATTAATAGACTGCTCTGATAGACGGAATTAATAGACTGCTCTGATAGATGGCATTAATAGACTGCTCTGATAGACGGCATTATTAGACTGCTCTGATAGACGGAATTAATAGACTGCTCTGATAGACGGAATTAATAGACTGCTCTGATAGATGGCATTAACAGACTGCTCTGATAGACGGCATTAATAGACTGCTCTGATAGACGGAATTAATAGACTGCTCTGATAGACGGCATTATTAGACTGCTCTGATAGACGGCATTATTAGACTGCTCTGATAGACTGCTCTGATAGACGGAATTAATAGACTGCTCTGATAGATGGCATTAATAGACTGCTCTGATAGACGGCATTAATAGACTGCTCTGATAGACGGAATTAATAGACTGCTCTGATAGACGGCATTATTAGACTGCTCTGATAGACGGCATTATTAGACTGCTCTGATAGACGGCATTATTAGACTGCTCTGATAGACTGCTCTGATAGACGGAATTAATAGACTGCTCTGATAGACGGCATTAATAGACTGCTCTGATAGACGGCATTAATAGACTGCTCTGATAGACGGCATTATTAGACTGCTCTGATAGACGGCATTAATAGACTGCTCTGATAGACGGCTCTGATAGACGGAATTAATAGACTGCTCTGATAGACGGCATTATTAGACTGCTCTGATAGACGGCATTATTAGACTGCTCTGATAGACTGCATTAATAGACTGCTCTGATAGACGGCATTAATAGACTGCTCTGATAGACGGCATTAATAGACTGCTCTGATAGACGGCATTATTAGACTGCTCTGATAGACTGCTCTGATAGACTGCATTAATAGACTGCTCTGATAGACTGCATTAATAGACTGCTCTAATAGACTGCATTAATAGACTGCTCTGATAGACTGCATTAATAGACTGCTCTGATAGACGGCATTAATAGACTGCTCTGATAGACGGCATTAATAGACTGCTCTGATAGACGGCATTAATAGACTGCTCTGATAGACGGCATTATTAGACTGCTCTGATAGACTGCTCTGATAGACGGCATTATTAGACAGCTCTGATAGACGGCATTAATAGACAGCTCTGATAGACGGCATTAATAGACTGCTCTGATAGGCGGCATTAATAGACTGCTCTGATAGACGGCATTAATAGACTGCTCTGATAGACGGCATTAATAGACTGCTCTGATAGACGGCATTAATAGACTGCTCTGATAGACGGTATTAATAGACTGCTCTGATAGACGGCATTAATAGACTGCTCTGATAGACGGCATTAATAGACTGCTCTGATAGACGGTATTATTAGACTGCTCTGATAGACGGCATTAATAGACTGCTCTGATAGACGGCATTAATAGACTGCTCTGATAGACGGTATTATTAGACTGCTCTGATAGACGGCATTAATAGACTGCTCTGATAGACGGCATTAATAGACTGCTCTGATAGACGGCATTAATAGACTGCTCTGATAGACGGCATTAATAGACTGCTCTGATAGACGGCATTAATAGACTGCTCTGATAGACGGCATTAATAGACTGCTCTGATAGACGGTATTATTAGACTGCTCTGATAGACGGCATTAATAGACTGCTCTGATAGACGGCATTAATAGACTGCTCTGATAGACGGTATTATTAGACTGCTCTGATAGACGGCATTAATAGACTGCTCTGATAGACGGCATTAATAGACTGCTCTGATAGACGGCATTATTAGACTGCTCTGATAGACGGCATTAATAGACTGCTCTGATAGACGGCATTAATAGACTGCTCTGATAGACGGCATTAATAGACTGCTCTGATAGACGGCATTAATAGACTGCTCTGATAGACGGCATTAATAGACTGCTCTGATAGACGGCATTAATAGACTGCTCTGATAGACGGTATTATTAGACTGCTCTGATAGACGGCATTAATAGACTGCTCTGATAGACGGCATTAATAGACTGCTCTGATAGACGGTATTATTAGACTGCTCTGATAGACGGCATTAATAGACTGCTCTGATAGACGGCATTAATAGACTGCTCTGATAGACGGCATTAATAGACTGCTCTGATAGACGGCATTAATAGACTGCTCTGATAGACGGTATTATTAGACTGCTCTGATAGGCGGCATTAATAGACTGCTCTGATAGACGGCATTAATAGACTGCTCTGATAGACTGCTCTGATAGACGGCATTAATAGACTGCTCTGATAGACGGCATTAATAGACTGCTCTGATAGACTGCATTAATAGACTGCTCTGATAGACGGCATTAATAGACTGCTCTGATAGACGGCATTAATAGACTGCTCTGATAGACGGCATTAATAGACTGCTCTGATAGACGGCATTAATAGACTGCTCTGATAGACGGCATTAATAGACTGCTCTGATAGACGGCATTAATAGACTGCTCTGATAGACGGTATTATTAGACTGCTCTGATAGACGGCATTAATAGACTGCTCTGATAGACGGCATTAGTAGACTGCTCTGATAGACGGCATTAATAGACTGCTCTGATAGACGGCATTAGTAGACTGCTCTGATAGACGGCATTAATAGACTGCTCTGATAGACGGCATTAGTAGACTGCTCTGATAGACGGCATTAATAGACTGCTCTGATAGACGGCATTAATAGACTGCTCTGATAGACTGCTCTGATAGACTGCTCTGATAGACGGCATTAGTAGACTGCTCTGATAGACTGCTCTGATAGACGGCATTAATAGACTGCATTAATAGACTGCTCTGATAGACGGCATTAATAGACTGCTCTGATAGACGGTATTATTAGACTGCTCTGATAGGCGGCATTAATAGACTGCTCTGATAGACAGCATTAATAGACTGCTCTGATAGACGGCATTAATAGACTGCTCTGATAGATGGTATTATTAGACTGCTCTGATAGACGGTATTATTAGACTGCTCTGATAGACGGCATTAATAGACTGCTCTGATAGACGGCATTAATAGACTGCTCTGATAGACGGTATTATTAGACTGCTCTGATAGGCGGCATTAATAGACTGCTCTGATAGACGGAATTAATAGACTGCTCTGATAGACGGAATTAATAGACTGCTCTGATAGACGGCATTAATAGACTGCTCTGATAGACGGCATTAATAGACTGCTCTGATAGACTGCATTAATAGACTGCTCTGATAGACGGCATTATTAGACTGCTCTGATAGACGGCATTATTAGACTGCTCTGATAGACGGCATTAATAGACTGCTCTGATAGACGGAATTAATAGACTGCTCTGATAGACGGAATTAATAGACTGCTCTGATAGACGGAATTAATAGACTGCTCTGATAGACGGAATTAATAGACTGCTCTGATAGACGGCATTAATAGACTGCTCTGATAGACGGCATTAATAGACTGCTCTGATAGACGGCATTAATAGACTGCTCTGATAGACGGTATTATTAGACTGCTCTGATAGGCGGCATTAATAGACTGCTCTGATAGACGGCATTAATAGACTGCTCTGATAGACGGCATTAATAGACTGCTCTAATAGACGGAATTAATAGACTGCTCTGATAGACTGCATTAATAGACTGCTCTGATAGACGGCATTAATAGACTGCTCTGATAGACGGCATTAATAGACTGCTCTGATAGACGGCATTAATAGACTGCTCTGATAGACGGAATTAATAGACTGCTCTGATAGACGGCATTAGTAGACTGCTCTGATAGACGGCATTAATAGACTGCTCTGATAGACGGCATTAGTAGACTGCTCTGATAGACGGCATTAATAGACTGCTCTGATAGACTGCTCTGATAGACGGCATTAATAGACTGCTCTAATAGACGGAATTAATAGACTGCTCTGATAGACGGAATTAATAGACTGCTCTGATAGACGGCATTAATAGACTGCTCTGATAGACGGCATTAATAGACTGCTCTGATAGATGGCATTAATAGACTGCTCTGATAGACGGCATTAATAGACTGCTCTGATAGACGGCATTAATAGACTGCTCTGATAGACGGCATTAATAGACTGCTCTGATAGATGGCATTATTAGACTGCTCTGATAGACGGCATTAATAGACTGCTCTAATAGACGGAATTAATAGACTGCTCTGATAGACGGCATTAATAGACTGCTCTAATAGACGGAATTAATAGACTGCTCTGATAGACGGCATTAATAGACTGCTCTGATAGACGGCATTAATAGACTGCTCTGATAGACGGAATTAATAGACTGCTCTGATTGACAGCATTAATAGACTGCTCTGATAGATGGCATTATTAGACTGCTCTGATAGACTGCTCTGATAGACGGCATTATTAGACTGCTCTGATAGACGGTATTAATAGACTGCTCTGATAGATGGCATTATTAGACTGCTCTGATAGACTGCTCTGATAGACGGCATTAATAGACTGCTCTGATAGACGGCATTAATAGACTGCTCTGATAGACGGCATTAATAGACTGCTCTGATAGACGGCATTAATAGACTGCTCTGATAGACGGCATTAGTAGACTGCTCTGATAGACTGCATTAATAGACTGCTCTGATAGACGGCATTAGTAGACTGCTCTGATAGACGGTATTATTAGACTGCTCTGATAGACGGCATTAATAGACTGCTCTGATAGACGGCATTAATAGACTGCTCTGATAGACGGCATTAATAGACTGCTCTGATAGACTGCATTAATAGACTGCTCTGATAGACGGCATTAGTAGACTGCTCTGATAGACGGTATTATTAGACTGCTCTGATAGACGGCATTAATAGACTGCTCTGATAGACGGCATTAGTAGACTGCTCTGATAGACGGCATTAGTAGACTGCTCTGATAGACGGCATTAGTAGACTGCTCTGATAGACGGCATTAGTAGACTGCTCTGATAGACTGCTCTGATAGACGGCATTAGTAGACTGCTCTGATAGACGGCATTAATAGACTGCTCTGATGGACGGCATTAATAGACTGCTCTGATAGACGGCATTATTAGACTGCTCTGATGGACGGTATTAATAGACTGCTCTGATAGACGGCATTAATAGACTGCTCTGATAGACGGCATTATTAGACTGCTCTGATAGACGGCATTATTAGACTGCTCTGATAGACGGCATTAATAGACTGCTCTGATAGACGGCATTATTAGACTGCTCTGATAGACGGCATTATTAGACTGCTCTAAAAGACGGCATTAATAGACTGCTCTGATAGACGGCATTAATAGACTGCTCTGATAGACGGCATTATTAGACTGCTCTGATAGACGGCATTAATAGACTGCTCTGATAGACGGTATTAATAGACTGCTCTGATAGACGGCATTAATAGACTGCTCTGATAGACGGCATTAATAGACTGCTCTGATAGACGGCATTAATAGACTGCTCTGATAGACGGCATTATTAGACTGCACTGATAGACGGCATTAATAGACTGCTCTGATAGACGGCATTATTAGACTGCTCTGATAGACGGCATTATTAGACTGCTCTGATAGACGGCATTAATAGACAGCTCTGATAGACGGTATTATTAGACTGCTCTGATAGGCGGCATTAATAGACTGCTCTGATAGACGGCTCTGATAGACGACATTATTAGACGGCTCTGATAGACTGCTCTGATAGACGGCATTATTAGACTGCTCTGATAGACAGCATCAATAGACTGCTCTGATAGACGGCATTAATAGACTGCTCTAATAGACGGAATTAATAGACTGCTCTGATAGACGGCATTAATAGACTGCTCTGATAGACGGCATTAATAGACTGCTCTGATAGACGGCATTAATAGACTGCTCTGATAGACGGCATTATTAGACTGCTCTGATAGACGGCATTAATAGACTGCTCTGATAGATGGCATTATTAGACTGCTCTGATAGACGGCATTAATAGACTGCTCTGATAGACGGCATTAGTAGACTGCTCTGATAGACGGCATTAATAGACTGCTCTGATAGACGGCATTAGTAGACTGCTCTGATAGACGGCATTAGTAGACTGCTCTGATAGACGGCATTAGTAGACTGCTCTGATAGACGGCATTAGTAGACTGCTCTGATAGACGGCATTAGTAGACTGCTCTGATAGACTGCTCTGATAGACGGCATTAGTAGACTGCTCTGATAGACGGCATTAATAGACTGCTCTGATAGACGGCATTAATAGACTGCTCTGATAGACGGCATTATTAGACTGCTCTGATGGACGGTATTAATAGACTGCTCTGATAGACGGCATTAATAGACTGCTCTGATAGACGGCATTATTAGACTGCTCTGATAGACGGCATTAATAGACTGCTCTGATAGACGGCATTATTAGACTGCTCTGATAGACGGCATTATTAGACTGCTCTAAAAGACGGCATTAATAGACTGCTCTGATAGACGGCATTAATAGACTGCTCTGATAGACGGCATTATTAGACTGCTCTGATAGACGGCATTAATAGACTGCTCTGATAGACGGTATTAATAGACTGCTCTGATAGACGGCATTAATAGACTGCTCTGATAGACGGCATTAATAGACTGCTCTGATAGACGGCATTATTAGACTGCTCTGATAGACGGCATTATTAGACTGCTCTGATAGACGGCATTAATAGACAGCTCTGATAGACGGCATTAATAGACTGCTCTGATAGACGGTATTATTAGACTGCTCTGATAGGCGGCATTAATAGACTGCTCTGATAGACGGTATTAATAGACTGCTGATAGACGGCATTAATAGACTGCTCTGATAGACGGCTCTGATAGACGACATTATTAGACGGCTCTGATAGACGGCATTATTAGACTGCTCTGATAGACAGCATCAATAGACTGCTCTGATAGACGGAATTAATAGACTGCTCTGATAGACGGCATTAATAGAATGCTCTAATAGACGGCATTAATAGACTGCTCTGATAGACTGCATTAATAGACTGCTCTGATAGACGGCATTAATAGACTGCTCTGATAGACGGCATTAATAGACTGCTCTGATAGACGGCATTAATAGACTGCTCTGATAGACGGCATTAATAGACTGCTCTGATAGACGGCATTATTAGACTGCTCTGATAGACGGCATTAATAGACTGCTCTGATAGACGGCATTAATAGACTGCTCTGATAGACGGCATTATTAGACTGCTCTGATAGACGGCATTAATAGACTGCTCTGATAGACGGCATTATTAGACTGCTCTGATAGACGGCATTATTAGACTGCTCTGATAGACTGCTCTGATAGACTGCTCTAATAGACTGCATTAATAGACTGCTCTGATAGACTGCATTAATAGACTGCTCTGATAGACGGCATTAATAGACTGCTCTGATAGACGGCATTAATAGACTGCTCTGATAGACGGCATTAATAGACTGCTCTGATAGACGGCATTATTAGACTGCTCTGATAGACTGCTCTGATAGACGGCATTATTAGACAGCTCTGATAGACGGCATTAATAGACAGCTCTGATAGACGGCATTAATAGACTGCTCTGATAGGCGGCATTAATAGACTGCTCTGATAGACGGCATTAATAGACTGCTCTGATAGACGGTATTATTAGACTGCTCTGATAGGCGGTATTATTAGACTGCTCTGATAGGCGGCATTAATAGACTGCTCTGATAGACGGCATTAATAGACTGCTCTGATAGACGGCATTAATAGACTGCTCTGATAGACGGCATTAATAGACTGCTCTGATAGACGGCATTAATAGACTGCTCTGATAGACGGAATTAATAGACTGCTCTGATAGATGGCATTAATAGACTGCTCTGATAGACGGCATTAATAGACTGCTCTGATAGACGGCATTATTAGACAGCTCTGATAGACGGCATTAATAGACAGCTCTGATAGACGGCATTAATAGACTGCTCTGATAGACGGCATTAATAGACTGCTCTGATAGACGGAATTAATAGACTGCTCTGATAGATGGCATTAATAGACTGCTCTGATAGACGGCATTAATAGACTGCTCTGATAGACGGCATTATTAGACAGCTCTGATAGACGGCATTATTAGACAGCTCTGATAGACGGCATTAATAGACAGCTCTGATAGACGGCATTAATAGACTGCTCTGATAGGCGGCATTAATAGACTGCTCTGATAGACGGCATTAATAGACTGCTCTGATAGACGGTATTATTAGACTGCTCTGATAGGCGGTATTATTAGACTGCTCTGATAGGCGGCATTAATAGACTGCTCTGATAGACGGCATTAATAGACTGCTCTGATAGACGGCATTAATAGACTGCTCTGATAGACGGCATTAATAGACTGCTCTGATAGACGGAATTAATAGACTGCTCTGATAGATGGCATTAATAGACTGCTCTGATAGACGGCATTAATAGACTGCTCTGATAGACGGCATTATTAGACAGCTCTGATAGACGGCATTAATAGACAGCTCTGATAGACGGCATTAATAGACTGCTCTGATAGGCGGCATTAATAGACTGCTCTGATAGACGGCATTAATAGACTGCTCTGATAGACGGCATTATTAGACTGCTCTGATAGGCGGTATTATTAGACTGCTCTGATAGGCGGCATTAATAGACTGCTCTGATAGACGGCATTAATAGACTGCTCTGATAGACGGCATTAATAGACTGCTCTGATAGACGGCATTAATAGACTGCTCTGATAGACGGAATTAATAGACTGCTCTGATAGACGGCATTAATAGACAGCTCTGATAGACGGCATTAATAGACTGCTCTGATAGACGGCATTATTAGACAGCTCTGATAGGCGGCATTAATAGACTGCTCTGATAGACGGCATTAATAGACAGCTCTGATAGACGGCATTAATAGACTGCTCTGATAGACGGCATTATTAGATTGCTCTGATAGGCGGCATTAATAGACTGCTCTGATAGACGGCATTAATAGACTGCTCTGATAGACGGCATTAATAGACTGCTCTGATAGACGGCATTAATAGACTGCTCTGATAGACGGAATTAATAGACTGCTCTGATAGATGGCATTAATAGACTGCTCTGATAGACGGCATTAATAGACTGCTCTGATAGACGGCATTATTAGACAGCTCTGATAGACGGCATTAATAGACAGCTCTGATAGACGGCATTATTAGACTGCTCTGATAGACGGCATTATTAGACTGCTCTGATAGACTGCTCTGATAGACGGAATTAATAGACTGCTCTGATAGATGGCATTAATAGACTGCTCTGATAGACGGCATTAATAGACTGCTCTGATAGACGGCATTAATAGACTGCTCTGATAGACGGCATTATTAGACTGCTCTGATAGACGGCATTAATAGACTGCTCTGATAGATGGCATTATTAGACTGCTCTGATAGACGGCATTAATAGACTGCTCTGATAGACGGCATTAATAGACTGCTCTGATAGGCGGCATTAATAGACTGCTCTGATAGACGGCATTAATAGACTGCTCTGATAGACGGCATTATTAGACTGCTCTGATAGGCGGTATTATTAGACTGCTCTGATAGGCGGCATTAATAGACTGCTCTGATAGACGGCATTAATAGACTGCTCTGATAGACGGCATTAATAGACTGCTCTGATAGACGGCATTAATAGACAGCTCTGATAGACGGCATTAATAGACTGCTCTGATAGACGGCATTATTAGACAGCTCTGATAGACGGCATTAATAGACAGCTCTGATAGACGGCATTAATAGACTGCTCTGATAGGCGGCATTAATAGACTGCTCTGATAGACGGCATTAATAGACTGCTCTGATAGACGGTATTATTAGACTGCTCTGATAGGCGGTATTATTAGACTGCTCTGATAGGCGGCATTAATAGACTGCTCTGATAGACGGAATTAATAGACTGCTCTGATAGACGGCATTAATAGACTGCTCTGATAGACTGCTCTGATAGACGGCTCTGATAGACTGCTCTGATAGACGGCATTAGTAGACTGCTCTGATAGACGGCATTAATAGACTGCTCTGATAGACTGCATTAATAGACTGCTCTGATAGACGGCATTAATAGACTGCTCTAATAGACGGCATTAATAGACTGCTCTGATAGACGGAATTAATAGACTGCTCTGATAGATGGCATTAATAGACTGCTCTGATAGACGGCATTATTAGACTGCTCTGATAGACGGAATTAATAGACTGCTCTGATAGACGGAATTAATAGACTGCTCTGATAGATGGCATTAACAGACTGCTCTGATAGACGGCATTAATAGACTGCTCTGATAGACGGAATTAATAGACTGCTCTGATAGACGGCATTATTAGACTGCTCTGATAGACGGCATTATTAGACTGCTCTGATAGACTGCTCTGATAGACGGAATTAATAGACTGCTCTGATAGATGGCATTAATAGACTGCTCTGATAGACGGCATTAATAGACTGCTCTGATAGACGGCATTAATAGACTGCTCTGATAGACGGCATTATTAGACTGCTCTGATAGACGGCATTAATAGACTGCTCTGATAGATGGCATTATTAGACTGCTCTGATAGACGGCATTAATAGACTGCTCTGATAGACGGCATTAGTAGACTGCTCTGATAGACGGCATTAATAGACTGCTCTGATAGACGGCATTAGTAGACTGCTCTGATAGACGGCATTAGTAGACTGCTCTGATAGACGGCATTAGTAGACTGCTCTGATAGACGGCATTAGTAGACTGCTCTGATAGACGGCATTAGTAGACTGCTCTGATAGACTGCTCTGATAGACGGCATTAGTAGACTGCTCTGATAGACGGCATTAATAGACTGCTCTGATAGACGGCATTAATAGACTGCTCTGATAGACGGCATTATTAGACTGCTCTGATGGACGGTATTAATAGACTGCTCTGATAGACGGCATTAATAGACTGCTCTGATAGACGGCATTATTAGACTGCTCTGATAGACGGCATTAATAGACTGCTCTGATAGACGGCATTATTAGACTGCTCTGATAGACGGCATTATTAGACTGCTCTAAAAGACGGCATTAATAGACTGCTCTGATAGACGGCATTAATAGACTGCTCTGATAGACGGCATTATTAGACTGCTCTGATAGACGGCATTAATAGACTGCTCTGATAGACGGTATTAATAGACTGCTCTGATAGACGGCATTAATAGACTGCTCTGATAGACGGCATTAATAGACTGCTCTGATAGACGGCATTATTAGACTGCTCTGATAGACGGCATTAATAGACAGCTCTGATAGACGGCATTAATAGACTGCTCTGATAGACGGTATTATTAGACTGCTCTGATAGGCGGCATTAATAGACTGCTCTGATAGACGGTATTAATAGACTGCTGATAGACGGCATTAATAGACTGCTCTGATAGACGGCTCTGATAGACGACATTATTAGACGGCTCTGATAGACGGCATTATTAGACTGCTCTGATAGACAGCATCAATAGACTGCTCTGATAGACGGAATTAATAGACTGCTCTGATAGACGGCATTAATAGAATGCTCTAATAGACGGCATTAATAGACTGCTCTGATAGACTGCATTAATAGACTGCTCTGATAGACGGCATTAATAGACTGCTCTGATAGACGGCATTAATAGACTGCTCTGATAGACGGCATTAATAGACTGCTCTGATAGACGGCATTAATAGACTGCTCTGATAGACGGCATTATTAGACTGCTCTGATAGACGGCATTAATAGACTGCTCTGATAGACGGCATTAATAGACTGCTCTGATAGACGGCATTATTAGACTGCTCTGATAGACGGCATTAATAGACTGCTCTGATAGACGGCATTATTAGACTGCTCTGATAGACGGCATTATTAGACTGCTCTGATAGACTGCTCTGATAGACTGCTCTAATAGACTGCATTAATAGACTGCTCTGATAGACTGCATTAATAGACTGCTCTGATAGACGGCATTAATAGACTGCTCTGATAGACGGCATTAATAGACTGCTCTGATAGACGGCATTAATAGACTGCTCTGATAGACGGCATTATTAGACTGCTCTGATAGACTGCTCTGATAGACGGCATTATTAGACAGCTCTGATAGACGGCATTAATAGACAGCTCTGATAGACGGCATTAATAGACTGCTCTGATAGGCGGCATTAATAGACTGCTCTGATAGACGGCATTAATAGACTGCTCTGATAGACGGTATTATTAGACTGCTCTGATAGGCGGTATTATTAGACTGCTCTGATAGGCGGCATTAATAGACTGCTCTGATAGACGGCATTAATAGACTGCTCTGATAGACGGCATTAATAGACTGCTCTGATAGACGGCATTAATAGACTGCTCTGATAGACGGCATTAATAGACTGCTCTGATAGACGGAATTAATAGACTGCTCTGATAGATGGCATTAATAGACTGCTCTGATAGACGGCATTAATAGACTGCTCTGATAGACGGCATTATTAGACAGCTCTGATAGACGGCATTAATAGACAGCTCTGATAGACGGCATTAATAGACTGCTCTGATAGACGGCATTAATAGACTGCTCTGATAGACGGAATTAATAGACTGCTCTGATAGATGGCATTAATAGACTGCTCTGATAGACGGCATTAATAGACTGCTCTGATAGACGGCATTATTAGACAGCTCTGATAGACGGCATTATTAGACAGCTCTGATAGACGGCATTAATAGACAGCTCTGATAGACGGCATTAATAGACTGCTCTGATAGGCGGCATTAATAGACTGCTCTGATAGACGGCATTAATAGACTGCTCTGATAGACGGTATTATTAGACTGCTCTGATAGGCGGTATTATTAGACTGCTCTGATAGGCGGCATTAATAGACTGCTCTGATAGACGGCATTAATAGACTGCTCTGATAGACGGCATTAATAGACTGCTCTGATAGACGGCATTAATAGACTGCTCTGATAGACGGAATTAATAGACTGCTCTGATAGATGGCATTAATAGACTGCTCTGATAGACGGCATTAATAGACTGCTCTGATAGACGGCATTATTAGACAGCTCTGATAGACGGCATTAATAGACAGCTCTGATAGACGGCATTAATAGACTGCTCTGATAGGCGGCATTAATAGACTGCTCTGATAGACGGCATTAATAGACTGCTCTGATAGACGGCATTATTAGACTGCTCTGATAGGCGGTATTATTAGACTGCTCTGATAGGCGGCATTAATAGACTGCTCTGATAGACGGCATTAATAGACTGCTCTGATAGACGGCATTAATAGACTGCTCTGATAGACGGCATTAATAGACTGCTCTGATAGACGGAATTAATAGACTGCTCTGATAGACGGCATTAATAGACAGCTCTGATAGACGGCATTAATAGACTGCTCTGATAGACGGCATTATTAGACAGCTCTGATAGGCGGCATTAATAGACTGCTCTGATAGACGGCATTAATAGACAGCTCTGATAGACGGCATTAATAGACTGCTCTGATAGACGGCATTATTAGATTGCTCTGATAGGCGGCATTAATAGACTGCTCTGATAGACGGCATTAATAGACAGCTCTGATAGACGGCATTAATAGACTGCTCTGATAGACGGCATTATTAGACAGCTCTGATAGACGGCATTAATAGACAGCTCTGATAGACGGCATTAATAGACTGCTCTGATAGGCGGCATTAATAGACTGCTCTGATAGACGGCATTAATAGACTGCTCTGATAGACGGTATTATTAGACTGCTCTGATAGGCGGTATTATTAGACTGCTCTGATAGGCGGCATTAATAGACTGCTCTGATAGACGGAATTAATAGACTGCTCTGATAGACGGCATTAATAGACTGCTCTGATAGACTGCTCTGATAGACGGCTCTGATAGACTGCTCTGATAGACGGCATTAGTAGACTGCTCTGATAGACGGCATTAATAGACTGCTCTGATAGACTGCATTAATAGACTGCTCTGATAGACGGCATTAATAGACTGCTCTAATAGACGGCATTAATAGACTGCTCTGATAGACGGAATTAATAGACTGCTCTGATAGATGGCATTAATAGACTGCTCTGATAGACGGCATTATTAGACTGCTCTGATAGACGGAATTAATAGACTGCTCTGATAGACGGAATTAATAGACTGCTCTGATAGATGGCATTAACAGACTGCTCTGATAGACGGCATTAATAGACTGCTCTGATAGACGGAATTAATAGACTGCTCTGATAGACGGCATTATTAGACTGCTCTGATAGACGGCATTATTAGACTGCTCTGATAGACTGCTCTGATAGACGGAATTAATAGACTGCTCTGATAGATGGCATTAATAGACTGCTCTGATAGACGGCATTAATAGACTGCTCTGATAGACGGAATTAATAGACTGCTCTGATAGACGGCATTATTAGACTGCTCTGATAGACGGCATTATTAGACTGCTCTGATAGACGGCATTATTAGACTGCTCTGATAGACTGCTCTGATAGACGGAATTAATAGACTGCTCTGATAGACGGCATTAATAGACTGCTCTGATAGACGGCATTAATAGACTGCTCTGATAGACGGCATTATTAGACTGCTCTGATAGACGGCATTAATAGACTGCTCTGATAGACGGCTCTGATAGACGGAATTAATAGACTGCTCTGATAGACGGCATTATTAGACTGCTCTGATAGACGGCATTATTAGACTGCTCTGATAGACTGCATTAATAGACTGCTCTGATAGACGGCATTAATAGACTGCTCTGATAGACGGCATTAATAGACTGCTCTGATAGACGGCATTATTAGACTGCTCTGATAGACTGCTCTGATAGACTGCATTAATAGACTGCTCTGATAGACTGCATTAATAGACTGCTCTAATAGACTGCATTAATAGACTGCTCTGATAGACTGCATTAATAGACTGCTCTGATAGACGGCATTAATAGACTGCTCTGATAGACGGCATTAATAGACTGCTCTGATAGACGGCATTAATAGACTGCTCTGATAGACGGCATTATTAGACTGCTCTGATAGACTGCTCTGATAGACGGCATTATTAGACAGCTCTGATAGACGGCATTAATAGACAGCTCTGATAGACGGCATTAATAGACTGCTCTGATAGGCGGCATTAATAGACTGCTCTGATAGACGGCATTAATAGACTGCTCTGATAGACGGTATTATTAGACTGCTCTGATAGGCGGTATTATTAGACTGCTCTGATAGGCGGCATTAATAGACTGCTCTGATAGACGGCATTAATAGACTGCTCTGATAGACGGCATTAATAGACTGCTCTGATAGACGGCATTAATAGACTGCTCTGATAGACGGCATTAATAGACTGCTCTGATAGACGGCATTATTAGACAGCTCTGATAGACGGCATTAATAGACAGCTCTGATAGACGGCATTAATAGACTGCTCTGATAGGCGGCATTAATAGACTGCTCTGATAGACGGCATTAATAGACTGCTCTGATAGACGGTATTATTAGACTGCTCTGATAGGCGGTATTATTAGACTGCTCTGATAGGCGGCATTAATAGACTGCTCTGATAGACGGCATTAATAGACTGCTCTGATAGACGGCATTAATAGACTGCTCTGATAGACGGCATTAATAGACTGCTCTGATAGACGGCATTAATAGACTGCTCTGATAGACGGAATTAATAGACTGCTCTGATAGACGGCATTAATAGACAGCTCTGATAGACGGCATTAATAGACTGCTCTGATAGACGGCATTATTAGACAGCTCTGATAGGCGGCATTAATAGACTGCTCTGATAGACGGCATTAATAGACAGCTCTGATAGACGGCATTAATAGACTGCTCTGATAGACGGCATTATTAGACTGCTCTGATAGGCGGCATTAATAGACTGCTCTGATAGACGGCATTAATAGACAGCTCTGATAGACGGCATTAATAGACTGCTCTGATAGACGGCATTATTAGACAGCTCTGATAGACGGCATTAATAGACAGCTCTGATAGACGGCATTAATAGACTGCTCTGATAGGCGGCATTAATAGACTGCTCTGATAGACGGCATTAATAGACTGCTCTGATAGACGGTATTATTAGACTGCTCTGATAGGCGGTATTATTAGACTGCTCTGATAGGCGGCATTAATAGACTGCTCTGATAGACGGAATTAATAGACTGCTCTGATAGACGGCATTAATAGACTGCTCTGATAGACTGCTCTGATAGACGGCTCTGATAGACTGCTCTGATAGACGGCATTAGTAGACTGCTCTGATAGACGGCATTAATAGACTGCTCTGATAGACTGCATTAATAGACTGCTCTGATAGACGGCATTAATAGACTGCTCTAATAGACTGCATTAATAGACTGCACTGATAGGCGGCATTAATAGACTGCTCTGATAGACGGAATTAATAGACTGCTCTGATAGACTGCATTAATAGACTGCTCTGATAGACGGCATTAGTAGACTGCTCTGATAGACGGCATTAATAGACTGCTCTGATAGACGGCATTAATAGACTGCTCTGATAGACGGAATTAATAGACTGCTCTGATAGATGGCATTAATAGACTGCTCTGATAGACGGCATTATTAGACTGCTCTGATAGACGGAATTAATAGACTGCTCTGATAGATGGCATTAACAGACTGCTCTGATAGACGGCATTAATAGACTGCTCTGATAGACGGCATTATTAGACTGCTCTGATAGACGGAATTAATAGACTGCTCTGATAGATGGCATTAATAGACTGCTCTGATAGACGGCATTAATAGACTGCTCTGATAGACGGAATTAATAGACTGCTCTGATAGACGGCATTATTAGACTGCTCTGATAGACGGCATTATTAGACTGCTCTGATAGACGGCATTATTAGACTGCTCTGATAGACTGCTCTGATAGACGGAATTAATAGACTGCTCTGATAGACGGCATTATTAGACTGCTCTGATAGACGGCATTATTAGACTGCTCTGATAGACGGTATTAATAGACTGCTCTGATAGACGGCATTAATAGACTGCTCTGATAGACGGAATTAATAGACTGCTCTGATAGACGGAATTAATAGACTGCTCTGATAGACGGCATTAATAGACAGCTCTGATAGACGGCATTAATAGACTGCTCTGATAGACGGAATTAATAGACTGCTCTGATAGATGGCATTAATAGACTGCTCTGATAGACGGCATTATTAGACTGCTCTGATAGACGGCATTAATAGACAGCTCTGATAGACGGCATTAGTAGACTGCTCTGATAGACGGCATTAATAGACAGCTCTGATAGACGGCATTAATAGACTGCTCTGATAGACGGCATTATTAGACTGCTCTGATAGACGGCATTAATAGACAGCTCTGATAGACGGCATTAATAGACAGCTCTGATAGACGGAATTAATAGACTGCTCTGATAGATGGCATTAATAGACTGCTCTGATAGACGGCATTATTAGACTGCTCTAATAGACGGCATTATTAGACTGCTCTGATAGACGGCATTATTAGACTGCTCTGATAGACGGCATTATTAGACTGCTCTAAGAGACGGCATTAATAGACTGCTCTAAAAGACGGCATTATTAGACTGCTCTGATAGACGGAATTAATAGACTGCTCTGATAGACGGCATTAATAGACTGCACTGATAGACGGCATTAATAGACTGCTCTGATAGACGGCATTATTAGACTGCTCTGATAGACGGCATTATTAGACTGCTCTGATAGACGGTATTATTAGACTGCACTGATAGACGGAATTAATAGACTGCTCTGATAGACGGCATTAATAGACTGCACTGATAGACGGCATTAATAGACTGCTCTGATAGACGGCATTAATAGACTGCTCTGATAGGCGGCATTAATAGACTGCTCTGATAGACGGTATTAATAGACTGCTGATAGACGGCATTAATAGACTGCTCTGATAGACGACATTATTAGACGGCTCTGATAGACTGCTCTGATAGACGGCATTATTAGACTGCTCTGATAGACAGCATCAATAGACTGCTCTGATAGACGGCATTAATAGACTGCTCTGATAGACGGCATTAATAGACTGCTCTGATAGACGGCATTAATAGACTGCTCTGATAGACGGCATTAATAGACAGCTCTGATAGACGGCATTAGTAGACGGCATTAGTAGACGGCATTAATAGACAGCTCTGATAGACGGCATTAATAGACTGCTCTGATAGACGGCATTATTAGACAGCTCTGATAGACGGCATTAATAGACAGCTCTGATAGACGGCATTAATAGACTGCTCTGATAGGCGGCATTAATAGACTGCTCTGATAGACGGCATTAATAGACTGCTCTGATAGACGGTATTATTAGACTGCTCTGATAGGCGGTATTATTAGACTGCTCTGATAGGCGGCATTAATAGACTGCTCTGATAGACGGCATTAATAGACTGCTCTGATAGACGGAATTAATAGACTGCTCTGATAGACGGCATTAATAGACTGCTCTGATAGACTGCTCTGATAGACGGCTCTGATAGACTGCTCTGATAGACGGCATTAGTAGACTGCTCTGATAGACGGCATTAATAGACAGCTCTGATAGACGGCATTAATAGACTGCTCTGATAGACGGCATTATTAGACAGCTCTGATAGGCGGTATTATTAGACTGCTCTGATAGGCGGCATTAATAGACTGCTCTGATAGACGGAATTAATAGACTGCTCTGATAGACGGCATTAATAGACTGCTCTGATAGACTGCTCTGATAGACGGCTCTGATAGACTGCTCTGATAGACGGCATTAGTAGACTGCTCTGATAGACGGCATTAATAGACAGCTCTGATAGACGGCATTAATAGACTGCTCTGATAGACGGCATTATTAGACAGCTCTGATAGGCGGTATTATTAGACTGCTCTGATAGGCGGCATTAATAGACTGCTCTGATAGACGGAATTAATAGACTGCTCTGATAGACGGCATTAATAGACTGCTCTGATAGACTGCTCTGATAGACGGCTCTGATAGACTGCTCTGATAGACGGCATTAGTAGACTGCTCTGATAGACGGCATTAATAGACTGCTCTGATAGACGGCATTAATAGACTGCTCTGATAGACGGCATTAATAGACTGCTCTAATAGACGGCATTAATAGACTGCTCTGATAGACGGCATTAATAGACTGCTCTGATAGATGGCATTAATAGACTGCTCTGATAGACGGCATTAATAGACTGCTCTGATAGACGGAATTAATAGACTGCTCTGATAGACGGCATTAATAGACTGCTCTGATAGACGGAATTAATAGACTGCTCTGATAGACGGCATTATTAGACTGCTCTGATAGACGGCATTATTAGACTGCTCTGATAGACTGCTCTGATAGACGGAATTAATAGACTGCTCTGATAGATGGCATTAATAGACTGCTCTGATAGACGGCATTAATAGACTGCTCTGATAGACGGAATTAATAGACTGCTCTGATAGACGGCATTATTAGACTGCTCTGATAGACGGCATTATTAGACTGCTCTGATAGACTGCTCTGATAGACGGAATTAATAGACTGCTCTGATAGACGGCATTATTAGACTGCTCTGATAGACGGAATTAATAGACTGCTCTGATAGACGGAATTAATAGACTGCTCTGATAGACGGCATTAATAGACAGCTCTGATAGACGGCATTAATAGACTGCTCTGATAGACGGAATTAATAGACTGCTCTGATAGATGGCATTAATAGACTGCTCTGATAGACGGCATTATTAGACTGCTCTGATAGACGGCATTAATAGACAGCTCTGATAGACGGCATTAATAGACAGCTCTGATAGACGGAATTAATAGACTGCTCTGATAGACGGCATTATTAGACTGCTCTGATAGACGGTATTATTAGACTGCTCTGATAGACGGCATTATTAGACTGCTCTAAGAGACGGCATTAATAGACTGCTCTAAAAGACGGCATTATTAGACTGCTCTGATAGACGGAATTAATAGACTGCTCTGATAGACGGCATTAATAGACTGCACTGATAGACGGCATTAGTAGACTGCTCTGATAGATGGCATTAATAGACTGCTCTGATAGACGGCATTATTAGACTGCTCTGATAGACGGCATTATTAGACTGCTCTAATAGACGGCATTATTAGACTGCTCTGATAGACGGCATTATTAGACTGCTCTGATAGACGGCATTATTAGACTGCTCTAAGAGACGGCATTAATAGACTGCTCTAAAAGACGGCATTATTAGACTGCTCTGATAGACGGAATTAATAGACTGCTCTGATAGACGGCATTAATAGACTGCACTGATAGACGGCATTAATAGACTGCTCTGATAGACGGCATTATTAGACTGCTCTGATAGACGGCATTATTAGACTGCTCTGATAGACGGTATTATTAGACTGCACTGATAGACTGCATTAATAGACTGCTCTGATAGGCGGCATTAATAGACTGCTCTGATAGACGGTATTAATAGACTGCTGATAGACGGCATTAATAGACTGCTCTGATAGACGGCTCTGATAGACGACATTATTAGACGGCTCTGATAGACTGCTCTGATAGACGGCATTAATAGACTGCTCTGATAGACGGCATTAATAGACTGCTCTGATAGACGGCATTAATAGACTGCTCTGATAGACGGCATTAATAGACAGCTCTGATAGACGGCATTAGTAGACGGCATTAATAGACAGCTCTGATAGACGGCATTAATAGACTGCTCTGATAGACGGCATTATTAGACAGCTCTGATAGACGGCATTAATAGACAGCTCTGATAGACGGCATTAATAGACTGCTCTGATAGGCGGCATTAATAGACTGCTCTGATAGACGGCATTAATAGACTGCTCTGATAGACGGCATTAATAGACTGCTCTGATAGGCGGTATTATTAGACTGCTCTGATAGACGGCATTAATAGACTGCTCTGATAGACGGCATTAATAGACTGCTCTGATAGACTGCTCTGATAGACGGCTCTGATAGACTGCTCTGATAGACGGCATTAGTAGACTGCTCTGATAGACGGCATTAATAGACAGCTCTGATAGACGGCATTAATAGACTGCTCTGATAGACGGCATTATTAGACAGCTCTGATAGACGGCATTAATAGACTGCTCTGATAGGCGGCATTAATAGACTGCTCTGATAGACGGCTCTGATAGACTGCTCTGATAGACGGCATTAGTAGACTGCTCTGATAGACGGTATTAATAGACTGCTGATAGACGGCATTAATAGACTGCTCTGATAGACGGCATTAATAGACTGCTCTGATAGACGGTATTATTAGACTGCTCTGATAGACGGCATTAATAGACTGCTCTGATAGACGGTATTATTAGACTGCTCTGATAGACTGAATTAATAGACTGCTCTGATAGACGGCATTAATAGACTGCTCTGATAGACGGCATTATTAGACTGCTCTGACGGCATTATTAGACTGCTCTGATAGATGGCATTATTAGACTGCTCTGATAGACGGTATTATTAGACTGCACTGATAGACGGCATTAATAGACTGCTCTGATAGACGGCATTATTAGACTGCTCTGATGGACGGCATTAATAGACTGCTCTGATAGACGGCATTATTAGACTGCTCTGATAGACGGCATTATTAGACTGCTCTGATAGACGGCATTATTAGACTGCTCTGATAGACGGTATTATTAGACTGCACTGATAGACGGCATTAATAGACTGCTCTGATAGACGGCATTATTAGACTGCTCTGATGGACGGCATTAATAGACTGCTCTGATAGACGGTATTATTAGACTGCACTGATAGACGGCATTAATAGACTGCTCTGATAGACGGCATTAATAGACTGCTCTGATAGACGGCATTAATAGACTGCTCTGATAGATGGCATTAATAGACTGCTCTGATAGACGGTATTAATAGACTGCACTGATAGACGGTATTATTAGACTGCTCTGATAGACTGAATTAATAGACTGCTCTGATAGACGGCATTAATAGACTGCTCTGATAGACGGCATTATTAGACTGCTCTGATAGACGGTATTAATAGACTGCACTGATAGACGGTATTATTAGACTGCTCTGATAGACTGAATTAATAGACTGCTCTGATAGACGGCATTAATAGACTGCTCTGATAGACGGCATTATTAGACTGCTCTGATGGACGGCATTAATAGACTGCTCTGATAGACGGCATTATTAGACTGCTCTGATAGACGGCATTATTAGACTGCTCTGATAGACGGTATTATTAGACTGCACTGATAGACTGCATTAATAGACTGCTCTGATAGGCGGCATTAATAGACTGCTCTGATAGACGGTATTAATAGACTGCTGATAGACGGCATTAATAGACTGCTCTGATAGACGGCTCTGATAGACGACATTATTAGACGGCTCTGATAGACTGCTCTGATAGACGGCATTAATAGACTGCTCTGATAGACGGCATTAATAGACTGCTCTGATAGACGGCATTAATAGACTGCTCTGATAGACGGCATTAATAGACAGCTCTGATAGACGGCATTAGTAGACGGCATTAATAGACAGCTCTGATAGACGGCATTAATAGACTGCTCTGATAGACGGCATTATTAGACAGCTCTGATAGACGGCATTAATAGACAGCTCTGATAGACGGCATTAATAGACTGCTCTGATAGGCGGCATTAATAGACTGCTCTGATAGACGGCATTAATAGACTGCTCTGATAGACGGCATTAATAGACTGCTCTGATAGGCGGTATTATTAGACTGCTCTGATAGACGGCATTAATAGACTGCTCTGATAGACGGCATTAATAGACTGCTCTGATAGACTGCTCTGATAGACGGCTCTGATAGACTGCTCTGATAGACGGCATTAGTAGACTGCTCTGATAGACGGCATTAATAGACAGCTCTGATAGACGGCATTAATAGACTGCTCTGATAGACGGCATTATTAGACAGCTCTGATAGACGGCATTAATAGACTGCTCTGATAGGCGGCATTAATAGACTGCTCTGATAGACGGCTCTGATAGACTGCTCTGATAGACGGCATTAGTAGACTGCTCTGATAGACGGTATTAATAGACTGCTGATAGACGGCATTAATAGACTGCTCTGATAGACGGCATTAATAGACTGCTCTGATAGACGGTATTATTAGACTGCTCTGATAGACGGCATTAATAGACTGCTCTGATAGACGGTATTATTAGACTGCTCTGATAGACTGAATTAATAGACTGCTCTGATAGACGGCATTAATAGACTGCTCTGATAGACGGCATTATTAGACTGCTCTGACGGCATTATTAGACTGCTCTGATAGATGGCATTATTAGACTGCTCTGATAGACGGTATTATTAGACTGCACTGATAGACGGCATTAATAGACTGCTCTGATAGACGGCATTATTAGACTGCTCTGATGGACGGCATTAATAGACTGCTCTGATAGACGGCATTATTAGACTGCTCTGATAGACGGCATTATTAGACTGCTCTGATAGACGGCATTATTAGACTGCTCTGATAGACGGTATTATTAGACTGCACTGATAGACGGCATTAATAGACTGCTCTGATAGACGGCATTATTAGACTGCTCTGATGGACGGCATTAATAGACTGCTCTGATAGACGGTATTATTAGACTGCACTGATAGACGGCATTAATAGACTGCTCTGATAGACGGCATTAATAGACTGCTCTGATAGACGGTATTAATAGACTGCACTGATAGACGGTATTATTAGACTGCTCTGATAGACTGAATTAATAGACTGCTCTGATAGACGGCATTAATAGACTGCTCTGATAGACGGCATTATTAGACTGCTCTGATAGACGGTATTAATAGACTGCACTGATAGACGGTATTATTAGACTGCTCTGATAGACTGAATTAATAGACTGCTCTGATAGACGGCATTAATAGACTGCTCTGATAGACGGCATTATTAGACTGCTCTGATGGACGGCATTAATAGACTGCTCTGATAGACGGTATTATTAGACTGCACTGATAGACGGCATTAATAGACTGCTCTGATAGACGGCATTAATAGACTGCTCTGATAGACGGCATTAATAGACTGCTCTGATAGATGGCATTAATAGACTGCTCTGATAGACGGTATTAATAGACTGCACTGATAGACGGTATTATTAGACTGCTCTGATAGACGGCATTAATAGACTGCTCTGATAGACTGCATTAATAGACTGCTCTGATAGACGGCATTAATAGACTGCTCTGATAGACGGTATTAATAGACTGCACTGATAGACGGTATTATTAGACTGCTCTGATAGACTGAATTAATAGACTGCTCTGATAGACGGCATTATTAGACTGCTCTGATAGACGGCATTATTAGACTGCTCTGATAGACGGCATTATTAGACTGCTCTGATAGACGGCATTATTAGACTGCTCTGATAGACGGTATTATTAGACTGCACTGATAGACGGCATTAATAGACTGCTCTGATAGACGGTATTAATAGACTGCTCTGATAGACGGCATTAATAGACTGCTCTGATAGACGGCATTAATAGACTGCTCTGATAGACGGCATTAATAGACTGCTCTGATAGACTGAATTAATAGACTGCTCTGATAGACGGCATTAATAGACTGCTCTGATAGACGGCATTATTAGACTGCTCTGATAGACGGCATTATTAGACTGCTCTGATAGATGGCATTATTAGACTGCTCTGATAGACGGTATTATTAGACTGCACTGATAGACGGCATTAATAGACTGCTCTGATAGACGGCATTATTAGACTGCTCTGATGGACGGCATTAATAGACTGCTCTGATAGACGGCATTATTAGACTGCTCTGATAGACGGCATTATTAGACTGCTCTGATAGACGGCATTATTAGACTGCTCTGATAGACGGCATTATTAGACTGCACTGATAGACGGCATTAATAGACTGCTCTGATAGACGGCATTATTAGACTGCTCTGATGGACGGCATTAATAGACTGCTCTGATAGACAGCATTATTAGACTGCTCTGATGGACGGCATTAATAGACTGCTCTGATAGACGGCATTATTAGACTGCTCTGATAGACGGCATTATTAGACTGCTCTGATAGACGGCATTATTAGACTGCTCTGATAGACGGTATTATTAGACTGCACTGATAGACGGCATTAATAGACTGCTCTGATAGACGGTATTATTAGACTGCACTGATAGACGGCATTAATAGACTGCTCTGATAGACGGCATTAATAGACTGCTCTGATAGACAGCATTATTAGACTGCTCTGATGGACGGCATTAATAGACTGCTCTGATAGACGGCATTATTAGACTGCTCTGATAGACGGCATTATTAGACTGCTCTGATAGACGGCATTATTAGACTGCTCTGATAGACGGTATTATTAGACTGCACTGATAGACGGCATTAATAGACTGCTCTGATAGACGGTATTAATAGACTGCACTGATAGACGGCATTAATAGACTGCTCTGATAGACGGCATTAATAGACTGCTCTGATAGACGGCATTATTAGACTGCTCTGATAGACGGCATTATTAGACTGCTCTGATAGACGGCATTATTAGACTGCTCTGATAGACGGTATTATTAGACTGCACTGATAGACGGCATTAATAGACTGCTCTGATAGACGGCATTATTAGACTGCTCTGATGGACGGCATTAATAGACTGCTCTGATAGACAGCATTATTAGACTGCTCTGATAGACGGTATTATTAGACTGCACTGATAGACGGCATTAATAGACTGCTCTGATAGACGGTATTAATAGACTGCTCTGATAGACGGTATTAATAGACTGCACTGATAGACGGCATTAATAGACTGCTCTGATAGACGGCATTAATAGACTGCTCTGATAGACGGCATTAATAGACTGCTCTGATAGACGGCATTAATAGACTGCTCTGATAGACGGTATTAATAGACTGCTCTGATAGACGGTATTAATAGACTGCACTGATAGACGGCATTAATAGACTGCTCTGATAGACGGCATTAATAGACTGCTCTGATAGACGGCATTAATAGACTGCTCTGATAGACGGCATTAATAGACTGCTCTGATAGACGGTATTAATAGACTGCTCTGATAGACGGCATTAATAGACTGCTCTGATAGACGGCATTAATAGACTGCTCTGATAGACGGCATTAATAGACTGCTCTGATAGACGGCTCCTCATGTAGAATAGATCGCACTGTCTCTCTCTCTCCTCACTCTGTAGATTTCCTGTCTCTTCTCTCATATTATCGGACTTCTATCTCTATAATATAATCCTCTCCTCTGTCTGGTATAGAAGGTCTCACTATCTCTCCCTCACACTATCTCCTGTCTCGGGTGATCGGTTTCCCTCCCCCCTCCATTATATATCTTCTCCTCACTACGTCTCCGCATAAAGTCCTTCCTTCTCCCAGCATCCCCCGTGTTTTCCTCCTAAAACACTAGAGGACGATTTGCCTCATATCCGGGCTCCGGCCGGCGGCCATTTTGTCGATGACCAAATGCATTGTATGTAATGGGAGAGTTTCTCAGACACTAGAGAACAAAATATCGTCCCTGCTGAGGCTCCGGCCGGAGGACGCCATGATACGGATGACAAAGTCACCTCATGGAGGAGAAAATGGCGGAAAGTTCTCTGTGTAATATTAAGATAAATAATGGGCTGTGTGCACCACCCTCCCCCCTCATATACAACACTCTGTACATATTAATAAATTGCTTATAAATGTAAAAAAAACTGTGCAGTGTGTTTACATAATTTATATATATCATGTATACCAAGAAAGATGTATATACATATAAATCCTGTATTATATCGCTGTGTACACACACACGTTGCTAACTTTCAGTAAATTTATAAACAGTTTGCAAAATCTGTAATTTTTGCATCTGCCCATGAATGTCCATTATGGATATGCAGTCTACATGTTCATAATGGACATTCACAGACAGATGCAAAAATTACAGATTTTGCAAACTGTTTGTAAATTTACTGAAAGTTGGCAACCCTGACATATATACATACATACATACATATATATATATATATATATATATATATACATATACATATACACATACACACACACATTTCAACATTCATCATTTCAGCAGGGCAGGTGGGGGGTGCTATCGCAGGTTCGCCAGAAAATGTTTAAGTTCTTGAGCGGGAGGGGACAGGACTTTAACATTAATTAGGGGGCAGGGTGCTGTCGCAGACTGCCGGGGGAGGGGGGGGCGCCAGGTGCTCGTCTCCTTCCTTCTCCTGTGCAGCGGCTTCTTCCGGCACAAACTGTTAGGCCCGGTTCACATAGGGGCGACTCGGTCACCTGACGAGTCGCGTTCCGCTCTGTACTATGGAACCATTCTAATAGGAGCGACTTAGAAAAAGGTTCCTGTACTTCTTTTGGGGGCGACTCAGGGCGACTTGCATTGACTTCTATACAGAAGTCATTATGCAAATCGCCTCAGGCGGGCGTCTCAAGTCGTCTTGAGATCGCACCGCCGAGTCGCCCCCGAAGTTGTGCCGCCCCTGTGTGAACCGGGCCTTAGGGGGAGCGCAGGGAACATTTTATCAATGCAGGAAAGTGCATATATATATATATATATATATATATATATATATATTAGTGTGTGTGTGTGTGTGTGTGTGTATATGTGTAGTGGTTCTCCCCTCTCTTTATGGCTGGTCTCACTCATCTAGGGGTATCTGGGAGAAGGGGGGAGATGCACACCACCAGCTCGGCTCTCTGATGTAGTATACAGAGATATGAGCTAAACTGTTTACCTTCAGGTCTGCATTTTAGGTCGGAGCCTCAGTTTCTCCTATGGAGGATGATTGTCACTGACAGGGACACTTAGCTTCCAGTAAAACGAGTTCCACACCATAAAAAGTCCAACTCGGTTTTATTGCTTTG
>JARGYO010000749.1:0-93200 GCA_029206835.1 Rana muscosa
GGAGCATTGCAGAGCCCGAATGGCATGACTAAATACTCAAAGTGGCCAAAGCGTGTCCGGAAGGCCGTCTTCCATTCGTCTCCCTCCCTGATTCTGACAAGATTATAGGCACCCCTCAAGTCCAGTTTGGAGAACACTCGTGCCCCTCGCAGCCTCTAGAATAGTTCGGGAATCAGAGGAAGAGGGTTCCGATTCTTGACAGTGACCCAGTTAAGGTCACGATAGTCCACACAGGGCCTCAAGGTGTGGTCTTTTTTCTCAACGAAGAAAATACCGGCTCCTGCTGGTGAAGTGGAAGGCCGAATGAACTGCTTTTCAAGGCTCTCGTCGATATAGGTACGCAGGGCTTCCAATTCAGGCTCAGAGAGAGGGTAAATCCGACCAAACGGGATCTCGGCTCCCGGTAGAAGTTCAATGGGGCAATCGTAAGTTCTATGAGGTGGAAGGATGTCTGCACCCTTTTTATTAAAGACGTCCAGAAATTAGTGATAAGCAACCGGGATCAGTTTAGAGGCTTCATGGTCAGGGTGGATACCCAGGTAGGTGCGTGGAGTTGACAGTTCCTCCCAAGAGGCAGTGCGTCTGGCAGTAGTTGGACGAAAAAGAGATATCTCCGGTAAGCCAGTCAACGTGAGGGTTGTGTGCCTTCAACCATGGAATGCCGAGGATAACGGGAAACATGGGAGAAGCTGTGACATCCAAACGGAGGAGTTCGCTATGGCCTGAAGAAGTCTGGCAGAGAATAGGCAAGGTCCCCTGAGTAACCGGGCCTGATTTAATACCGGAGCCGTCAGCCAGATGGACATGGAACCCTTGCCTCTTGGTACCCAAGGGCAGCTGCTGAAGAGAAGCAAATGCAGAGTCCACAAAACAGCTGCAGGCCCCAGAGTCTATGATTGCAAGTACTGAAACCGTCTTTTCGGGGAGCTGAAGCTTGATGGGAAGAGAGACATGTGACTGATCCTTCCCAGGGTTAGCAAACCCCACGAACCTCTGTACAGCTTTTCTGTCAGTAGGAGCAGGCCATTCCAAGACAGAAGCGACTTTCTGAGGGTCCATGGAGATTCCCTCGGCGGAGACGACAAGCCCTAGGAAATGCACAACTTGCTTTTCAAAGTCGCATTTTTCAGCCTTTGCGTAAAGTCGGTGTAACCGCAATCGAGCTAATACCTTTTTTACATGAGTCCGATGGGATTCTAAAGTTTCAGAGAATACAAGGATGTCATCCAGATACACGATGACGAATAAATCAAGAAAGTCCCGAAAAACATCGTTTACCAGATGCTGGAATGTGGCTGGAGCATTGCAGAGCCCGAATGGCATGACTAAATACTCAAAGTGGCCCAAAGCGTGTCCGGAAGGCCGTCTTCCATTCGTCTCCCTCCCTGATTCTGACAAGATTATAGGCACCCAAGTCCAGTTTGGAGAACACTCGTGCCCCTCGCAGCCTCTGGAATAGTTCGGGAATCAGAGGAAGAGGGTTCCGATTCTTGACAGTGACCCTGTTAAGGTCACGATAGTCCACACAGGGCCTCAAGGTGTGGTCTTTTTTCTCAACGAAGAAAATACCGGCTCCTGCTGGTGAAGTGGAAGGCCGAATGAACTGCTTTTCAAGGCTCTCGTCGATATAGGTACGCAGGGCTTCCAATTCAGGCTCAGAGAGAGGGTAAATCCGACCAAACGGGATCTCGGCTCCCGGTAGAAGTTCAATGGGGCAATCGTAAGTTCTATGAGGTGGAAGAGTGTCTGCACCCTTTTTATTAAAGACGTCCAGAAATTCGTGGTAGCAACCGGGATCAGTTTAGAGGCTTCATGGTCAGGGTGGATACCCAGGAGGGGGCGTGGAGTTGACAGTTCCTCCCAAGAGGCAGTGCGTCTGGCAGTAGTTGGACGAAAAAAATATATATCTCCGGTAAGCCAGTCAACGTGAGGGTTGTGTGCCTTCAACCATGGAATGCCGAGGATAACGGGAAACATGGGAGAAGCTATGACATCCAAACGGAGGAGTTCGCTATGGCCTGAAGAAGTCTGGCAGAGAATAGGCAAGGTCTCTTGAGTAACCGGGCCTGATTTAATACCGGAGCCGTCAGCCAGATGGACATGGAACCCTTGCCTCTTGGTACCCAAGGGCAGCTGCTGAAGAGAAGCAAATGCAGAGTCCACAAAACAGCTGCAGGCCCCAGAGTCTATGATTGCAAGTACTGAAACCGTCTTTTCGGGGAGCTGAAGCTTGATGGGAAGAGAGACATGTGACTGATCCTTCCCAGGGTTAGCAAACCCCACGAACCTCTGTACAGCTTTTCTGTCAGTAGGAGCAGGCCATTCCAAGACATAAGCGACTTTCTGAGGGTCTATGGAGATTCTCTCGGCGGAGATGACAAGCCCTAGGAAATGCACAACTTGCTTTTCAAAATCGCATTTCTCAGCCTTTGCTTAAAGTCGGTGTTCCCGCAATCGAGCTAATAGCTTTTTTACATGAGTCCGATGGGATTCTAAAGTTTCAGAGAATACAAGGATGTCATCCAGATACACGATGACGAATAAATCAAGAAAGTCCCGAAAAACATCGTTTACCAGATGCTGGAATGTGGCTGGAGCATTGCAGAGCCCGAATGGCATGACTAAATACTCAAAGTGGCCAAAGCGTGTCCGGAAGGCCGTCTTCCATTCGTCTCCCTCCCTGATTCTGACAAGATTATAGGCACCCCTCAAGTCCACTTTGGAGAACACTCGTGCCCCTCGCAGCCTCTGGAATAGTTCGGGAATCAGAGGAAGAGGGTACCGATTCTTGACAGTGACCCTGTTAAGGTCACGATAGTCCACACAGGGCCTCAAGGTGTGGTCTTTTTTTCTCAACGAAGAAAATACCGGCACCTGCTGGTGAAGTTGAAGGCCGAATGAACTGCTTTTCAAGGCTCTCGTCGATATAGGTACGCAGGGCTTCCAATTCAGGCTCAGAGAGAGGGTAAATCCGACCAAACGGGATCTCGGCTCCCGGTAGAAGTTCAATGGGGCAATCGTAAGTTCTATGAGGTGGAAGAGTGTCTGCACCCTTTTTATTAAAGACGTCCAGAAATTCGTGGTAAGCAAACCGGAATCAGTTTAGAGGCTTCATGGTCAGGGTGGATACCCAGGAGGGGCGTGGAGTTGACAGTTCCTCCCAAGAGGCAGTGCGTCTGGCAGTAGTTGGACGAAAAAAATATATATCTCCGTTATGCCAGTCAACGTGAGGGTTGTGTGCCTTCAACCATGGAATGCCGAGGATAACGGGAAACATGGGAGAAGCTATGACATCCAAACGGAGGAGTTCGCTATGGCCTGAAGAAGTCTGGCAGAGAATAGGCAAGGTCTCTTGAGTAACCGGGCCTGATTTAATACCGGAGCCGTCAGCCAGATGGACAGGAACCCTTGCCTCTTGGTACCCAAGGGCAGCTGCTGAAGAGAAGCAAATGCAGAGTCCACAAAACAGCTGCAGGCCCCAGAGTCTATGATTGCAAGTACTGAAACCGTCTTTTCGGGGAGCTGAAGCTTGATGGGAAGAGAGACATGTGACTGATCCTTCCCAGGGTTAGCAAACCCCACGAACCTCTGTACAGCTTTTCTGTCAGTAGGAGCAGGCCATTCCAAGACAGAAGCGACTTTCTGAGGGTCTATGGAGATTCCCTCGGCGGAGATGACAAGCCCTAGGAAATGCACAACTTGCTTTTCAAAATCGCATTTCTCAGCCTTTGCTTAAAGTCGGTGTTCCCGCAATCGAGCTAATACCTTTTTTACATGAGTCCGATGGGATTCTAAAGTTTCAGAGAATACAAGGATGTCATCCAGATACACGATGACGAATAAATCAAGAAAGTCCCGAAAAACATCGTTTACCAGATGCTGGAATGTGGCTGGAGCATTGCAGAGCCCGAATGGCATGACTAAATACTCAAAGTGGCCAAAGCGTGTCCGGAAGGCCGTCTTCCATTCGTCTCCCTCCCTGATTCTGACAAGATTATAGGCACCCCTCAAGTCCAGTTTGGAGAACACTCGTGCCCCTCGCAGCCTCTAGAATAGTTCGGGAATCAGAGGAAGAGGGTTCCGATTCTTGACAGTGACCCAGTTAAGGTCACGATAGTCCACACAGGGCCTCAAGGTGTGGTCTTTTTTCTCAACGAAGAAAATACCGGCTCCTGCTGGTGAAGTGGAAGGCCGAATGAACTGCTTTTCAAGGCTCTCGTCGATATAGGTACGCAGGGCTTCCAATTCAGGCTCAGAGAGAGGGTAAATCCGACCAAACGGGATCTCGGCTCCCGGTAGAAGTTCAATGGGGCAATCGTAAGTTCTATGAGGTGGAAGGATGTCTGCACCCCTTTTTATTAAAGACGTCCAGAAATTAGTGATAAGCAACCGGGATCAGTTTAGAGGCTTCATGGTCAGGGTGGATACCCAGGAGGTGCGTGGAGTTGACAGTTCCTCCCAAGAGGCAGTGCGTCTGGCAGTAGTTGGACGAAAAAGAGATATCTCCGGTAAGCCAGTCAACGTGAGGGTTGTGTGCCTTCAACCATGGAATGCCGAGGATAACGGGAAACATGGGAGAAGCTGTGACATCCAAACGGAGGAGTTCGCTATGGCCTGAAGAAGTCTGGCAGAGAATAGGCAAGGTCCCCTGAGTAACCGGGCCTGATTTAATACCGGAGGCCGTCAGCCAGATGGACATGGAACCCTTGCCTCTTGGTACCCAAGGGCAGCTGCTGAAGAGAAGCAAATGCAGAGTCCACAAAACAGCTGCAGGCCCCAGAGTCTATGATTGCAAGTACTGAAACCGTCTTTTCGGGGAGCTGAAGCTTGATGGGAAGAGAGACATGTGACTGATCCTTCCAGGGTTAGCAAACCCCACGAACCTCTGTACAGCTTTTCTGTCAGTAGGAGCAGGCCATTCCAAGACAGAAGCGACTTTCTGAGGGTCCATGGAGATTCCCTCGGCGGAGACGACAAGCCCTAGGAAATGCACAACTTGCTTTTCAAAGTCGCATTTTTCAGCCTTTGCGTAAAGTCGGTGTAACCGCAATCGAGCTAATACCTTTTTTACATGAGTCCGATGGGATTCTAAAGTTTCAGAGAATACAAGGATGTCATCCAGATACACGATGACGAATAAATCAAGAAAGTCCCGAAAAACATCGTTTACCAGATGCTGGAATGTGGCTGGAGCATTGCAGAGCCCGAATGGCATGACTAAATACTCAAAGTGGCCAAAGCGTGTCCGGAAGGCCGTCTTCCATTCGTCTCCCTCCCTGATTCTGACAAGATTATAGGCACCCAAGTCCAGTTTGGAGAACACTCGTGCCCCTCGCAGCCTCTGGAATAGTTCGGGAATCAGAGGAAGAGGGTTCCGATTCTTGACAGTGACCCTGTTAAGGTCACGATAGTCCACACAGGGCCTCAAGGTGTGGTCTTTTTTCTCAACGAAGAAAATACCGGCTCCTGCTGGTGAAGTGGAAGGCCGAATGAACTGCTTTTCAAGGCTCTCGTCGATATAGGTACGCAGGGCTTCCAATTCAGGCTCAGAGAGAGGGTAAATCCGACCAAACGGGATCTCGGCTCCCGGTAGAAGTTCAATGGGGCAATCGTAAGTTCTATGAGGTGGAAGAGTGTCTGCACCCTTTTTATTAAAGACGTCCAGAAATTCGTGGTAAGCAACCGGGATCAGTTTAGAGGCTTCATGGTCAGGGTGGATACCCAGGAGGGGCGTGGAGTTGACAGTTCCTCCCAAGAGGCAGTGCGTCTGGCAGTAGTTGGACGAAAAAAATATATATCTCCGGTAAGCCAGTCAACGTGAGGGTTGTGTGCCTTCAACCATGGAATGCCGAGGATAACGGGAAACATGGGAGAAGCTATGACATCCAAACGGAGGAGTTCGCTATGGCCTGAAGAAGTCTGGCAGAGAATAGGCAAGGTCTCTTGAGTAACCGGGCCTGATTTAATACCGGAGCCGTCAGCCAGATGGACATGGAACCCTTGCCTCTTGGTACCCAAGGGCAGCTGCTGAAGAGAAGCAAATGCAGAGTCCACAAAACAGCTGCAGGCCCCAGAGTCTATGATTGCAAGTACTGAAACCGTCTTTTCGGGGAGCTGAAGCTTGATGGGAAGAGAGACATGTGACTGATCCTTCCCAGGGTTAGCAAACCCCACGAACCTCTGTACAGCTTTTCTGTCAGTAGGAGCAGGCCATTCCAAGACATAAGCGACTTTCTGAGGGTCTATGGAGATTCTCTCGGCGGAGATGACAAGCCCTAGGAAATGCACAACTTGCTTTTCAAAATCGCATTTCTCAGCCTTTGCTTAAAGTCGGTGTTCCCGCAATCGAGCTAATAGCTTTTTTACATGAGTCCGATGGGATTCTAAAGTTTCAGAGAATACAAGGATGTCATCCAGATACACGATGACGAAAAATCAAGAAAGTCCCGAAAAACATCGTTTACCAGATGCTGGAATGTGGCTGGAGCATTGCAGAGCCCGAATGGCATGACTAAATACTCAAAGTGGCCAAAGCGTGTCCGGAAGGCCGTCTTCCATTCGTCTCCCTCCCTGATTCTGACAAGATTATAGGCACCCCTCAAGTCCACTTTGGAGAACACTCGTGCCCCTCGCAGCCTCTGGAATAGTTCGGGAATCAGAGGAAGAGGGTACCGATTCTTGACAGTGACCCTGTTAAGGTCACGATAGTCCACACAGGGCCTCAAGGTGTGGTCTTTTTTCTCAACGAAGAAAATACCGGCACCTGCTGGTGAAGTTGAAGGCCGAATGAACTGCTTTTCAAGGCTCTCGTCGATATAGGTACGCAGGGCTTCCAATTCAGGCTCAGAGAGAGGGTAAATCCGACCAAACGGGATCTCGGCTCCCGGTAGAAGTTCAATGGGGCAATCGTAAGTTCTATGAGGTGGAAGAGTGTCTGCACCCTTTTTATTAAAGACGTCCAGAAATTCGTGGTAAGCAACCGGGATCAGTTTAGAGGCTTCATGGTCAGGGTGGATACCCAGGAGGGGCGTGGAGTTGACAGTTCCTCCCAAGAGGCAGTGCGTCTGGCAGTAGTTGGACGAAAAAAATATATATCTCCGTTATGCCAGTCAACGTGAGGGTTGTGTGCCTTCAACCATGGAATGCCGAGGATAACGGGAAACATGGGAGAAGCTATGACATCCAAACGGAGGAGTTCGCTATGGCCTGAAGAAGTCTGGCAGAGAATAGGCAAGGTCTCTTGAGTAACCGGGCCTGATTTAATACCGGAGCCGTCAGCCAGATGGACATGGAACCCTTGCCTCTTGGTACCCAAGGGCAGCTGCTGAAGAGAAGCAAATGCAGAGTCCACAAAACAGCTGCAGGCCCCAGAGTCTATGATTGCAAGTACTGAAACCGTCTTTTCGGGGAGCTGAAGCTTGATGGGAAGAGAGACATGTGACTGATCCTTCCCAGGGTTAGCAAACCCCACGAACCTCTGTACAGCTTTTCTGTCAGTAGGAGCAGGCCATTCCAAGACAGAAGCGACTTTCTGAGGGTCTATGGAGATTCCCTCGGCGGAGATGACAAGCCCTAGGAAATGCACAACTTGCTTTTCAAAATCGCATTTCTCAGCCTTTGCTTAAAGTCGGTGTTCCCGCAATCGAGCTAATACCTTTTTTACATGAGTCCGATGGGATTCTAAAGTTTCAGAGAATACAAGGATGTCATCCAGATACACGATGACGAATAAATCAAGAAAGTCCCGAAAAACATCGTTTACCAGATGCTGGAATGTGGCTGGAGCATTGCAGAGCCCGAATGGCATGACTAAATACTCAAAGTGGCCAAAGCGTGTCCGGAAGGCCGTCTTCCATTCGTCTCCCTCCCTGATTCTGACAAGATTATAGGCACCCCTCAAGTCCAGTTTGGAGAACACTCGTGCCCCTCGCAGCCTCTAGAATAGTTCGGGAATCAGAGGAAGAGGGTTCCGATTCTTGACAGTGACCCAGTTAAGGTCACGATAGTCCACACAGGGCCTCAAGGTGTGGTCTTTTTTCTCAACGAAGAAAATACCGGCTCCTGCTGGTGAAGTGGAAGGCCGAATGAACTGCTTTTCAAGGCTCTCGTCGATATAGGTACGCAGGGCTTCCAATTCAGGCTCAGAGAGAGGGTAAATCCGACCAAACGGGATCTCGGCTCCCGGTAGAAGTTCAATGGGGCAATCGTAAGTTCTATGAGGTGGAAGGATGTCTGCACCCTTTTTATTAAAGACGTCCAGAAATTAGTGATAAGCAACCGGGATCAGTTTAGAGGCTTCATGGTCAGGGTGGATACCCAGGAGGTGCGTGGAGTTGACAGTTCCTCCCAAGAGGCAGTGCGTCTGGCAGTAGTTGGACGAAAAAGAGATATCTCCGGTAAGCCAGTCAACGTGAGGGTTGTGTGCCTTCAACCATGGAATGCCGAGGATAACGGGAAACATGGGAGAAGCTGTGACATCCAAACGGAGGAGTTCGCTATGGCCTGAAGAAGTCTGGCAGAGAATAGGCAAGGTCCCCTGAGTAACCGGGCCTGATTTAATACCGGAGCCGTCAGCCAGATGGACATGGAACCCTTGCCTCTTGGTACCCAAGGGCAGCTGCTGAAGAGAAGCAAATGCAGAGTCCACAAAACAGCTGCAGGCCCCAGAGTCTATGATTGCAAGTACTGAAACCGTCTTTTCGGGGAGCTGAAGCTTGATGGGAAGAGAGACATGTGACTGATCCTTCCCAGGGTTAGCAAACCCCACGAACCTCTGTACAGCTTTTCTGTCAGTAGGAGCAGGCCATTCCAAGACAGAAGCGACTTTCTGAGGGTCCATGGAGATTCCCTCGGCGGAGACGACAAGCCCTAGGAAATGCACAACTTGCTTTTCAAAGTCGCATTTTTCAGCCTTTGCGTAAAGTCGGTGTAACCGCAATCGAGCTAATACCTTTTTTACATGAGTCCGATGGGATTCTAAAGTTTCAGAGAATACAAGGATGTCATCCAGATACACGATGACGAATAAATCAAGAAAGTCCCGAAAAACATCGTTTACCAGATGCTGGAATGTGGCTGGAGCATTGCAGAGCCCGAATGGCATGACTAAATACTCAAAGTGGCCAAAGCGTGTCCGGAAGGCCGTCTTCCATTCGTCTCCCTCCCTGATTCTGACAAGATTATAGGCACCCAAGTCCAGTTTGGAGAACACTCGTGCCCCTCGCAGCCTCTGGAATAGTTCGGGAATCAGAGGAAGAGGGTTCCGATTCTTGACAGTGACCCTGTTAAGGTCACGATAGTCCACACAGGGCCTCAAGGTGTGGTCTTTTTTCTCAACGAAGAAAATACCGGCTCCTGCTGGTGAAGTGGAAGGCCGAATGAACTGCTTTTCAAGGCTCTCGTCGATATAGGTACGCAGGGCTTCCAATTCAGGCTCAGAGAGAGGGTAAATCCGACCAAACGGGATCTCGGCTCCCGGTAGAAGTTCAATGGGGCAATCGTAAGTTCTATGAGGTGGAAGAGTGTCTGCACCCTTTTTATTAAAGACGTCCAGAAATTCGTGGTAAGCAACCGGGATCAGTTTAGAGGCTTCATGGTCAGGGTGGATACCCAGGAGGGGCGTGGAGTTGACAGTTCCTCCCAAGAGGCAGTGCGTCTGGCAGTAGTTGGACGAAAAAAATATATATCTCCGGTAAGCCAGTCAACGTGAGGGTTGTGTGCCTTCAACCATGGAATGCCGAGGATAACGGGAAACATGGGAGAAGCTATGACATCCAAACGGAGGAGTTCGCTATGGCCTGAAGAAGTCTGGCAGAGAATAGGCAAGGTCTCTTGAGTAACCGGGCCTGATTTAATACCGGAGCCGTCAGCCAGATGGACATGGAACCCTTGCCTCTTGGTACCCAAGGGCAGCTGCTGAAGAGAAGCAAATGCAGAGTCCACAAAACAGCTGCAGGCCCCAGAGTCTATGATTGCAAGTACTGAAACCGTCTTTTCGGGGAGCTGAAGCTTGATGGGAAGAGAGACATGTGACTGATCCTTCCCAGGGTTAGCAAACCCCACGAACCTCTGTACAGCTTTTCTGTCAGTAGGAGCAGGCCATTCCAAGACATAAGCGACTTTCTGAGGGTCTATGGAGATTCTCTCGGCGGAGATGACAAGCCCTAGGAAATGCACAACTTGCTTTTCAAAATCGCATTTCTCAGCCTTTGCTTAAAGTCGGTGTTCCCGCAATCGAGCTAATAGCTTTTTTACATGAGTCCGATGGGATTCTAAAGTTTCAGAGAATACAAGGATGTCATCCAGATACACGATGACGAATAAATCAAGAAAGTCCCGAAAAACATCGTTTACCAGATGCTGGAATGTGGCTGGAGCATTGCAGAGCCCGAATGGCATGACTAAATACTCAAAGTGGCCAAAGCGTGTCCGGAAGGCCGTCTTCCATTCGTCTCCCTCCCTGATTCTGACAAGATTATAGGCACCCCTCAAGTCCACTTTGGAGAACACTCGTGCCCCTCGCAGCCTCTGGAATAGTTCGGGAATCAGAGGAAGAGGGTACCGATTCTTGACAGTGACCCTGTTAAGGTCACGATAGTCCACACAGGGCCTCAAGGTGTGGTCTTTTTTCTCAACGAAGAAAATACCGGCACCTGCTGGTGAAGTTGAAGGCCGAATGAACTGCTTTTCAAGGCTCTCGTCGATATAGGTACGCAGGGCTTCCAATTCAGGCTCAGAGAGAGGGTAAATCCGACCAAACGGGATCTCGGCTCCCGGTAGAAGTTCAATGGGGCAATCGTAAGTTCTATGAGGTGGAAGAGTGTCTGCACCCTTTTTATTAAAGACGTCCAGAAATTCGTGGTAAGCAACCGGGATCAGTTTAGAGGCTTCATGGTCAGGGTGGATACCCAGGAGGGGCGTGGAGTTGACAGTTCCTCCCAAGAGGCAGTGCGTCTGGCAGTAGTTGGACGAAAAAAATATATATCTCCGTTATGCCAGTCAACGTGAGGGTTGTGTGCCTTCAACCATGGAATGCCGAGGATAACGGGAAACATGGGAGAAGCTATGACATCCAAACGGAGGAGTTCGCTATGGCCTGAAGAAGTCTGGCAGAGAATAGGCAAGGTCTCTTGAGTAACCGGGCCTGATTTAATACCGGAGCCGTCAGCCAGATGGACATGGAACCCTTGCCTCTTGGTACCCAAGGGCAGCTGCTGAAGAGAAGCAAATGCAGAGTCCACAAAACAGCTGCAGGCCCCAGAGTCTATGATTGCAAGTACTGAAACCGTCTTTTCGGGGAGCTGAAGCTTGATGGGAAGAGAGACATGTGACTGATCCTTCCCAGGGTAAGCAAACCCCACGAACCTCTGTACAGCTTTTCTGTCAGTAGGAGCAGGCCATTCCAAGACAGAAGCGACTTTCTGAGGGTCCATGGAGATTCCCTCGGCGGAGACGACAAGCCCTAGGAAATGCACAACTTGCTTTTCAAAGTCGCATTTTTCAGCCTTTGCGTAAAGTCGGTGTAACCGCAATCGAGCTAATACCTTTTTTACATGAGTCCGATGGGATTCTAAAGTTTCAGAGAATACAAGGATGTCATCCAGATACACGATGACGAATAAATCAAGAAAGTCCCGAAAAACATCGTTTACCAGATGCTGGAATGTGGCTGGAGCATTGCAGAGCCCGAATGGCATGACTAAATACTCAAAGTGGCCAAAGCGTGTCCGGAAGGCCGTCTTCCATTCGTCTCCCTCGCTGATTCTGACAAGATTATAGGCACCCCTCAAGTCCAGTTTGGAGAACACTCGTGCCCCTCGCAGCCTCTGGAATAGTTCGGGAATCAGAGGAAGAGGGTTCCGATTCTTGACAGTGACCCTGTTAAGGTCACGATAGTCCACACAGGGCCTCAAGGTGTGGTCTTTTTTCTCAACGAAGAAAATACCGGCTCCTGCTGGTGAAGTGGAAGGCCGAATGAACTGCTTTTCAAGGCTCTCGTCGATATAGGTACGCAGGGCTTCCAATTCAGGCTCAGAGAGAGGGTAAATCCGACCAAACGGGATCTCGGCTCCCGGTAGAAGTTCAATGGGGCAATCGTAAGTTCTATGAGGTGGAAGAGTGTCTGCACCCTTTTTATTAAAGACGTCCAGAAATTCGTGATAAGCAACCGGGATCAGTTTAGAGGCTTCATGGTCAGGGTGGATACCCAGGTGGTGCGTGGAGTTGACAGTTCCTCCCAAGAGGCAGTGCGTCTGGCAGTAGTTGGACGAAAAAGAGATATCTCCGGTAAGCCAGTCAACGTGAGGGTTGTGTGCCTTCAACCATGGAATGCCGAGGATAACGGGAAACATGGGAGAAGCTATGACATCCAAACGGAGGAGTTCGCTATGGCCTGAAGAAGTCTGGCAGAGAATAGGCAAGGTCCCCTGAGTAACCGGGCCTGATTTAATACCGGAGCCGTCAGCCAGATGGACATGGAACCCTTGCCTCTTGGTACCCAAGGGCAGCTGCTGAAGAGAAGCAAATGCAGAGTCCACAAAACAGCTGCAGGCCCCAGAGTCTATGATTGCAAGTACTGAAACCGTCTTTTCGGGGAGCTGAAGCTTGATGGGAAGAGAGACATGTGACTGATCCTTCCCAGGGTAAGCAAACCCCACGAACCTCTGTACAGCTTTTCTGTCAGTAGGAGCAGGCCATTCCAAGACAGAAGCGACTTTCTGAGGGTCCATGGAGATTCCCTCGGCGGAGACGACAAGCCCTAGGAAATGCACAACTTGCTTTTCAAAGTCGCATTTTTCAGCCTTTGCGTAAAGTCGGTGTAACCGCAATCGAGCTAATACCTTTTTTACATGAGTCCGATGGGATTCTAAAGTTTCAGAGAATACAAGGATGTCATCCAGATACACGATGACGAATAAATCAAGAAAGTCCCGAAAAACATCGTTTACCAGATGCTGGAATGTGGCTGGAGCATTGCAGAGCCCGAATGGCATGACTAAATACTCAAAGTGGCCAAAGCGTGTCCGGAAGGCCGTCTTCCATTCGTCTCCCTCCCTGATTCTGACAAGATTATAGGCACCCCTCAAGTCCAGTTTGGAGAACACACGTGCCCCTCGCAGCCTCTGGAATAGTTCGGGAATCAGAGGAAGAGGGTTCCGATTCTTGACAGTGACCCTGTTAAGGTCACGATAGTCCACACAGGGCCTCAAGGTGTGGTCTTTTTTCTCAACGAAGAAAATACCGGCTCCTGCTGGTGAAGTGGAAGGCCGAATGAACTGCTTTTCAAGGCTCTCGTCGATATAGGTACGCAGGGCTTCCAATTCAGGCTCAGAGAGAGGGTAAATCCGACCAAACGGGATCTCGGCTCCCGGTAGAAGTTCAATGGGGCAATCGTAAGTTCTATGAGGTGGAAGAGTGTCTGCACCCTTTTTATTAAAGACGTCCAGAAATTCGTGGTAAGCAACCGGGATCAGTTTAGAGGCTTCATGGTCAGGGTGGATACCCAGGAGGGGCGTGGAGTTGACAGTTCCTCCCAAGAGGCAGTGCGTCTGGCAGTAGTTGGACGAAAAAAATATATATCTCCGGTAAGCCAGTCAACGTGAGGGTTGTGTGCCTTCAACCATGGAATGCCGAGGATAACGGGAAACATGGGAGAAGCTATGACATCCAAACGGAGGAGTTCGCTATGGCCTGAAGAAGTCTGGCAGAGAATAGGCAAGGTCTCTTGAGTAACCGGGCCTGATTTAATACCGGAGCCGTCAGCCAGATGGACATGGAACCCTTGCCTCTTGGTACCCAAGGGCAGCTGCTGAAGAGAAGCAAATGCAGAGTCCACAAAACAGCTGCAGGCCCCAGAGTCTATGATTGCAAGTACTGAAACCGTCTTTTCGGGGAGCTGAAGCTTGATGGGAAGAGAGACATGTGACTGATCCTTCCCAGGGTTAGCAAACCCCACGAACCTCTGTACAGCTTTTCTGTAAGTAGGAGCAGGCCATTCCAAGACAGAAGCGACTTTCTGAGGGTCCATGGAGATTCCCTCGGCGGAGATGACAAGCCCTAGGAAATGCACAACTTGCTTTTCAAAGTCGCATTTCTCAGCCTTTGCTTAAAGTCGGTGTTCCCGCAATCGAGCTAATACCTTTTTTACATGAGTCCGATGGGATTCTAAAGTTTCAGAGAATACAAGGATGTCATCCAGATACACGATGACGAATAAATCAAGAAAGTCCCGAAAAACATCGTTTACCAGATGCTGGAATGTGGCTGGAGCATTGCAGAGCCCGAATGGCATGACTAAATACTCAAAGTGGCCAAAGCGTGTCCGGAAGGCCGTCTTCCATTCGTCTCCCTCCCTGATTCTGACAAGATTATAGGCACCCCTCAAGTCCAGTTTGGAGAACACTCGTGCCCCTCGCAGCCTCTGGAATAGTTCGGAAATCAGAGGAAGAGGGTACCGATTCTTGACAGTGACCCTGTTAAAGTCACGATAGTCCACACAGGGCCTCAAGGTGTGGTCTTTTTTCTCAACGAAGAAAATACCGGCTCCTGCTGGTGAAGTGGAAGGCCGAATGAACTGCTTTTCAAGGCTCTCGTCGATATAGGTACGCAGGGCTTCCAATTCAGGCTCAGAGAGAGGGTAAATCCGACCAAACGGGATCTCGGCTCCCGGTAGAAGTTCAATGGGGCAATCGTAAGTTCTATGAGGTGGAAGAGTGTCTGCACCCTTTTTATTAAAGACGTCCAGAAATTCGTGGTAAGCAACCGGGATCAGTTTAGAGGCTTCATGGTCAGGGTGGATACCCAGGAGGTGCGTGGAGTTGACAGTTCCTCCCAAGAGGCAGTGCGTCTGGCAGTAGTTGGACGAAAAAGAGATATCTCCGTTAAGCCAGTCAACGTGAGGGTTGTGTGCCTTCAACCATGGAATGCCGAGGATAACGGGAAACATGGGAGAAGCTGTGACATCCAAACGGAGGAGTTCGCTATGGCCTGAAGAAGTCTGGCAGAGAATAGGCAAGGTCCCCTGAGTAACCGGGCCTGATTTAATACCGGAGCCGTCAGCCAGATGGACATGGAACCCTTGCCTCTTGGTACCCAAGGGCAGCTGCTGAAGAGAAGCAAATGCAGAGTCCACAAAACAGCTGCAGGCCCCAGAGTCTATGATTGCAAGTACTGAAACCGTCTTTTCGGGGAGCTGAAGCTTGATGGGAAGAGAGACATGTGACTGATCCTTCCCAGGGTTAGCAAACCCCACGAACCTCTGTACAGCTTTTCTGTCAGTAGGAGCAGGCCATTCCAAGACAGAAGCGACTTTCTGAGGGTCCATGGAGATTCCCTCGGCGGAGACGACAAGCCCTAGGAAATGCACAACTTGCTTTTCAAAGTCGCATTTTTCAGCCTTTGCGTAAAGTCGGTGTAACCGCAATCGAGCTAATACCTTTTTTACATGAGTCCGATGGGATTCTAAAGTTTCAGAGAATACAAGGATGTCATCCAGATACACGATGACGAATAAATCAAGAAAGTCCCGAAAAACATCGTTTACCAGATGCTGGAATGTGGCTGGAGCATTGCAGAGCCCGAATGGCATGACTAAATACTCAAAGTGGCCAAAGCGTGTCCGGAAGGCCGTCTTCCATTCGTCTCCCTCCCTGATTCTGACAAGATTATAGGCACCCAAGTCCAGTTTGGAGAACACTCGTGCCCCTCGCAGCCTCTGGAATAGTTCGGGAATCAGAGGAAGAGGGTTCCGATTCTTGACAGTGACCCTGTTAAGGTCACGATAGTCCACACAGGGCCTCAAGGTGTGGTCTTTTTTCTCAACGAAGAAAATACCGGCTCCTGCTGGTGAAGTGGAAGGCCGAATGAACTGCTTTTCAAGGCTCTCGTCGATATAGGTACGCAGGGCTTCCAATTCAGGCTCAGAGAGAGGGTAAATCCGACCAAACGGGATCTCGGCTCCCGGTAGAAGTTCAATGGGGCAATCGTAAGTTCTATGAGGTGGAAGAGTGTCTGCACCCTTTTTATTAAAGACGTCCAGAAATTCGTGGTAAGCAACCGGGATCAGTTTAGAGGCTTCATGGTCAGGGTGGATACCCAGGAGGGGCGTGGAGTTGACAGTTCCTCCCAAGAGGCAGTGCGTCTGGCAGTAGTTGGACGAAAAAAATATATATCTCCGGTAAGCCAGTCAACGTGAGGGTTGTGTGCCTTCAACCATGGAATGCCGAGGATAACGGGAAACATGGGAGAAGCTATGACATCCAAACGGAGGAGTTCGCTATGGCCTGAAGAAGTCTGGCAGAGAATAGGCAAGGTCTCTTGAGTAACCGGGCCTGATTTAATACCGGAGCCGTCAGCCAGATGGACATGGAACCCTTGCCTCTTGGTACCCAAGGGCAGCTGCTGAAGAGAAGCAAATGCAGAGTCCACAAAACAGCTGCAGGCCCCAGAGTCTATGATTGCAAGTACTGAAACCGTCTTTTCGGGGAGCTGAAGCTTGATGGGAAGAGAGACATGTGACTGATCCTTCCCAGGGTTAGCAAACCCCACGAACCTCTGTACAGCTTTTCTGTCAGTAGGAGCAGGCCATTCCAAGACAGAAGCGACTTTCTGAGGGTCCATGGAGATTCCCTCGGCGGAGATGACAAGCCCTAGGAAATGCACAACTTGCTTTTCAAAGTCGCATTTCTCAGCCTTTGCTTAAAGTCGGTGTTCCCGCAATCGAGCTAATACCTTTTTTACATGAGTCCGATGGGATTCTAAAGTTTCAGAGAATACAAGGATGTCATCCAGATACACGATGACGAATAAATCAAGAAAGTCCCGAAAAACATCGTTTACCAGATGCTGGAATGTGGCTGGAGCATTGCAGAGCCCGAATGGCATGACTAAATACTCAAAGTGGCCAAAGCGTGTCCGGAAGGCCGTCTTCCATTCGTCTCCCTCCCTGATTCTGACAAGATTATAGGCACCCCTCAAGTCCAGTTTGGAGAACACTCGTGCCCCTCGCAGCCTCTGGAATAGTTCGGAAATCAGAGGAAGAGGGTACCGATTCTTGACAGTGACCCTGTTAAAGTCACGATAGTCCACACAGGGCCTCAAGGTGTGGTCTTTTTTCTCAACGAAGAAAATACCGGCTCCTGCTGGTGAAGTGGAAGGCCGAATGAACTGCTTTTCAAGGCTCTCGTCGATATAGGTACGCAGGGCTTCCAATTCAGGCTCAGAGAGAGGGTAAATCCGACCAAACGGGATCTCGGCTCCCGGTAGAAGTTCAATGGGGCAATCGTAAGTTCTATGAGGTGGAAGAGTGTCTGCACCCTTTTTATTAAAGACGTCCAGAAATTCGTGGTAAGCAACCGGGATCAGTTTAGAGGCTTCATGGTCAGGGTGGATACCCAGGAGGGGCGTGGAGTTGACAGTTCCTCCCAAGAGGCAGTGCGTCTGGCAGTAGTTGGACGAAAAAAATATATATCTCCGTTATGCCAGTCAACGTGAGGGTTGTGTGCCTTCAACCATGGAATGCCGAGGATAACGGGAAACATGGGAGAAGCTATGACATCCAAACGGAGGAGTTCGCTATGGCCTGAAGAAGTCTGGCAGAGAATAGGCAAGGTCTCTTGAGTAACCGGGCCTGATTTAATACCGGAGCCGTCAGCCAGATGGACATGGAACCCTTGCCTCTTGGTACCCAAGGGCAGCTGCTGAAGAGAAGCAAATGCAGAGTCCACAAAACAGCTGCAGGCCCCAGAGTCTATGATTGCAAGTACTGAAACCGTCTTTTCGGGGAGCTGAAGCTTGATGGGAAGAGAGACATGTGACTGATCCTTCCCAGGGTTAGCAAACCCCACGAACCTCTGTACAGCTTTTCTGTCAGTAGGAGCAGGCCATTCCAAGACAGAAGCGACTTTCTGAGGGTCTATGGAGATTCCCTCGGCGGAGATGACAAGCCCTAGGAAATGCACAACTTGCTTTTCAAAATCGCATTTCTCAGCCTTTGCTTAAAGTCGGTGTTCCCGCAATCGAGCTAATACCTTTTTTACATGAGTCCGATGGGATTCTAAAGTTTCAGAGAATACAAGGATGTCATCCAGATACACGATGACGAATAAATCAAGAAAGTCCCGAAAAACATCGTTTACCAGATGCTGGAATGTGGCTGGAGCATTGCAGAGCCCGAATGGCATGACTAAATACTCAAAGTGGCCAAAGCGTGTCCGGAAGGCCGTCTTCCATTCGTCTCCCTCCCTGATTCTGACAAGATTATAGGCACCCCTCAAGTCCAGTTTGGAGAACACTCGTGCCCCTCGCAGCCTCTAGAATAGTTCGGGAATCAGAGGAAGAGGGTTCCGATTCTTGACAGTGACCCTGTTAAGGTCACGATAGTCCACACAGGGCCTCAAGGTGTGGTCTTTTTTCTCAACGAAGAAAATACCGGCTCCTGCTGGTGAAGTGGAAGGCCGAATGAACTGCTTTTCAAGGCTCTCGTCGATATAGGTACGCAGGGCTTCCAATTCAGGCTCAGAGAGAGGGTAAATCCGACCACACGGGATCTCGGCTCCCGGTAGAAGTTCAATGGGGCAATCGTAAGTTCTATGAGGTGGAAGAGTGTCTGCACCCTTTTTATTAAAGACGTCCAGAAATTAGTGATAAGCAACCGGGATCAGTTTAGAGGCTTCATGGTCAGGGTGGATACCCAGGAGGTGCGTGGAGTTGACAATTCCTCCCAAGAGGCAGTGCGTCTGGCAGTAGTTGGACGAAAAAGAGATATCTCCGGTAAGCCAGTCAACGTGAGGGTTGTGTGCCTTCAACCATGGAATGCCGAGGATAACGGGAAACATGGGAGAAGCTATGACATCCAAACGGAGGAGTTCGCTATGGCCTGAAGAAGTCTGGCAGAGAATAGGCAAGGTCCCCTGAGTAACCGGGCCTGATTTAATTCCGGAGCCGTCAGCCAGATGGACATGGAACCCTTGCCTCTTGGTACCCAAGGGCAGCTGCTGTAGAGAAGCAAATGCAGAGTCCTCAAACAGCTGCAGGCCCCAGAGTCTATGATTGCAAGTACTGAAACCGTCTTTTCGGGGAGCTGAAGCTTGATGGGAAGAGAGACATGTGACTGATCCTTCCCAGGGTTAGCAAACCCCACGAACCTCTGTCCAGCTTTTCTGTCAGTAGGAGCAGGCCATTCCAAGACAGAAGCGACTTTCTGAGGGTCCATGGAGATTCCCTCGGCGGAGACGACAAGCCCTAGGAAATGCACAACTTGCTTTTCAAAGTCGCATTTTTCAGCCTTTGCGTAAAGTCGGTGTAACCGCAATCGAGCTAATACCTTTTTTACATGAGTCCGATGGGATTCTAAAGTTTCAGAGAATACATGGATGTCATCCAGATACACGATGACGAATAAATCAAGAAAGTCCCGAAAAACATCGTTTACCAGATGCTGGAATGTGGCTGGAGCATTGCAGAGCCCGAACGGCATGACTAAATACTCAAAGTGGCCAAAGCGTGTCCGGAAGGCCGTCTTCCATTCGTCTCCCTCCCTGATTCTGACAAGATTATAGGCACCCCTCAAGTCCAGTTTGGAGAACACTCGTGCCCCTCGCAGCCTCTGGAATAGTTCGGTAATCAGAGGAAGAGGGTTCCGATTCTTGACAGTGACCCTGTTAAGGTCACGATAGTCCACACAGGGCCTCAAGGTGTGGTCTTTTTTCTCAACGAAGAAAATACCGGCTCCTGCTGGTGAAGTGGAAGGCCGAATGAACTGCTTTTCAAGGCTCTCGTCGATATAGGTACGCAGGGCTTCCAATTCAGGCTCCGAGAGAGGGTAAATCCGACCAAACGGGATCTCGGCTCCCGGTAGAAGTTCAATGGGGCAATCGTAAGTTCTATGAGGTGGAAGAGTGTCTGCACCCTTTTTATTAAAGACGTCCAGAAATTCGTGGTAAGCAACCGGGATCAGTTTAGAGGCTTCATGGTCAGGGTGGATACCCAGGAGGGGCGTGGAGTTGACAGTTCCTCCCAAGAGGCAGTGCGTCTGGCAGTAGTTGGACGAAAAAAATATATATCTCCGTTATGCCAGTCAACGTGACGGTTGTGTGCCTTCAACCATGGAATGCCGAGGAAAACGGGCAACATTGGAGAAGCTATGACATCCAAACGGAGGAGTTCGCTATGGCCTGAAGAAGTCTGGCAGAGAATAGGCAAGGTCTCTTGAGTAACCGGGCCTGATTTAATACCGGAGCCGTCAGCCAGATGGACATGGAACCCTTGCCTCTTGGTACCCAAGGGCAGCTGCTGAAGAGAAGCAAATGCAGAGTCCACAAAACAGCTGCAGGCCCCAGAGTCTATGATTGCAAGTACTGAAACCGTCTTTTCGGGGAGCTGAAGCTTGATGGGAAGAGAGACATGTGACTGATCCTTCCCAGGGTTAGCAAACCCCACGAACCTCTGTACAGCTTTTCTGTCAGTAGGAGCAGGCCATTCCAAGACATAAGCGACTTTCTGAGGGTCTATGGAGATTCTCTCGGCGGAGATGACAAGCCCTAGGAAATGCACAACTTGCTTTTCAAAATCGCATTTCTCAGCCTTTGCTTAAAGTCGGTGTTCCCGCAATCGAGCTAATAGCTTTTTTACATGAGTCCGATGGGATTCTAAAGTTTCAGAGAATACAAGGATGTCATCCAGATACACGATGACGAATAAATCAAGAAAGTCCCGAAAAACATCGTTTACCAGATGCTGGAATGTGGCTGGAGCATTGCAGAGCCCGAATGGCATGACTAAATACTCAAAGTGGCCAAAGCGTGTCCGGAAGGCCGTCTTCCATTCGTCTCCCTCCCTGATTCTGACAAGATTATAGGCACCCCTCAAGTCCACTTTGGAGAACACTCGTGCCCCTCGCAGCCTCTGGAATAGTTCGGGAATCAGAGGAAGAGGGTACCGATTCTTGACAGTGACCCTGTTAAGGTCACGATAGTCCACACAGGGCCTCAAGGTGTGGTCTTTTTTCTCAACGAAGAAAATACCGGCACCTGCTGGTGAAGTTGAAGGCCGAATGAACTGCTTTTCAAGGCTCTCGTCGATATAGGTACGCAGGGCTTCCAATTCAGGCTCAGAGGGAGGGTAAATCCGACCAAACGGGATCTCGGCTCCCGGTAGAAGTTCAATGGGGCAATCGTAAGTTCTATGAGGTGGAAGAGTGTCTGCACCCTTTTTATTAAAGACGTCCAGAAATTCGTGGTAAGCAACCGGGATCAGTTTAGAGGCTTCATGGTCAGGGTGGATACCCAGGAGGGGCGTGGAGTTGACAGTTCCTCCCAAGAGGCAGTGCGTCTGGCAGTAGTTGGACGAAAAAAATATATATCTCCGGTAAGCCAGTCAACGTGAGGGTTGTGTGCCTTCAACCATGGAATGCCGAGGATAACGGGAAACATGGGAGAAGCTATGACATCCAAACGGAGGAGTTCGCTATGGCCTGAAGAAGTCTGGCAGAGAATAGGCAAGGTCTCTTGAGTAACCGGGCCTGATTTAATACCGGAGCCGTCAGCCAGATGGACATGGAACCCTTGCCTCTTGGTACCCAAGGGCAGCTGCTGAAGAGAAGCAAATGCAGAGTCCACAAAACAGCTGCAGGCCCCAGAGTCTATGATTGCAAGTACTGAAACCGTCTTTTCGGGGAGCTGAAGCTTGATGGGAAGAGAGACATGTGACTGATCCTTCCCAGGGTTAGCAAACCCCACGAACCTCTGTACAGCTTTTCTGTCAGTAGGAGCAGGCCATTCCAAGACAGAAGCGACTTTCTGAGGGTCCATGGAGATTCCCTCGGCGGAGATGACAAGCCCTAGGAAATGCACAACTTGCTTTTCAAAGTCGCATTTCTCAGCCTTTGCTTAAAGTCGGTGTTCCCGCAATCGAGCTAATACCTTTTTTACATGAGTCCGATGGGATTCTAAAGTTTCAGAGAATACAAGGATGTCATCCAGATACACGATGACGAATAAATCAAGAAAGTCCCGAAAAACATCGTTTACCAGATGCTGGAATGTGGCTGGAGCATTGCAGAGCCCGAATGGCATGACTAAATACTCAAAGTGGCCAAAGCGTGTCCGGAAGGCCGTCTTCCATTCGTCTCCCTCCCTGATTCTGACAAGATTATAGGCACCCCTCAAGTCCAGTTTGGAGAACACTCGTGCCCCTCGCAGCCTCTGGAATAGTTCGGAAATCAGAGGAAGAGGGTACCGATTCTTGACAGTGACCCTGTTAAAGTCACGATAGTCCACACAGGGCCTCAAGGTGTGGTCTTTTTTCTCAACGAAGAAAATACCGGCTCCTGCTGGTGAAGTGGAAGGCCGAATGAACTGCTTTTCAAGGCTCTCGTCGATATAGGTACGCAGGGCTTCCAATTCAGGCTCAGAGAGAGGGTAAATCCGACCAAACGGGATCTCGGCTCCCGGTAGAAGTTCAATGGGGCAATCGTAAGTTCTATGAGGTGGAAGAGTGTCTGCACCCTTTTTATTAAAGACGTCCAGAAATTCGTGGTAAGCAACCGGGATCAGTTTAGAGGCTTCATGGTCAGGGTGGATACCCAGGAGGGGCGTGGAGTTGACAGTTCCTCCCAAGAGGCAGTGCGTCTGGCAGTAGTTGGACGAAAAAAATATATATCTCCGTTATGCCAGTCAACGTGAGGGTTGTGTGCCTTCAACCATGGAATGCCGAGGATAACGGGAAACATGGGAGAAGCTATGACATCCAAACGGAGGAGTTCGCTATGGCCTGAAGAAGTCTGGCAGAGAATAGGCAAGGTCTCTTGAGTAACCGGGCCTGATTTAATACCGGAGCCGTCAGCCAGATGGACATGGAACCCTTGCCTCTTGGTACCCAAGGGCAGCTGCTGAAGAGAAGCAAATGCAGAGTCCACAAAACAGCTGCAGGCCCCAGAGTCTATGATTGCAAGTACTGAAACCGTCTTTTCGGGGAGCTGAAGCTTGATGGGAAGAGAGACATGTGACTGATCCTTCCCAGGGTTAGCAAACCCCACGAACCTCTGTACAGCTTTTCTGTCAGTAGGAGCAGGCCATTCCAAGACAGAAGCGACTTTCTGAGGGTCTATGGAGATTCTCTCGGCGGAGATGACAAGCCCTAGGAAATGCACAACTTGCTTTTCAAAATCGCATTTCTCAGCCTTTGCTTAAAGTCGGTGTTCCCGCAATCGAGCTAATAGCTTTTTTACATGAGTCCGATGGGATTCTAAAGTTTCAGAGAATACAAGGATGTCATCCAGATACACGATGACGAATAAATCAAGAAAGTCCCGAAAAACATCGTTTACCAGATGCTGGAATGTGGCTGGAGCATTGCAGAGCCCGAATGGCATGACTAAATACTCAAAGTGGCCAAAGCGTGTCCGGAAGGCCGTCTTCCATTCGTCTCCCTCCCTGATTCTGACAAGATTATAGGCACCCCTCAAGTCCAGTTTGGAGAACACTCGTGCCCCTCGCAGCCTCTGGAATAGTTCGGGAATCAGAGGAAGAGGGTACCGATTCTTGACAGTGACCCTGTTAAGGTCACGATAGTCCACACAGGGCCTCAAGGTGTGGTCTTTTTTCTCAACGAAGAAAATACCGGCTCCTGCTGGTGAAGTGGAAGGCCGAATGAACTGCTTTTCAAGGCTCTCGTCGATATAGGTACGCAGGGCTTCCAATTCAGGCTCAGAGAGAGGGTAAATCCGACCAAACGGGATCTCGGCTCCCGGTAGAAGTTCAATGGGGCAATCGTAAGTTCTATGAGGTGGAAGAGTGTCTGCACCCTTTTTATTAAAGACGTCCAGAAATTCGTGGTAAGCAACCGGGATCAGTTTAGAGGCTTCATGGTCAGGGTGGATACCCAGGAGGGGCGTGGAGTTGACAGTTCCTCCCAAGAGGCAGTGCGTCTGGCAGTAGTTGGACGGAAAAAAATATATATCTCCGGTAAGCCAGTCAACGTGAGGGTTGTGTGCCTTCAACCATGGAATGCCGAGGATAACGGGAAACATGGGAGAAGCTATGACATCCAAACGGAGGAGTTCGCTATGGCCTGAAGAAGTCTGGCAGAGAATAGGCAAGGTCTCTTGAGTAACCGGGCCTGATTTAATACCGGAGCCGTCAGCCAGATGGACATGGAACCCTTGCCTCTTGGTACCCAAGGGCAGCTGCTGAAGAGAAGCAAATGCAGAGTCCACAAAACAGCTGCAGGCCCCAGAGTCTATGATTGCAAGTACTGAAACCGTCTTTTCGGGGAGCTGAAGCTTGATGGGAAGAGAGACATGTGACTGATCCTTCCCAAGGTTAGCAAACCCCACGAACCTCTGTACAGCTTTTCTGTCAGTAGGAGCAGGCCATTCCAAGACAGAAGCGACTTTCTGAGGGTCTATGGAGATTCCCTCGGCGAAGATGACAAGCCCTAGGAAATGCACAACTTGCTTTTCAAAGTCGCATTTTTCAGCCTTTGCGTAAAGTCGGTGTTCCCGCAATCGAGCTAATACCTTTTTTACATGAGTCCGATGGGATTCTAAAGTTTCAGAGAATACAAGGATGTCATCCAGATACACGATGACGAATAAATCAAGAAAGTCCCGAAAAACATCATTTACCAGATGCTGGAATGTGGCTGGAGCATTGCAGAGCCCGAATGGCATGACTAAATACTCAAAGTGGCCAAAGCGTGTCCGGAAGGCCGTCTTCCATTCGTCTCCCTCCCTGATTCTGACAAGATTATAGGCACCCCTCAAGTCCAGTTTGGAGAACACTCGTGCCCCTCGCAGCCTCTGGAATAGTTCGGGAATCAGAGGAAGAGGGTACCGATTCTCGACAGTGACCTGGTAGGATTCTGGAATGACGAGGTCGGCCTCCCTTGTATCTCCAACCCAAGCCCCACTGAGGATGGGACAGACCTAGGGTGAGGAGTTACACGAGTGCCTGTAGTTGCGTTCAGAACTTGTCAGCTGAGTTGCAGACGTGGAGATGCAGGCAGAGCATCTGGTAAGGAACTGGACTCAGGAAAGCTGGTAGGATGGACAGCTAGCACAGGCACTGGAGACAGCGTTAAGCCAAGCAGGAGGCTGGTGCAGGATCACAAGGGTGGCCGGGTTCGGTAGCAGACGGGCAGCGAGGTACTGGAAAAGGTTCAAGATTCAAATTGCCTCTTCTCTTCTTGTCGAAGAACTTTTTATTATCTGCCTGGGTCTTGGAGATTGTATCCTGCAGTAATTGGTAGTTGGAGTTAAGGAAGTTCAACCTGTCTTGTACGGCAGGTACAGAAGAATCAATAGGCAGCTCAGGCAAGAAAGAAGGATGGTATCCATAATTGGCGAAAAAAGGTGACTGTTTGGTTGCCGAATGGGTGGAATTATTGTATGAAAATTCCGCGAGTGGGAGAAGTGATAGCCAGTCATCCTGTGTAAAAGAAGAAAAGCATCGTAGGTACTGTTCAAGGGTTTGATTGACCCTTTCAGTCTGTCCATTAGTTTGTGGGTGATAAGCTGTGGAGAGGCGGAGTTCAATGTTCAAAGTTTCACATAAGGCCCTCCAAAATCTAGAAGTGAACTGCACCCCTCGATCAGAAACTATGCTGTCAGGGATGCCATGCAACCTTACAATCTCCTTGATAAAAGTTGAGGCAGTCTCCGGGGCAGAAGGAGTTCCTTGCAGAGGTACAAAGTGGGCCATTTTGGTCAAACGATCAACCACAACGAAAATGGTAGTGAAGTCTTCAGATGGGGGAAGTTCTACTATAAAATCCATGGAGATCATGCTCCATGGTTTCTCAGGTACAGGAAGGGGCTGAAGTAGACCCCAAGTTCTGGCTCTGTCTGTCTTATTCCGAAGGCATGAAATACAAGATCTTACATATTTCTTGCAGTCGTTCATCAAGTTTGGCCACCAGAATGTACGGGAGATCAAATTAGCCGTCTTGTGAATCCCAAAGTGACCCGCTAGGGGATGATCATGACATCGCCCTAGGACGGCAACTCTGAACTGTTCTGGGACCTGCAGTAATTGGTAGTTGGAGTTAAGAAGTTCAACCTGTCTTGTACGGCAGGTACAGAAGAATCAATAGGCAGCTCAGGCAAGAAAGAAGGATGGTATCCATAATTGGCGAAAAAAGGTGACTGTTTGGTTACCGAATGGGTGGAATTAGTGTATGAAAATTCCGCGAGTGGGAGAAGTGATAGCCAGTCATCCTGTGCAAAAGAAGAAAAGCATCGTAGGTACTGTTCAAGGGTTTGATTGACCCTTTCAGTCTGTCCATTAGTTTGTGGGTGATAAGCTGTGGAGAGGCGGAGTTCAATGTTCAAAGTTTCACATAAGGCCCTCCAAAATCTAGAAGTGAACTGCACCCCTCGATCAGAAACTATGCTGTCAGGGATGCCATGCAACCTTACAATCTCCTTGATAAAAGTTGAGGCAGTCTCCGGGGCAGAAGGAGTTCCTTGCAGAGGTACAAAGTGGGCCATTTTGGTCAAACGATCAACCACAACGAAAATGGTAGTGAAGTCTTCAGATGGGGGAAGTTCTACTATAAAATCCATGGAGATCATGCTCCATGGTTTCTCAGGTACAGGAAGGGGCTCAAGTAGACCCCAAGTTCTGGCTCTGTCTGTCTTATTCCGAAGGCATGAAATACAAGATCTTACATATTTCTTGCAGTCGTTCATCAAGTTTGGCCACTAGAATGTACGGGAGATCAAATTAGCCGTCTTGTGAATCCCAAAGTGACCCGCTCTTGTAACTTCTGCACAATATTTGAGAGCGCAGAAATAGTTTGGTAAATGTCCTTCGGTGGAGAGGCCTCCCTTCCAGACTCCATCTCTGGCTGACTGGTACTGTCACGTACCTGGTAGGAGTCTGGAATGACGAGGTCGGCCTCCCTTGTATCTCCAACCCAAGCCCCACTGAGGATGGGACAGACCAAGGGTGAGGAGTTACACGAGAGCCTGTAGTTGCGTGCAGAACTTGTCAGCTGAGTTGCAGACGTGGAGATGCAGGCAGAGCATCTGGTAAGGAACTGGACTCAGGAAAGCTGGTAGGATGGACAGCTAGCACAGGCACTGGAGACAGCGTTAAGCCAAGCAGGAGGCTGGTGCAGGATCAAAAGGGTGGCCGGGTTCGGTAGCAGACGGGCAGCGAGGTACTGGAAAAGGCCCCAAAAATCTTGGGCCAAGCTTCCTCGAGGGGCAACTTAGTTTCAAGTTCGCTGTGGAAAGCCAGACCTTATCTCCAGGTTCAAGATTCAAATTGCCTCTTCTGTTCTTGTCGAAGAACTTTTTATTATCTGCCTGGGTCTTGGAGATTGTATCCTGCAGTAATTGGTAGTTGGAGTTAAGGAAGTTCAACCTGTCTTGTACGGCAGGTACAGAAGACTCAATAGGCAGCTCAGGCAAGAAAGAAGGATGGTATCCATAATTGGCGAAAAAAGGTGACTGTTTGGTTGCCGAATGGGTGGAATTATTGTATGAAAATTCCGCGAGTGGGAGAAGTGATAGCCAGTCATCCTGTGCAAAAGAAGAAAAGCATCGTAGGTACTGTTCAAGGGTTTGATTGACCCTTTCAGTCTGTCCATTAGTTTGTGGGTGATAAGCTGTGGAGAGGAGAGGCGGAGTTCAATGTTCAAAGTTTCACATAAGGCCCTCCAAAATCTAGAAGTGAACTGCACCCCTCGATCAGAAACTATGCTGTCAGGGATGCCATGCAACCTTACAATCTCCTTGATAAAAGTTGAGGCAGTCTCCGGGGCAGAAGGAGTTCCTTGCAGAGGTACAAAGTGGGCCATTTTGGTCAAACGATCAACCACAACGAAAATGGTAGTGAAGTCTTCAGATGGGGGAAGTTCTACTATAAAATCCATGGAGATCATGCTCCATGGTTTCTCAGGTACAGGAAGGGGCTCAAGTAGACCCCAAGTTCTGGCTCTGTCTGTCTTATTCCGGTGGCCAAACTTGATGAACGACTGCAAGAAATATGTAAGATCTTGTATTTCATGCCTTCGGAATAAGACAGACAGAGCCAGAACTTGGGGTCTACTTGAGCCCCTTCCTGTACCTGAGAAACCATGGAGCATGATCTCCATGGATTTTATAGTAGAACTTCCCCCATCTGAAGACTTTACTACCATTTTCGTTGTGGTTGATCGTTTGACCAAAAATGGCCCACTTTGTACCTCTGCAAGGCCATCAATCAAACCCTTGAACAGTACCTACGATGCTTTTCTTCCTTTACACAGGATGACTGGCTATCACTTCTCCCACTCGCGGAATTTTCATACAATAATTCCACCCATTCGGTAACCAAACAGTCACCTTTTTACGCCAATTATGGATACCATCCTTCTTTCTTGCCTGAGCTGCCTATTGATTCTTCTGTACCTGCCGTACAAGACAGGTTGAACTTCCTTAACTCCAACTACCAATTACTGCAGGTCCCAGAACAGTTCAGAGTTGCCGTCCTAGGGCGATGTCATGATCATCCCCTAGCGGGTCACTTTGGGATTCACAAGACGGCTAATTTGATCTCCCGTACATTCTGGTGGCCAAACTTGATGAACGACTGCAAGAAATATGTAAGATCTTGTATTTCATGCCTTCGGAATAAGACAGACAGAGCCAGAACTTGGGGTCTACTTGAGCCCCTTCCTGTACCTGAGAAACCATGGAGCATGATCTCCATGGATTTTATAGTAGAACTTCCCCCATCTGAAGACTTCACTACCATTTTCGTTGTGGTTGATCGTTTGACCAAAATGGCCCACTTTGTACCTCTGCAAGGAACTCCTTCTGCCCCGGAGACTGCCTCAACTTTTATCAAGGAGATTGTAAGGTTGCATGGCATCCCTGAGAGCATAGTTTCTGATCGAGGGGTGCAGTTCACTTCTAGATTTTGGAGGGCTTTATGTGAAACTTTGAATATTGAACTCCGCCTCTCCACAGCTTATCACCCACAAACTAATGGACAGACTGAAAGGGTCAATCAAACCCTTGAACAGTACCTACGATGCTTTTCTTCTTTTGCACAGGATGACTGGCTATCACTTCTCCCACTCGCGGAATTTTCATACAATAATTCCACCCATTCGGCAACCAAACAGTCACCTTTTTTCGCCAATTATGGATACCATCCTTCTTTCTTGCCTGAGCTGCCTATTGATTCTTCTGTACCTGCCGTACAAGACAGGTTGAACTTCCTTAATTCCAACTACCAATTACTGCAGGATACAATCTCCAAGACCCAGGCAGATAATAAAAAGTTCTTCGACAAGAAGAGAAGAGGCAATTTGAATCTTGAACCTTTTCCAGTACCTCGCTGCCCGTCTGCTACCGAACCCGGCCACCCTTGTGATCCTGCACCAGCCTCCTGCTTGGCTTAACGCTGTCTCCAGTGCCTGTGCTAGCTGTCCATCCTACCAGCTTTCCTGAGTCCAGTTCCTTACCAGATGCTCTGCCTGCATCTCCACGTCTGCAACTCAGCTGACAAGTTCTGCACGCAACTACAGGCACTCGTGTAACTCCTCACCCTAGGTCTGTCCCATCCTCAGTGGGGCTTGGGTTGGAGATACAAGGGAGGCCGACCTCGTCATTCCAGACTCCTACCAGGTACGTGACAGTACCAGTCAGCCAGAGATGGAGTCTGGAAGAGAGGCCTCTCCACCGAAGGACATTTACCAAACTATTTCTGCGCTCTCAAATATTGTGCAGAAGTTACAAGAGCGGGTCACTTTGGGATTCACAAGACGGCTAATTTGATCTCCCGTACATTCTAGTGGCCAGCTTATCACCCACAAACTAATGGACAGACTGAAAGGGTCAATCAAACCCTTGAACAGTACCTACGATGCTTTTCTTCTTTTGCACAGGATGACTGGCAATCACTTCTCCCACTCGCGGAATTTTCATACAATAATTCCACCCATTCGGCAACCAAACAGTCACCTTTTTTCGCCAATTATGGATACCATCCTTCTTTCTCGCCTGAGCTGCCTATTGATTCTTCTGTACCTGCCGTACAAGACAGGTTGAACTTCCTTAACTCCAACTACCAATTACTGCAGGATACAATCTCCAAGACCCAGGCAGATAATAAAAAGTTCTTCGACAAGAAGAGAAGAGGCAATTTGAATCTTGAACCTTTTCCAGTACCTCGCTGCCCGTCTGCTACCGAACCCGGCCACCCTTGTGATCCTGCACCAGCCTCCTGACCCCTGACCACTGACCCCTTTTCCCAGCAAACTGCCGAATCCATGCTTGACAAATTACAGCAAGGGCCAAGGCCTGTTGAAGATTACGTAACTGACTTTCGTGTTTGGAGCGCAGATACCCAATGGAATCACTCTGCACTTCGTCACCAGTTCCGTCTAGGACTTTCTGACACCGTAAAAGATGAACTTGCCAGAGTGGGAATACCCGCGTCCCTGGAAGATCTGATAAATTTAACTATTCAGATCGATCGGCGGTTTCGAGAAAGGCAATCGGAAAAATCTAAAGGGACTCTTTCTGTGGTTTCAAGGCCAGCCGCCCCTGCTCCTCTACCTGTTCCTTCCCCCAGAAGGAGGGAACAGCATAAGGCACCTCACAGCAGTTTTCGTAGGTTACCTCTTTCTCCTGCTGAACGTCTACGTCGAGTCCAAGGCAGTCTGTGTCTCTACTGCGGGGAGGTTGGCCACTTCATACGAACTTGTCCGGCAGAGACCTGCAGGATCTCTTCCCGTCAGCCTCTTGTGATGCATCTCCCTGGGAAGGATCAGTCACATGTCTCTCTTCCCATCAAGCTTCAGCTCCCCGAAAAGACGGTTTCAGTACTTGCAATCATAGACTCTGGGGCCTGCAGCTGTTTTGTGGACTCTGCATTTGCTTCTCTTCAGCAGCTGCCCTTGGGTACCAAGAGGCAAGGGTTCCATGTCCATCTGGCTGACGGCTCCGGTATTAAATCAGGCCCGGTTACTCAGGGGACCTTGCCTATTCTCTGCCAGACTTCTTCAGGCCATAGCGAACTCCTCCGTTTGGATGTCATAGCTTCTCCCATGTTTCCCGTTATCCTCGGCATGCCATGGTTGAAGGCACACAACCCTCACGTTGACTGTCTTACCGGAGATATCTCTTTTTCGTCCAACTACTGCCAGACGCACTGCCTCTTGGGAGGAACTGTCAACTCCACGCACCACCTGGGTATCCACCCTGACCATGAAGCCTCTAAACTGATCCCGGTTGCTTATCACGAATTTCTGGACGTCTTTAATAAAAAGGGTGCAGACACTCTTCCACCTCATAGAACTTACGATTGCCCCATTGAACTTCTACCGGGAGCCGAAATCCCGTTTGGTCGGATTTACCCTCTCTCTGAGCCTGAATTGGAAGCCCTGCGTACCTATATCGACGAGAGCCTTGAAAAGCAGTTCATTCGGCCTTCCACTTCACCAGCAGGAGCCGGTATTTTCTTCGTTGAGAAAAAAGACCACACCTTGAGGCCCTGTGTGGACTATCGTGACCTTAACAGGGTCACTGTCAAGAATCGGTACCCTCTTCCTCTGATTCCCGAACTATTCCAGAGGCTGCGAGGGGCACGAGTGTTCTCCAAACTGGACTTGAGGGGTGCCTATAATCTTGTCAGAATCAGGGAGGGAGACGAATGGAAGACGGCCTTCCGGACACGTTTTGGCCACTTTGAGTATTTAGTCATGCCATTCGGGCTCTGCAATGCTCCAGCCACATTCCAGCATCTGGTAAACGATTTTTTTCGGGACTTTCTTGATTTATTCGTCATCGTGTATCTGGATGACATCCTTGTATTCTCTGAAACTTTAGAATCCCATCGGACTCATGTAAAAAAGGTATTAGCTCGATTGCGGGAACACTGACTTTACGCAAAGGCTGAAAAATGCGACTTTGAAAAGCAAGTTGTGCATTTCCTAGGGCTTGTCATCTCCGCCGAAGGAATCTCCATGGACCCTTAGAAAGTCGCTTCTGTCTTGGAATGGTCTGCTCCTACTGACAGAAAAGCTGTACAGAGGTTCGTGGGGTTTGCTAACTTTTATAGAACATTTATTAAGGACTTTTCTGGCATCATCACTCCCATTACTCAGCTAACGAAACAGCATGTTCCCTTTCGATGGACCCCAGAGGCTCAGACAGCGTTTGAACAGTTGAAAGCCTTATTCACCTCAGCTCCCATCTTGAAACATCCCGATCCCTCCTTAGCTTATGTTTTGGAGGTAGACGCCTCGGAAAATGCAGTTGAGGCTATTATTTCCCAACGCCAAGGGCCCAAATCATTGCTCCACCCTGTGGCCTTCTTCTCTAAAAAATTAAATCCTTCCGAAAGGAATTATGATGTTGGTGACCGAGAGCTACTGGCTATCAAGGCCGCTCTTGAAGAATGGCGTTACCTTTTGGAGGGAGCTTCTCACCCAATTCTTATCTTCACAGATCACAAGAATCTTGAGTATTTGAAGACAGCTAAACGCCTAAGACCTCGGCAGGCAAGATGGGCACTTTTTTTCTCTCGTTTCATGTTTCATATAACCTACCGTCCTGGCTCAAAGAACGGGAAACCAGATGCCTTGTCCCGCATGTTCAGTGATCCAGTTGTATCCTCGGAACCTGATACTATTTTACCAGCCAATAATTTTTTACGTCTTCAGGCGGATCTGATGTCACATATAAGAAAATATGTGGAAGACCAACCGCCTTCCAAGGACCTGGCTCTTCAACTAAGGGATGGCCTGTACTAAGAGGCCTATTTGTCAAAGAGGCAAATCTTTATCCCAGAACAGTTCAGAGTTGCCGTCCTAGGGCGATGTCATGATCATCCCCTAGCGGGTCACTTTGGGATTCACAAGACGGCTAATTCGATCTCCCGTACATTCTGGTGGCCAAACTTGAAGAACGACTGCAAGAAATATGTAAGATCTTGTATTTCATGCCTTCGGAATAAGACAGACAGAGCCAGAACTTGGGGTCTACTTGAGCCCCTTCCTGTACCTGAGAAACCATGGAGCATGATCTCCATGGATTTTATAGTAGAACTTCCCCCATCTGAAGACTTCACTACCATTTTCGTTGTGGTTGTTCGTTTGACCAAAATGGCCCACTTTGTACCTCTGCAAGGAACTCCTTCTGCCCCGGAGACTGCCTCAACTTTTATCAAGGAGATTGTAAGGTTGCATGGCATCCCTGACAGCATAGTTTCTGACCGAGGGGTGCAGTTCACTTCTAGATTTTGGAGGGCCTTATGTGAAACTTTGAACATTGAACTCCGCCTCTCCACAGCTTATCACCCACAAACTAATAGACAGACTGAAAGGGTCAATCAAACCCTTGAACAGTACCTACGATGCTTTTCTTCTTTTGCACAGGATGACTGGCTATCACTTCTTCCACTCGCGGAATTTTCATACAATAATTCCACCCATTCGGCAACCAGTCACCTTTTTTCGCCAATTATGGATACCATCCTTCTTTCATGCCTGAGCTGCCTATTGATTCTTCTGTACCTGCCGTACAAGACAGGTTGACTTTCCTTAACTCCAACTACCAATTACTGCAGGATACAATCTCCAAGACCCAGGCAGATAATAAAAAGTTCTTCGACAAGAAGAGAAGAGGCAATTTGAATCTTGAACCTGGAGATAAGGTCTGGCTTTCCACAGCGAACTTGAAACTAAGTTGCCCCTCGAGGAAGCTTGGCCCAAGATTTTTGGGGCCTTTTCCAGTACCTCGCTGCCCGTCTGCTACCGAACCCGGCCACCCTTGTGATCCTGCACCAGCCTCCTGCTTGGCTTAACGCTGTCTCCAGTGCCTGTGCTAGCTGTCCATCCTACCAGCTTTCCTGAGTCCAGTTCCTTACCAGATGCTCTGCCTGCATCTCCACGTCTGCAACTCAGCTGACAAGTTCTGCACGCAACTACAGGCTCTCGTGTAACTCCTCACCCTAGGTCTGTCCCATCCTCAGTGGGGCTTGGGTTGGAGATACAAGGGAGGCCGACCTCGTCATTCCAGACTCCTACCAGGTACGTGACAGTACCAGTCAGCCAGAGATGGAGTCTGGAAGGGAGGCCTCTCCACCGAAGGACATTTACCAAACTATTTCTGCGCTCTCAAATATTGTGCAGAAGTTACAAGAGCGGGTCACTTTGGGATTCACAAGACGGCTAATTCGATCTCCCGTACATTCTGGTGGCCAAACTTGAAGAACGACTGCAAGAAATATGTAAGATCTTGTATTTCATGCCTTCGGAATAAGACAGACAGAGCCAGAACTTGGGGTCTACTTGAGCCCCTTCCTGTACCTGAGAAACCATGGAGCATGATCTCCATGGATTTTATAGTAGAACTTCCCCCATCTGAAGACTTCACTACCATTTTCGTTGTGGTTGATCGTTTGACCAAAATGGCCCACTTTGTACCTCTGCAAGGAACTCCTTCTGCCCCGGAGACTGCCTCAACTTTTATCAAGGAGATTGTAAGGTTGCATGGCATCCCTGACAGCATAGTTTCTGATCGAGGGGTGCAGTTCACTTCTAGATTTTGGAGGGCCTTATGTGAAACTTTGAACATTGAACTCCGCCTCTCCACAGCTTATCACCAACAAACTAATGGACAGACTGAAAGGGTCAATCAAACCCTTGAACAGTACCTACGATGCTTTTCTTCTTTTGCGCAGGATGACTGGCTATCACTTCTCCCACTCGCGGAATTTTCATACAATAATTCCACCCATTCGGCAACCAAACAGTCACATTTTTTCGCCAATTATGGATACCATCCTTCTTTCTTGCCTGAGCTGCCTATTGATTCTTCTGTACCTGCCGTACAAGACAGGTTGAACTTCCTTAACTCCAACTACCAATTACTGCAGGATACAATCTCCAAGACCCAGGCAGATAATAAAAAGTTCTTCGACAAGAAGAGAAGAGGCAATTTGAATCTTGAACCTTTTCCAGTACCTCGCTGCCCGTCTGCTACCGAACCCGGCCACCCTTGTGATCCTGCACCAGCCTCCTGCTTGGCTTAACGCTGTCTCCAGTGCCTGTGCTAGCTGTCCATCCTACCAGCTTTCCTGAGTCCAGTTCCTTACCAGATGCTCTGCCTGCATCTCCACGTCTGCAACTCAGCTGAAAAGTTCTGCACGCAACTACAGGCACTCCTCAGTGGGGCTTGGGTTGGAGATACAAGGGAGGCCGACCCCGTCATTCCAGACTCCTACCAGGTACGTGACAGTACCAGTCAGCCAGAGATGGAGTCTGGAAGGGAGGCCTCTCCACCGAAGGACATTTACCAAACTATTTCTGCGCTCTCAAATATTGTGCAGAAGTTACAAGAGCGGGTCACTTTGGGATTCACAAGACGGCTAATTTGATCTCCCGTACATTCTGGTGGCCAAATTTGATGAACGACTGCAAGAAATATGTAAGATCTTGTATTTCATGCCTTCGGAATAAGACAGACAGAGCCAGAACTTGGGGTTTACTTGAGCCCCTTCCTGTACCTGAGAAACCATGGAGCATGATCTCCATGGATTTTATAGTAGAACTTCCCCCATCTGAAGACTTCACTACCATTTTCGTTGTGGTTGATCGTTTGACCAAAATGGCCCACTTTGTACCTCTGCAAGGAACTCCTTCTGCCCCGGAGACTGCCTCAACTTTTATCAAGGAGATTGTAAGGTTGCATGGCATCCCTGACAGCATAGTTTCTGATCGAGGGGTGCAGTTCACTTCTAGATTTTGGAGGGCCTTATGTGAAACTTTGAACATTGAACTCCGCCTCTCCACAGCTTATCACCCACAAACTAATGGACAGACTGAAAGGGTCAATCAAACCCTTGAACAGTACCTACGATGCTTTTCTTCTTTTGCACAGGATGACTGGCTATCACTTCTCCCACTCGCGGAATTTTCATACAATAATTCCACCCATTCGGCAACCAAACAGTCACCTTTTTTCGCCAATTATGGATACCATCCTTCTTTCTTGCCTGAGCTGCCTATTGATTCTTCTGTACCTGCCGTACAAGACAGGTTGAACTTCCTTAACTCCAACTACCAATTACTGCAGGATACAATCTCCAAGACCCAGGCAGATAATAAAAAGTTCTTCGACAAGAAGATAAGAGGCCATTTGAATCTTGAACCTGGAGATAAGGTCTTGCGTTCCACAGCGAACTTGAAACTAAGTTGCCCCTCGAGGAAGCTTGGCCCAAGATTTTTGGGGCCTTTTCCAGTCAAGAGAAAGATTAATGCAGTAGCATTCGAATTAGTGTTACCCAAGAACCTGAGAATCCACCCAGTATTCCATGTTTCTTTGTTGAAGCCTACAGTGCCAAATCCTTTCCCAAATCAGATTTCTGAAACCCCTCCACCGCTACTTATCGAAGGGAATGAGGAATTTGAGGTGGAGGCCGTATTGGACTGTAGGAAGAGAGGTAACCAAACACAGTTTCTCATTAAATGGAAAGGCTACGGGCCGGAAGAAAGTTCCTGGGAACCAGCTTCTGATGTGCATGCTCCAAGACTGGTACGAGCTTTCTTTCTACGCCACCCGGAAAAAGAGGTCATGAGGGGCATCCAGAGTCTGCCCCTAAGGGGGGCAATGTAAGGAAGCTGCCGGGAATCCGTCTGCGCATGCGCGCATTCGTCAACAGTCTCGGAATGCTGGCGCGCGCATCCCCAGTACGCAGCGGCCTTTCCGGAGTACCATTGCGCATGCGTGTGCGCAATTCGCGCATGCGCGTGCGCACGGGCAACGTGCGCGCGCAGGAGCACGCTCCTAATTCCCTTTGGCACCAGCCTGCCTACTTAAAGGATGCTCTGACTTCTGACAAGTGCTGACTGGTCTTCAGCAAGTACCCTGATACCTGAACTCTGTTTAAACCTGGCTTGATCCCTGTTGCTGAACCTTGGCTTCCCTTTGACCTTGCTTCCGGACTTGAATACTTGATTACTGGTTCCTGATCTCGGCTTCCCATCTGACCTCCCTCCTGCCTGTGCCTTGTACCTCGCTGCCCGTCTGCTACCGAACCCGGTCACCCTTGTGATCCTGCACCAGCCTCCTGCTTGGCTTAACGCTGTCTCCAGTGCCTGTGCTAGCTGTCCATCCTACCAGCTTTCCTGAGTCCAGTTCCTTACCAGATGCTCTGCCTGCATCTTCACGTCTGCAACTCAGCTGACAAGTTCTGCACGCAACTACAGGCACTCGTGTAACTCCTCACCCTAGGTCTGTCCCATCCTCAGTGGGGCTTGGGTTGGAGATACAAGGGAGGCCGACCTCGTCATTCCAGACTCCTACCAGGTACGTGACAGTACCAGTCAGCCAGAGATGGAGTCTGGAAGGGAGGCCTCCCCACCGAAGGACATTTACCAAACTATTTCTGCGCTCTCAAATATTGTGCAGAAGTTACAAGAGAATCTTGGTCGCATGGAAGAGCGACTTCCGCATGAGGTGACCGTCCCTGCAGTAATTGGTAGTTGGAGTTAAGGAAGTTCAACCTGTCTTGTACGGCAGGTACAGAAGAATCAATAGGCAGCTCAGGCAAGAAAGAAGGATGGTATCCATAATTGGCGAAAAAAGGTGACTGTTTGGTTACCGAATGGGTGGAATTATTGTATGAAAATTCCGCGAGTGGGAGAAGTGATAGAGAGAACAGGTAGAGGAGCATATGGGTTGGAGATACAAGGGAGGCCGACCTCGTCATTCCAGACTCCTACCAGGTACGTGACAGTACCAGTCAGCCAGAGATGGAGTCTGGAAGGGAGGCCTCTCCACCGAAGGACATTTACCAAACTATTTCTGCGCTCTCAAATATTGTGCAGAAGTTACAAGAGCGGGTCACTTTGGGATTCACAAGACGGCCAATTTGATCTCCCGTACATTCTGGTTGCCAAATTTGATGAACGACTGCAAGAAATATGTAAGATCTTGTATTTCATGCCTTCAGAATAAGACAGACAGAGCCAGAACTTGGGGTCTACTTGAGCCCCTTCCTGTACCTGAGAAACCATGGAGCATGATCTCCATGGATTTTATAGTAGAACTTCCCCCATCTGAAGACTTCACTACCATTTTCGTTGTGGTTGATCGTTTGACCAAAATGGCCCACTTTGTACCTCTGCAAGGAACTCCTTCTGCCCCGGAGACTGCCTCAACTTTTATCAAGGAGATTGTAAGGTTGCATGGCATCCCTGACAGCATAGTTTCTGATCGAGGGGTGCAGTTCACTTCTAGATGTTGGAGGGCCTTATGTGAAACTTTGAACATTGAACTCCGCCTCTCCACAGCTTATCACCCACAAACTAATGGAAAGACTGAAAGGGTCAATCAAACCCTTGAACAGTACCTACGATGCTTTTCTTCTTTTGCACAGGATGACTGGCTATCACTTCTCCCACTCGCGGAATTTTCATACAATAATTCCACCCATTCGGTAACCAAACAGTCACCTTTTTTCGCCAATTATGGATACCATCCTTCTTTCTTGCCTGAGCTGCCTATTGATTCTTCTGTACCTGCCGTACAAGACAGGTTGAACTTCCTTAACTCAAACTACCAATTACTGCAGGATACAATCTCCAAGACCCAGGCAGATAATAAAAAGTTCTTCGACAAGAAGAGAAGAGGCAATTTGAATCTTGAACCTGGAGATAAGGTCTGGCTTTCCACAGCGAACTTGAAACTAAGTTGCCCCTCGAGGAAGCTTGGCCCAAGATTTTTGGGGCCTTTTCCAGTACCTCGCTGCCCGTCTGCTACCGAACCCGGCCACCCTTGTGATCCTGCACCAGCCTCCTGCTTGGCTTAACGCTGTCTCCAGTGCCTGTGCTAGCTGTCCATCCTACCAGCTTTCCTGAGTCCAGTTCCTTACCAGATGCTCTGCCTGCATCTCCACGTCTGCAACTCAGCTGACAAGTTCTGCACGCAACTACAGGCTCTCGTGTAACTCCTCACCCTAGGTCTGTCCCATCCTCAGTGGGGCTTGGGTTGGAGATACAAGGGAGGCCGACCTCGTCATTCCAGACTCCTCCAGGTACGTGACAGTACCAGTCAGCCAGAGATGGAGTCTGGAAGGGAGGCCTCTCCACCGAAGGACATTTACCAAACTATTTCTGCGCTCTCAAATATTGTGCAGAAGTTACAAGAGCGGGTCACTTTGGGATTCACAAGACGGCTAATTTGATCTCCCGTACATTCTAGTGGCCAAACTTGATGAACGACTGCAAGAAATATGTAAGATCTTGTATTTCATGCCTTCGGAATAAGACAGACAGAGCCAGAACTTGGGGTCTACTTGAGCCCCTTCCTGTACCTGAGAAACCATGGAGCATGATCTCCATGGATTTTATAGTAGAACTTCCCCCATCTGAAGACTTTACTACCATTTTCGTTGTGGTTGATCGTTTGACCAAAATGGCCCACTTTGTACCTCTGCAAGGAACTCCTTCTGCCCCGGAGACTGCCTCAACTTTTATCAAGGAGATTGTAAGGTTGCATGGCATCCCTGACAGCATAGTTTCTGATCGAGGGGTGCAGTTCACTTCTAGATTTTGGAGGGCCTTATGTGAAACTTTGAACATTGAACTCCGCCTCTCCACAGCTTATCACCCACAAACTAATGGACAGACTGAAAGGGTCAATCAAACCCTTGAACAGTACCTACGATGCTTTTCTTCTTTTGCACAGGATGACTGGCTATCACTTCTCCCACTCGCGGAATTTTCATACAATAATTCCACCCATTCGGTAACCAAACAGTCACCTTTGTTCGCCAATTATGGATACTATCCTTCTTTCTTGCCTGAGCTGCCTATTGTTTTTTCTGTACCTGCCGTACAAGACAGGTTGAACTTCCTTAACTCAAACTACCAATTACTGCAGGATACAATCTCCAAGACCCAAGCAGATAATAAAAAGTTCTTCGACAAGAAGAGAAGAGGCAATTTGAATCTTGAACCTTTTCCAGTACCTCGCTGCCCGTCTGCTACCGAACCCGGCCACCCTTGTGATCCTGCACCAGCCTCCTGCTTGGCTTAACGCTGTCTCCAGTGCCTGTGCTAGCTGTCCATCCTACCAGCTTTCCTGAGTCCAGTTCCTTACCAGATGCTCTGCCTGCATCTCCACGTCTGCAACTCAGCTGACAAGTTCTGCACGCAACTACAGGCACTCGTGTAACTCCTCACCCTAGGTCTGTCCCATCCTCAGTGGGGCTTGGGTTGGAGATACAAGGGAGGCCGACTTCGTCATTCCAGACTCCTACCAGGTACGTGACAGTACCAGTCAACCAGAGATGGAGTCTGGAAGGGAGGCCTCTCCACCGAAGGACATTTACCAAACTATTTCTGCGCTCTAAAATATTGTGCAGAAGTTACAAGAGCGGGTCACTTTGGGATTCACAAGACGGCCAATTTGATCTCCCGTACATTCTGGTTGCCAAATTTGATGAACGACTGCAAGAAATATGTAAGATCTTGTATTTCATGCCTTCGGAATAAGACAGACAGAGCCAGAACTTGGGGTCTACTTGAGCCCCTTCCTGTACCTGAGAAACCATGGAGCATGATCTCCATGGATTTTTTAGTAGAACTTCCCCCATCTGAAGACTTCACTACCATTTTCGTTGTGGTTGATCGTTTGACCAAAATGGCCCACTTTGTACCTCTGCAAGGAACTCCTTCTGCCCCGGAGACTGCCTCAACTTTTATCAAGGAGATTGTAAGGTTGCATGGCATCCCTGACAGCATAGTTTCTGATCGAGGGGTGCAGTTCACTTCTAGATCTTGGAGGGCCTTATGTGAAACTTTGAACATTGAACTCCGCCTCTCCACAACTTATCACCCACAAACTAATGGACAGACTGAAAGGGTCAATCAAACACTTGAACAGTACCTACGATGCTTTTCTTCTTTTGCACAGGATGACTGGCTATCACTTCTCCCACTCGCGGAATTTTCATACAATAATTCCACCCATTCGGAAACCAAACAGTCACCTTTTTTCGCCAATTATGGATACCATCCTTCTTTCTTGCCTGAGCTGCCTATTGATTCTTCTGTACCTGCCGTACAAGACAGGTTGAACTTCCTTAACTCAAACTACCAATTACTGCAGGATACAATCTCCAAGACCCAGGCAGATAATAAAAAGTTCTTCGACAAGAAGAGAAGAGGCAATTTGAATCTTGAACCTTTTCCAGTACCTCGCTGCCCGTCTGCTACCGAACCCGGCCACCCTTGTGATCCTGCACCAGCCTCCTGCTTGGCTTAACGCTGTCTCCAGTGCCTGTGCTAGCTGTCCATCCTACCAGCTTTCCTGAGTCCAGTTCCTTACCAGATGCTCTGCCTGCATCTCCACGTCTGCAACTCAGCTGACAAGTTCTGCACGCAACTACAGGCACTCGTGTAACTCCTCACCCTAGGTCTGTCCCATCCTCAGTGGGGCTTGGGTTGGAGATACAAGGGAGGCCGACCTCGTCATTCCAGACTCCTACCAGGTACGTGACAGTACCAGTCAGCCAGAGATGGAGTCTGGAAGGGAGGCCTCTCCACCGAAGGACATTTACCAAACTATTTCTGCGCTCTCAAATATTGTGCAGAAGTTACAAGAGCGGGTCACTTTGGGATTCACAAGACGGCTAATTTGATCTCCCGTACATTCTGGTGGCCAAACTTGATGAACGACTGCAAGAAATATGTAAGATCTTGTATTTCATGCCTTCGGAATAAGACAGACAGAGCCAGAACTTGGGGTCTACTTGAGCCCCTTCCTGTACCTGAGAAACCATGGAGCATGATCTCCATGGATTGTATAGTAGAATTTCCCCCATCTGAAGACTTCACTACCATTTTCGTTGTGGTTGATCGTTTGACCAAAATGGCCCACTTTGTACCTCTGCAAGGAACTCCTTCTGCCCCGGAGACTGCCTCAACTTTTATCAAGGAGATTGTAAGGTTGCATGGCATCCCTGACAGCATAGTTTCTGATCGAGGGGTGCAGTTCACTTCTAGATTTTGGAGGGCCTTATGTGAAACTTTGAACATTGAACTCCGCCTCTCCACAGCTTATCACCCACAAACTAATGGACAGACTGAAAGGGTCAATCAAACCCTTGAACAGTACCTACGATGCTTTTCTTCTTTTGCACAGGATGACTGGCTATCACTTCTCCCACTCGCGGAATTTTCATACAATAATTCCACCCATTCGGAAACCAAACAGTCACCTTTTTTCGCCAATTATGGATACCATCCTTATTTCTTGCCTGAGCTGCCTATTGATTCTTCTGTACCTGCCGTACAAGACAGGTTGAACTTCCTTAACTCCAACTACCAATTACTGCAGGTCCCAGAACAGTTCAGAGTTGCCGTCCTAGGGCGATGTCATGATCATCCCCTAGCGGGTCACTTTGGGATTCACAAGACGGCTAATTTGATCTCCCGTACATTCTGGTGGCCAAACTTGATGAACGACTGCAAGAAATATGTAAGATCTTGTATTTCATGCCTTCGGAATAAGACAGACAGAGCCAGAACTTGGGGTTTACTTGAGCCCCTTCCTGTACCTGAGAAACCATGGAGCATGATCTCCATGGATTTTATAGTAGAACTTCCCCCATCTGAAGACTTCACTACCATTTTCGTTGTGGTTGATCGTTTGACCAAAAATGGCCCACTTTGTACCTCTGCAAGGCCATCAATCAAACCCTTGAACAGTACCTACGATGCTTTTCTTCTTTTGCACAGGATGACTGGCTATCACTTCTCCCACTCGCGGAATTTTCATACAATAATTCCACCCATTCGGTAACCAAACAGTCACCTTTTTACGCCAATTATGGATACCATCCTTCTTTCTTGCCTGAGCTGCCTATTGATTCTTCTGTACCTGCCGTACAAGACAGGTTGAACTTCCTTAACTCCAACTACCAATTACTGCAGGTCCCAGAACAGTTCAGAGTTGCCGTCCTAGGGCGATGTCATGATCATCCCCTAGCGGGTCACTTTGGGATTCACAAGACGGCTAATTTGATCTCCCGTACATTCTGGTGGCCAAACTTGATGAACGACTGCAAGAAATATGTAAGATCTTGTATTTCATGCCTTCGGAATAAGACAGACAGAGCCAGAACTTGGGGTCTACTTGAGCCCCTTCCTGTACCTGAGAAACCATGGAGCATGATCTCCATGGATTTTATAGTAGAACTTCCCCCATCTGAAGACTTCACTACCATTTTCGTTGTGGTTGATCGTTTGACCAAAATGGCCCACTTTGTACCTCTGCAAGGAACTCCTTCTGCCCCGGAGACTGCCTCAACTTTTATCAAGGAGATTGTAAGGTTGCATGGCATCCCTGAGAGCATAGTTTCTGATCGAGGGGTGCAGTTCACTTCTAGATTTTGGAGGGCTTTATGTGAAACTTTGAACATTGAACTCCGCCTCTCCACAGCTTATCACCCACAAACTAATGGACAGACTGAAAGGGTCAATCAAACCCTTGAACAGTACCTACGATGCTTTTCTTCTTTTGCACAGGATGACTGGCTATCACTTCTCCCACTCGCGGAATTTTCATACAATAATTCCACCCATTCGGCAACCAAACAGTCACCTTTGTTCGCCAATTATGGATACTATCCTTCTTTCTTGCCTGAGCTGCCTATTGTTTTTTCTGTACCTGCCGTACAAGACAGGTTGAACTTCCTTAACTCAAACTACCAATTACTGCAGGATACAATCTCCAAGACCCAAGCAGATAATAAAAAGTTCTTCGACAAGAAGAGAAGAGGCAATTTGAATCTTGAACCTTTTCCAGTACCTCGCTGCCCGTCTGCTACCGAACCCGGCCACCCTTGTGATCCTGCACCAGCCTCCTGCTTGGCTTAACGCTGTCTCCAGTGCCTGTGCTAGCTGTCCATCCTACCAGCTTTCCTGAGTCCAGTTCCTTACCAGATGCTCTGCCTGCATCTCCACGTCTGCAACTCAGCTGACAAGTTCTGCACGCAACTACAGGCACTCGTGTAACTCCTCACCCTAGGTCTGTCCCATCCTCAGTGGGGCTTGGGTTGGAGATACAAGGGAGGCCGACTTCGTCATTCCAGACTCCTACCAGGTACGTGACAGTACCAGTCAACCAGAGATGGAGTCTGGAAGGGAGGCCTCTCCACCGAAGGACATTTACCAAACTATTTCTGCGCTCTAAAATATTGTGCAGAAGTTACAAGAGCGGGTCACTTTGGGATTCACAAGACGGCCAATTTGATCTCCCGTACATTCTGGTTGCCAAATTTGATGAACGACTGCAAGAAATATGTAAGATCTTGTATTTCATGCCTTCGGAATAAGACAGACAGAGCCAGAACTTGGGGTCTACTTGAGCCCCTTCCTGTACCTGAGAAACCATGGAGCATGATCTCCATGGATTTTTTAGTAGAACTTCCCCCATCTGAAGACTTCACTACCATTTTCGTTGTGGTTGATCGTTTGACCAAAATGGCCCACTTTGTACCTCTGCAAGGAACTCCTTCTGCCCCGGAGACTGCCTCAACTTTTATCAAGGAGATTGTAAGGTTGCATGGCATCCCTGACAGCATAGTTTCTGATCGAGGGGTGCAGTTCACTTCTAGATCTTGGAGGGCCTTATGTGAAACTTTGAACATTGAACTCCGCCTCTCCACAACTTATCACCCACAAACTAATGGACAGACTGAAAGGGTCAATCAAACACTTGAACAGTACCTACGATGCTTTTCTTCTTTTGCACAGGATGACTGGCTATCACTTCTCCCACTCGCGGAATTTTCATACAATAATTCCACCCATTCGGAAACCAAACAGTCACCTTTTTTCGCCAATTATGGATACCATCCTTCTTTCTTGCCTGAGCTGCCTATTGATTCTTCTGTACCTGCCGTACAAGACAGGTTGAACTTCCTTAACTCAAACTACCAATTACTGCAGGATACAATCTCCAAGACCCAGGCAGATAATAAAAAGTTCTTCGACAAGAAGAGAAGAGGCAATTTGAATCTTGAACCTTTTCCAGTACCTCGCTGCCCGTCTGCTACCGAACCCGGCCATCCTTGTGATCCTGCACCAGCCTCCTGCTTGGCTTAACGCTGTCTCCAGTGCCTGTGCTAGCTGTCCATCCTACCAGCTTTCCTGAGTCCAGTTCCTTACCAGATGCTCTGCCTGCATCTCCACGTCTGCAACTCAGCTGACAAGTTCTGCACGCAACTACAGGCACTCGTGTAACTCCTCACCCTAGGTCTGTCCCATCCTCAGTGGGGCTTGGGTTGGAGATACAAGGGAGGCCGACCTCGTCATTCCAGACTCCTACCAGGTACGTGACAGTACCAGTCAGCCAGAGATGGAGTCTGGAAGGGAGGCCTCTCCACCGAAGGACATTTACCAAACTATTTCTGCGCTCTCAAATATTGTGCAGAAGTTACAAGAGCGGGTCACTTTGGGATTCACAAGACGGCTAATTTGATCTCCCGTACATTCTGGTGGCCAAACTTGATGAACGACTGCAAGAAATATGTAAGATCTTGTATTTCATGCCTTCGGAATAAGACAGACAGAGCCAGAACTTGGGGTCTACTTGAGCCCCTTCCTGTACCTGAGAAACCATGGAGCATGATCTCCATGGATTGTATAGTAGAATTTCCCCCATCTGAAGACTTCACTACCATTTTCGTTGTGGTTGATCGTTTGACCAAAATGGCCCACTTTGTACCTCTGCAAGGAACTCCTTCTGCCCCGGAGACTGCCTCAACTTTTATCAAGGAGATTGTAAGGTTGCATGGCATCCCTGACAGCATAGTTTCTGATCGAGGGGTGCAGTTCACTTCTAGATTTTGGAGGGCCTTATGTGAAACTTTGAACATTGAACTCCGCCTCTCCACAGCTTATCACCCACAAACTAATGGACAGACTGAAAGGGTCAATCAAACCCTTGAACAGTACCTACGATGCTTTTCTTCTTTTGCACAGGATGACTGGCTATCACTTCTCCCACTCGCGGAATTTTCATACAATAATTCCACCCATTCGGAAACCAGTCACCTTTTTTCGCCAATTATGGATACCATCCTTATTTCTTGCCTGAGCTGCCTATTGATTCTTCTGTACCTGCCGTACAAGACAGGTTGAACTTCCTTAACTCCAACTACCAATTACTGCAGGTCCCAGAACAGTTCAGAGTTGCCGTCCTAGGGCGATGTCATGATCATCCCCTAGCGGGTCACTTTGGGATTCACAAGACGGCTAATTTGATCTCCCGTACATTCTGGTGGCCAAACTTGATGAACGACTGCAAGAAATATGTAAGATCTTGTATTTCATGCCTTCGGAATAAGACAGACAGAGCCAGAACTTGGGGTTTACTTGAGCCCCTTCCTGTACCTGAGAAACCATGGAGCATGATCTCCATGGATTTTATAGTAGAACTTCCCCCATCTGAAGACTTCACTACCATTTTCGTTGTGGTTGATCGTTTGACCAAAAATGGCCCACTTTGTACCTCTGCAAGGCCATCAATCAAACCCTTGAACAGTACCTACGATGCTTTTCTTCTTTTGCACAGGATGACTGGCTATCACTTCTCCCACTCGCGGAATTTTCATACAATAATTCCACCCATTCGGTAACCAAACAGTCACCTTTTTACGCCAATTATGGATACCATCCTTCTTTCTTGCCTGAGCTGCCTATTGATTCTTCTGTACCTGCCGTACAAGACAGGTTGAACTTCCTTAACTCCAACTACCAATTACTGCAGGTCCCAGAACAGTTCAGAGTTGCCGTCCTAGGGCGATGTCATGATCATCCCCTAGCGGGTCACTTTGGGATTCACAAGACGGCTAATTTGATCTCCCGTACATTCTGGTGGCCAAACTTGATGAACGACTGCAAGAAATATGTAAGATCTTGTATTTCATGCCTTCGGAATAAGACAGACAGAGCCAGAACTTGGGGTCTACTTGAGCCCCTTCCTGTACCTGAGAAACCATGGAGCATGATCTCCATGGATTTTATAGTAGAACTTCCCCCATCTGAAGACTTCACTACCATTTTCGTTGTGGTTGATCGTTTGACCAAAATGGCCCACTTTGTACCTCTGCAAGGAACTCCTTCTGCCCCGGAGACTGCCTCAACTTTTATCAAGGAGATTGTAAGGTTGCATGGCATCCCTGAGAGCATAGTTTCTGATCGAGGGGTGCAGTTCACTTCTAGATTTTGGAGGGCTTTATGTGAAACTTTGAACATTGAACTCCGCCTCTCCACAGCTTATCACCCACAAACTAATGGACAGACTGAAAGGGTCAATCAAACCCTTGAACAGTACCTACGATGCTTTTCTTCTTTTGCACAGGATGACTGGCTATCACTTCTCCCACTCGCGGAATTTTCATACAATAATTCCACCCATTCGGCAACCAAACAGTCACCTTTTTTCGCCAATTATGGATACCATCCTTCTTTCTTGCCTGAGCTGCCTATTGATTCTTCTGTACCTGCCGTACAAGACAGGTTGAACTTCCTTAACTCCAACTACCAATTACTGCAGGATACAATCTCCAAGACCCAGGCAGATAATAAAAAGTTCTTCGACAAGAAGAGAAGAGGCAATTTGAATCTTGAACCTTTTCCAGTACCTTGCTGCCCGTCTGCTACCGAACCCGGCCACCCTTGTGATCCTGCACCAGCCTCCTGCTTGGCTTAACGCTGTCTCCAGTGCCTGTGCTAGCTGTCCATCCTACCAGCTTTCCTGAGTCCAGTTCCTTACCAGATGCTCTGCCTGCATCTTCACGTCTGCAACTCAGCTGAAAAGTTCTGCACGCAACTACAGGCACTCGTGTAACTCCTCACCCTAGGTCTGTCCCATCCTCAGTGGGACTTGGGTTTGAGATACAAGGGAGGCCGACCTCGTCATTCCAGACTCCTACCAGGTACGTGACAGTACCAGTCAGCCAGAGATGGAGTCTGGAAGGGAGGCCTCTCCACCGAAGGACATTTACCAAACTATTTCTGCGCTCTCAAATATTGTGCAGAAGTTACAAGAGCGGGTCACTTTGGGATTCACAAGACGGCTAATTTGATCTCCCGTACATTCTAGTGGCCAAACTTGATGAACGACTGCAAGAAATATGTATGATCTTGTATTTCATGCCTTCGGAATAAGACAGACAGAGCCAGAACTTGGGGTCTACTTGAGCCCCTTCCTGTACCTGAGAAACCATGGAGCATGATCTCCATGGATTTTATAGTAGAACTTCCCCCATCTGAAGACTTTACTACCATTTTCGTTGTGGTTGATCGTTTGACCAAAATGGCCCACTTTGTACCTCTGCAAAGAACTCCTTCTGCCCCGGAGACTGCCTCAATTTTTATCAAGGAGATTGTAAGGTTGCATGGCATCCCTGACAGCATAGTTTCTGATCGAGGGGTGCAGTTCACTTCTAGATTTTGGAGGGCCTTATGTGAAACTTTGAACATTGAACTCCGCCTCTCCACAGCTTATCACCCACAAACTAATGGACAGACTGAAAGGGTCAATCAAACCCTTGAACAGTACCTACGATGCTTTCCTTCTATTGCACAGGATGACTGGCTATCACTTCTCCCACTCGCGGAATTTTCATACAATAATTCCACCCATTCGGTAACCAAACAGTCACCTTTTTTCGCCAATTATGGATACCATCCTTCTTTCTTGCCTGAGCTGCCTATTGATTCTTCTGTACCTGCCGTACAAGACAGGTTGAACTTCCTTAACTCCAACTACCAATTACTGCAGGGACGGTCACCTCATGCGGAAGTCGCTCTTCCATGCGACCAAGATTCTCTTGTAACTTCTGCACAATATTTGAGAGCGCAGAAATAGTTTGGTAAATGTCCTTCGGTGGAGAGGCCTCCCTTCCAGACTCCATCTCTGGCTGACTGGTACTGTCACGTACCTGGTAGGAGTCTGGAATGACGAGGTCGGCCTCCCTTGTATCTCCAACCCAAGCCCCACTGAGGATGGGACAGACCTAGGGTGAGGAGTTACACGAGTGCCTGTAGTTGCGTGCAGAACTTTTCAGCTGAGTTGCAGACGTGGAGATGCAGGCAGAGCATCTGGTAAGGAACTGGACTCAGGAAAGCTGGTAGGATGGACAGCTAGCACAGGCACTGGAGACAGCGTTAAGCCAAGCAGGAGGCTGGTGCGGGATCACAAGGGTGGCCGGGTTCGGTAGCAGACGGGCAGCGAGGTACTGGAAAAGGTTCAAGATTCAAATTGCCTCTTCTCTTCTTGTCGAAGAACTTTTTATTATCTGCCTGGGTCTTGGAGATTGTATCCTGCAGTAATTGGTAGTTGGAGTTAAGGAAGTTCAACCTGTCTTGTACGGCAGGTACAGAAGAATCAATAGGCAGCTCAGGCAAGAAAGAAGGATGGTATCCATAATTGGCGAAAAAAGGTGACTGTTTGGTTGCCGAATGGGTGGAATTATTGTATGAAAATTCCGCGAGTGGGAGAAGTGATAGCCAGTCATCCTGCGCAAAAGAAGAAAAGCATCGTAGGTACTGTTCAAGGGTTTGATTGACCCTTTCAGTCTGTCCATTAGTTTGTTGGTGATAAGCTGTGGAGAGGCGGAGTTCAATGTTCAAAGTTTCACATAAGGCCCTCCAAAATCTAGAAGTGAACTGCACCCCTCGATCAGAAACTATGCTGTCAGGGATGCCATGCAACCTTACAATCTCCTTGATAAAAGTTGAGGCAGTCTCCGGGGCAGAAGGAGTTCCTTGCAGAGGTACAAAGTGGGCCATTTTGGTCAAACGATCAACCACAACGAAAATGGTAGTGAAGTCTTCAGATGGGGGAAGTTCTACTATAAAATCCATGGAGATCATGCTCCATGGTTTCTCAGGTACAAGAAGGGGCTCAAGTAGACCCCAAGTTCTGGCTCTGTCTGTCTTATTCCGAAGGCATGAAATACAAGATCTTACATATTTCTTGCAGTCGTTCATCAAGTTTGGCCACCAGAATGTACGGGAGATCAAATTGGCCGTCTTGTGAATCCCAAAGTGACCCGCTCTTGTAACTTCTGCACAATATTTGAGAGCGCAGAAATAGTTTGGTAAATGTCCTTCGGTGGAGAGGCCTCCCTTCCAGACTCCATCTCTGGCTGACTGGTACTGTCACGTACCTGGTAGGAGTCTGGAATGACGAGGTCGGCCTCCCTTGTATCTCCAACCCAAGCCCCCTGAGGATGGGACAGACCTAGGGTGAGGAGTTACACGAGTGCCTGTAGTTGCGTGCAGAACTTGTCAGCTGAGTTGCAGACGTGGAGATGCAGGCAGAGCATCTGGTAAGGAACTGGACTCAGGAAAGCTGGTAGGATGGACAGCTAGCACAGGCACTGGAGACAGCGTTAAGCCAAGCAGGAGGCTGGTGCAGGATCACAAGGGTGGCCGGGTTCGGTAGCAGACGGGCAGCGAGGTACTGGAAAAGGCCCCAAAAATCTTGGGCCAAGCTTCCTCGAGGGGCAACTTAGTTTCAAGTTCGCTGTGGAAAGCCAGACCTTATCTCCAGGTTCAAGATTCAAATTGCCTCTTCTCTTCTTGTCGAAGAACTTTTTATTATCTGCCTGGGTCTTGGAGATTGTATCCTGCAGTAATTGGTAGTTGGAGTTAAGGAAGTTCAACCTGTCTTGTACGGCAGGTACAGAAGAATCAATAGGCAGCTCAGGCAAGAAAGAAGGATTGTATCCATAATTGGCGAAAAAAGGTGACTGTTTGGTTGCCGAATGGGTGGAATTATTGTATGAAAATTCCGCGAGTGGAAGAAGTGATAGCCAGTCATCCTGTGCAAAAGAAGAAAAGCATCGTAGGTATTGTTCAAGGGTTTGATTGACCCTTTCAGTCTGTCTGGGTCTTGGAGATTGTATCCTGCAGTAATTGGTAGTTGGAGTTAAGGAAGTTCAACCTGTCTTGTACGGCAGGTACAGAAGAATCAATAGGCAGCTCAGGCAAGAAAGAAGGATGGTATCCATAATTGGCGAAAAAAGGTGACTGTTTGGTTGCCGAATGGGTGGAATTATTGTATGAAAATTCCGCGAGTGGGAGAAGTGATAGCCAGTCATCCTGTGCAAAAGAAGAAAAGCATCGTAGGTACTGTTCAAGGGTTTGATTGACCCTTTCAGTCTGTCCATTAGTTTGTGGGTGATAAGCTGTGGAGAGGCGGAGTTCAATGTTCAAAGTTTCACATAAGGCCCTCCAAAATCTAGAAGTGAACTGCACCCCTCGATCAGAAACTATGCTGTCAGGGATGCCATGCAACCTTACAATCTCCTTGATAAAAGTTGAGGCAGTCTCCGGGGCAGAAGGAGTTCCTTGCAGAGGTACAAAGTGGGCCATTTTGGTCAAACGAACAACCACAACGAAAATGGTAGTGAAGTCTTCAGATGGGGGAAGTTCTACTATAAAATCCATGGAGATCATGCTCCATGGTTTCTCAGGTACAGGAAGGGGCTCAAGTAGACCCCAAGTTCTGGCTCTGTCTGTCTTATTCCGAAGGCATGAAATACAAGATCTTACATATTTCTTGCAGTCGTTCTTCAAGTTTGGCCACCAGAATGTACGGGAGATCGAATTAGCCGTCTTGTGAATCCCAAAGTGACCCGCTAGGGGATGATCATGACATCGCCCTAGGACGGCAACTCTGAACTGTTCTGGGATAAAGATTTGCCTCTTTGACAAATAGGCCTCTTAGTACAGGCCATCCCTTAGTTGAAGAGCCAGGTCCTTGGAAGGCGGTTGGTCTTCCACATATTTTCTTATATGTGACATCAGATCCGCCTGAAGAAGTAAAAAATTATTGGCTGGTAAAATAGTATCAGGTTCCGAGGATACAACTGGATCACTGAACATGCGGGACAAGGCATCTGGTTTCCCGTTCTTTGAGCCAGGACGGTAGGTTATATGAAACATGAAACGAGAGAAAAAAAGTGCCCATCTTGCCTGCCGAGGTCTTAGGCGTTTAGCTGTCTTCAAATACTCAAGATTCTTGTGATCTGTGAAGATAAGAATTGGGTGAGAAGCTCCCTCCAAAAGGTAACGCCATTCTTCAAGAGCGGCCTTGATAGCCAGTAGCTCTCGGTCACCAACATCATAATTCCTTTCGGAAGGATTTAATTTTTTAGAGAAGAAGGCCACAGGGTGGAGCAATGATTTGGGCCCTTGGCGTTGGGAAATAATAGCCTCAACTGCATTTTCCGAGGCGTCTACCTCCAAAACATAAGCTAAGGAGGGATCGGGATGTTTCAAGATGGGAGCTGAGGTGAATGAGGCTTTCAACTGTTCAAACGCTGTCTGAGCCTCTGGGGTCCATCGAAAGGGAACATGCTGTTTCGTTAGCTGAGTAATGGGAGTGATGATGCCAGAAAAGTCCTTAATAAATGTTCTATAAAAGTTAGCAAACCCCACGAACCTCTGTACAGCTTTTCTGTCAGTAGGAGCAGACCATTCCAAGACAGAAGCGACTTTCTAAGGGTCCATGGAGATTCCTTCGGCGGAGATGACAAGCCCTAGGAAATGCACAACTTGCTTTTCAAAGTCGCATTTTTCAGCCTTTGCGTAAAGTCAGTGTTCCCGCAATCGAGCTAATACCTTTTTTACATGAGTCCGATGGGATTCTAAAGTTTCAGAGAATACAAGGATGTCATCCAGATACACGATGACGAATAAATCAAGAAAGTCCCGAAAAAAATCGTTTACCAGATGCTGGAATGTGGCTGGAGCATTGCAGAGCCCGAATGGCATGACTAAATACTCAAAGTGGCCAAAACGTGTCCGGAAGGCCGTCTTCCATTCGTCTCCCTCCCTGATTCTGACAAGATTATAGGCACCCCTCAAGTCCAGTTTGGAGAACACTCGTGCCCCTCGCAGCCTCTGGAATAGTTCGGGAATCAGAGGAAGAGGGTACCGATTCTTGACAGTGACCCTGTTAAGGTCACGATAGTCCACACAGGGCCTCAAGGTGTGGTCTTTTTTCTCAACGAAGAAAATACCGGCTCCTGCTGGTGAAGTGGAAGGCCGAATGAACTGCTTTTCAAGGCTCTCGTCGATATAGGTACGCAGGGCTTCCAATTCAGGCTCAGAGAGAGGGTAAATCCGACCAAACGGGATCTCGGCTCCCGGTAGAAGTTCAATGGGGCAATCGTAAGTTCTATGAGGTGGAAGAGTGTCTGCACCCTTTTTATTAAAGACGTCCAGAAATTCGTGATAAGCAACCGGGATCAGTTTAGAGGCTTCATGGTCAGGGTGGATACCCAGGAGGTGCGTGGAGTTGACAGTTCCTCCCAAGAGGCAGTGCGTCTGGCAGTAGTTGGACGAAAAAGAGATATCTCCGGTAAGCCAGTCAACGTGAGGGTTGTGTGCCTTCAACCATGGAATGCCGAGGATAACGGGAAACATGGGAGAAGCTATGACATCCAAACGGAGGCGTTCGCTATGGCCTGAAGAAGTCTGGCAGAGAATAGGCAAGGTCCCCTGAGTAACCGGGCCTGATTTAATACCGGAGCCGTCAGCCAGATGGACATGGAACCCTTGCCTCTTGGTACCCAAGGGCAGCTGCTGAAGAGAAGCAAATGCAGAGTCCACAAAACAGCTGCAGGCCCCAGAGTCTATGATTGCAAGTACTGAAACCGTCTTTTCGGGGAGCTGAAGCTTGATGGGAAGAGAGACATGTGACTGATCCTTCCCAGGGAGATGCATCACAAGAGGCTGACGGGAAGAGATCCTGCAGGTCTCTGCCGGACAAGTTCGTATGAAGTGGCCAACCTCCCCGCAGTAGAGACACAGACTGCCTTGGACTCGACGTAGACGTTCAGCAGGAGAAAGAGGTAACCTACGAAAACTGCTGTGAGGTGCCTTATGCTGTTCCCTCCTTCTGGGGGAAGGAACAGGTAGAGGAGCAGGGGCGGCTGGCCTTGAAACCACAGAAAGAGTCCCTTTAGATTTTTCCGATTGCCTTTCTCGAAACCGCCGATCGATCTGAATAGTTAAATTTATCAGATCTTCCAGGGACGCGGGTATTCCCACTCTGGCAAGTTCATCTTTTACGGTGTCAGAAAGTCCTAGACGGAACTGGTGACGAAGTGCAGAGTGATTCCATTGGGTATCTGCGCTCCAAACACGAAAGTCAGTTACGTAATCTTCAACAGGCCTTGGCCCTTGCTGTAATTTGTCAAGCATGGATTCAGCAGTTTGCTGGGAAAAGGGGTCAGTGGTCAGGGGTTAGGAGGCTGGTGCAGGATCACAAGGGTGGCCGGGTTCGGTAGCAGACGGGCAGCGAGGTACTGGAAAAGGTTCAAGATTCAAATTGCCTCTTCTCTTCTTGTCGAATAACTTTTTATTATCTGCCTGGGTCTTGGAGATTGTATCCTGCAGTAATTGGTAGTTGGAGTTAAGGAAGTTCAACCTGTCTTGTACGGCAGGTACAGAAGAATCAATAGGCAGCTCAGGCAAGAAAGAAGGATGGTATCCATAATTGACGAAAAAAGGTGACTGTTTGGTTGCCGAATGGGTGGAATTATTGTATGAAAATTCCGCGAGTGGGAGAAGTGATAGCCAGTCATCCTGCGCAAAAGAAGAAAAGCATCGTAGGTACTGTTCAAGGGTTTGATTGACCCTTTCAGTCTGTCCATTAGTTTGTGGGTGATAAGCTGGCCACTAGAATGTACGGGAGATCAAATTAGCCGTCTTGTGAATCCCAAAGTGACCCGCTCTTGTAACTTCTGCACAATATTTGAGAGCGCAGAAATAGTTTGGTAAATGTCCTTCGGTGGAGAGGCCTCCCTTCCAGACTCCATCTCTGGCTGACTGGTACTGTCACGTACCTGGTAGGAGTCTGGAATGACGAGGTCGGCCTCCCTTGTATCTCCAACACAAGCCCCACTGAGGATGGGACAGACCTAGGGTGAGGAGTTACACGAGTGCCTGTAGTTGCGTGCAGAACTTGTCAGCTGAGTTGCAGACGTGGAGATGCAGGCAGAGCATCTGGTAAGGAACTGGACTCAGGAAAGCTGGTAGGATGGACAGCTAGCACAGTCATTGGAGACAGCGTTAAGCCAAGCAGGAGGCTGGTGCAGGATCACAAGGGTGGCCGGGTTCGGTAGCAGACGGGCAGCGAGGTACTGGAAAAGGTTCAAGATTCAAATTGCCTCTTCTCTTCTTGTCGAAGAACTTTTTATTATCTGCCTGGGTCTTGGAGATTGTATCCTGCAGTAATTGGTAGTTGGAGTTAAGGAAGTTCAACCTGTCTTGTACGGCAGGTACAGAAGAATCAATAGGCAGCTCAGGCAAGAAAGAAGGATGGTATCCATAATTGGCCCCTTCCTGTACCTGAGAAACCATGGAGCATGATCTCCATGGATTTTATAGTAGAACTTCCCCCATCTGAAGACTTCACTACCATTTTCGTTGTGGTTGATCGTTTGACCAAAAATGGCCCACTTTGTACCTCTGCAAGGCCATCAATCAAACCCTTGAACAGTACCTACGATGCTTTTCTTCTTTTGCACAGAATGACTGGCTATCACATCTCCCACTCGCGGAATTTTCATACAATAATTCCACCCATTCGGTAACCAAACAGTCACCTTTTTACGCCAATTATGGATACCATCCTTCTTTCTTGCCTGAGCTGCCTATTGATTCTTCTGTACCTGCCGTACAAGACAGGTTGAACTTCCTTAACTCCAACTACCAATTACTGCAGGTCCCAGAACAGTTCAGAGTTGCCGTCCTAGGGCGATGTCATGATCATCCCCTAGCGGGTCACTTTGGGATTCACAAGACGGCTAATTTGATCTCCCGTACATTCTGGTGGCCAAACTTGATGAACGACTGCAAGAAATATGTAAGATCTTGTATTTCATGCCTTCGGAATAAGACAGACAGAGCCAGAACTTGGGGTCTACTTGAGCCCCTTCCTGTACCTGAGAAACCATGGAGCATGATCTCCATGGATTTTATAGTAGAACTTCCCCCATCTGAAGACTTCACTACCATTTTCGTTGTGGTTGATCGTTTGACCAAAATGGCCCACTTTGTACCTCTGCAAGGAACTCCTTCTGCCCCGGAGACTGCCTCAACTTTTATCAAGGAGATTGTAAGGTTGCATGGCATCCCTGAGAGCATAGTTTCTGATCGAGGGGTGCAGTTCACTTCTAGATTTTGGAGGGCTTTATGTGAAACTTTGAACATTGAACTCCGCCTCTCCACAGCTTATCACCCACAAACTAATGGACAGACTGAAAGGGTCAATCAAACCCTTGAACAGTACCTACGATGCTTTTCTTCTTTTGCACAGGATGACTGGCTATCACTTCTCCCACTCGCGGAATTTTCATACAATAATTCCACCCATTCGGCAACCAAACAGTCACCTTTTTTCGCCAATTATGGATACCATCCTTCTTTCTTGCCTGAGCTGCCTATTGATTCTTCTGTACCTGCCGTACAAGACAGGTTGAACTTCCTTAACTCCAACTACCAATTACTGCAGGATACAATCTCCAAGACCCAGGCAGATAATAAAAAGTTCTTCGACAAGAAGAGAAGAGGCAATTTGAATCTTGAACCTTTTCCAGTACCTCGCTGCCCGTCTGCTACCGAACCCGGCCACCCTTGTGATCCTGCACCAGCCTCCTGCTTGGCTTAACGCTGTCTCCAGTGCCTGTGCTAGCTGTCCATCCTACCAGCTTTCCTGAGTCCAGTTCCTTACCAGATGCTCTGCCTGCATCTCCACGTCTGCAACTCAGCTGACAAGTTCTGCACGCAACTACAGGCACTCGTGTAACTCCTCACCCTAGGTCTGTCCCATCCTCAGTGGGGCTTGGGTTGGAGATACAAGGGAGGCCGACCTCGTCATTCCAGACTCCTACCAGGTACGTGACAGTACCAGTCAGCCAGAGATGGAGTCTGGAAGGGAGGCCTCTCCACCGAAGGACATTTACCAAACTATTTCTGCGCTCTCAAATATTGTGCAGAAGTTACAAGAGCGGGTCACTTTGGGATTCACAAGACGGCTAATTTGATCTCCCGTACATTCTAGTGGCCAAACTTGATGAACGACTGCAAGAAATATGTATGATCTTGTATTTCATGCCTTCGGAATAAGACAGACAGAGCCAGAACTTGGGGTCTACTTGAGCCCCTTCCTGTACCTGAGAAACCATGGAGCATGATCTCCATGGATTTTATAGTAGAACTTCCCCCATCTGAAGACTTTACTACCATTTTCGTTGTGGTTGATCGTTTGACCAAAATGGCCCACTTTGTACCTCTGCAAAGAACTCCTTCTGCCCCGGAGACTGCCTCAACTTTTATCAAGGAGATTGTAAGGTTGCATGGCATCCCTGACAGCATAGTTTCTGATCGAGGGGTGCAGTTCACTTCTAGATTTTGGAGGGCCTTATGTGAAACTTTGAACATTGAACTCCGCCTCTCCACAGCTTATCACCCACAAACTAATGGACAGACTGAAAGGGTCAATCAAACCCTTGAACAGTACCTACGATGCTTTTCTTCTATTGCACAGGATGACTGGCTAACACTTCTCCCACTCGCGGAATTTTCATACAATAATTCCACCCATTCGGTAACCAAACAGTCACCTTTTTTCGCCAATTATGGATACCATCCTTCTTTCTTGCCTGAGCTGCCTATTGATTCTTCTGTACCTGCCGTACAAGACAGGTTGAACTTCCTTAACTCCAACTACCAATTACTGCAGGGACGGTCACCTCATGCGGAAGTCGCTCTTCCATGCGACCAAGATTCTCTTGTAACTTCTGCACAATATTTGAGAGCGCAGAAATAGTTTGGTAAATGTCCTTCGGTGGAGAGGCCTCCCTTCCAGACTCCATCTCTGGCTGACTGGTACTGTCACGTACCTGGTAGGAGTCTGGAATGACGAGGTCGGCCTCCCTTGTATCTCAAACCCAAGTCCCACTGAGGATGGGACAGACCTAGGGTGAGGAGTTACACGAGTGCCTGTAGTTGCGTGCAGAACTTTTCAGCTGAGTTGCAGACGTGAAGATGCAGGCAGAGCATCTGGTAAGGAACTGGACTCAGGAAAGCTGGTAGGATGGACAGCTAGCACAGGCACTGGAGACAGCGTTAAGCCAAGCAGGAGGCTGGTGCAGGATCACAAGGGTGGCCGGGTTCGGTAGCAGACGGGCAGCGAGGTACTGGAAAAGGTTCAAGATTCAAATTGCCTCTTCTCTTCTTGTCGAAGAAATTTTTATTATCTGCCTGGGTCTTGGAGATTGTATCCTGCAGTAATTGGTAGTTGGAGTTAAGGAAGTTCAACCTGTCTTGTACGGCAGGTACAGAAGAATCAATAGGCAGCTCAGGCAAGAAAGAAGGATGGTATCCATAATTGGCGAAAAAAGGTGACTGGTTGCCGAATGGGTGGAATTATTGTATGAAAATTCCGCGAGTGGGAGAAGCGATAGCCAGTCATCCTGTGCAAAAGAAGAAAAGCATCGTAGGTACTGTTCAAGGGTTTGATTGACCCTTTCAGTCTGTCCATTAGTTTGTGGGTGATAAGCTGTGGAGAGGCGGAGTTCAGTGTTCAAAGTTTCACATAAGGCCCTCCAACATCTAGAAGTGAACTGCACCCCTCGATCAGAAACTATGCTGTCAGGGATGCCATGCAACCTTACAATCTCCTTGATAAAAGTTGAGGCAGTCTCCGGGGCAGAAGGAGTTCCTTGCAGAGGTACAAAGTGGGCCATTTTGGTCAAACGATCAACCACAACGAAAATGGTAGTGAAGTCTTCAGATGGGGGAAGTTCTACTATAAAATCCATGGAGATCATGCTCCATGGTTTCTCAGGTACAGGAAGGGGCTCAAGTAGACCCCAAGTTCTGGCTCTGTCTGTCTTATTCCGAAGGCATGAAATACAAGATCTTACATATTTCTTGCAGTCGTTCATCAAGTTTGGCCACTAGAATGTACGGGAGATCAAATTAGCCGTCTTGTGAATCCCAAAGTGACCCGCTCTTGTAACTTCTGCACAATATTTGAGAGCGCAGAAATAGTTTGGTAAATGTCCTTCGGTGGAGAGGCCTCCCTTCCAGACTCCATCTCTGGCTGACTGGTACTGTCACGTACCTGGTAGGAGTCTGGAATGACGAGGTCGGCCTCCCTTGTATCTCCAACCCAAGCCCCACTGAGGATGGGACAGACCTAGGGTGAGGAGTTACACGACAGCCTGTAGTTGCGTGCAGAACTTGTCAGCTGAGTTGCAGACGTGGAGATGCAGGCAGAGCATCTGGTAGGGAACTGGACTCAGGAAAGCTGGTAGGATGGACAGCTAGCACAGGCACTGGAGACAGCGTTAAGCCAAGCAGGAGGCTGGTGCAGGATCACAAGGGTGGCCGGGTTCGGTAGCAGACGGGCAGCGAGGTACTGGAAAAGGTTCAAGATTCAAATTGCCTCTTCTCTTCTTGTCGAAGAACTTTTTATTATCTGCCTGGGTCTTGGAGATTGTATCCTGCAGTAATTGGTAGTTGGAGTTAAGGAAGTTCAACCTGTCTTGTACGGCAGGTACAGAAGAATCAATAGGCAGCTCAGGCAAGAAAGAAGGATGGTATCCATAATTGGCGTAAAAAGGTGACTGTTTGGTTACCGAATGGGTGGAATTATTGTATGAAAATTCCGCGAGTGGGAGAAGTGATAGCCAGTCATCCTGTGAAAAGGAAGAAAAGCATCGTAGGTACTGTTCAAGGGTTTGATTGATGGCCTTGCTGAGGTACAAAGTGGGCCATTTTTGGTCAAACGATCAACCACAACGAAAATGGTAGTGAAGTCTTCAGATGGGGGAAGTTCTACTATAAAATCCATGGAGATCATGCTCCATGGTTTCTCAGGTACAGGAAGGGGCCAATTATGGATACCATCCTTCTTTCTTGCCTGAGCTGCCTATTGATTCTTCTGTACCTGCCGTACAAGACAGGTTGAACTTCCTTAACTCCAACTACCAATTACTGCAGGATACAATCTCCAAGACCCAGGCAGATAATAAAAAGTTCTTCGACAAGAAGAGAAGAGGCAATTTGAATCTTGAACCTTTTCCAGTACCTCGCTGCCCGTCTGCTACCGAACCCGGCCACCCTTGTGATCCTGCACCAGCCTCCTGCTTGGCTTAACGCTGTCTCCAGTGCCTGTGCTAGCTGTCCATCCTACCAGCTTTCCTGAGTCCAGTTCCTTACCAGATGCTCTGCCTGCATCTCCACGTCTGCAACTCAGCTGACAAGTTCTGCACGCAACTACAGGCACTCGTGTAACTCCTCACCCTAGGTCTGTCCCATCCTCAGTGGGGCTTGGGTTGGAGATACAAGGGAGGCCGACCTCGTCATTCCAGACTCCTACCAGGTACGTGACAGTACCAGTCAGCCAGAGATGGAGTCTGGAAGGGAGGCCTCTCCACCGAAGGACATTTACCAAACTATTTCTGCGCTCTCAAATATTGTGCAGAAGTTACAAGAGCGGGTCACTTTGGGATTCACAAGACGGCTAATTTGATCTCCCGTACATTCTGGTGGCCAAATTTGATGAACGACTGCAAGAAATATGTAAGACCTTGTATTTCATGCCTTCAGAATAAGACAGACAGAGCCAGAACTTGGGGTTTACTTGAGCCCCTTCCTGTACCTGAGAAACCATGGAGCATGATCTCCATGGATTTTATAGTAGAACTTCCCCCATCTGAAGACTTCACTACCATTTTCGTTGTGGTTGATCGTTTGACCAAAATGGCCCACTTTGTACCTCTGCAAGGAACTCCTTCTGCCCCGGAGACTGCCTCAACTTTTATCAAGGAGATTGTAAGGTTGCATGGCATCCCTGACAGCATAGTTTCTGATCGAGGGGTGCAGTTCACTTCTCGATTTTGGAGGGCCTTATGTGAAACTTTGAACATTGAACTCCGCCTCTCCACAGCTTATCACCCACAAACTAATGGACAGACTGAAAGGGTCAATCAAACCCTTGAACAGTACCTACGATGCTTTTCTTCTTTTGCACAGGATGACTGGCTATCACTTCTCCCACTCGCGGAATTTTCATACAATAATTCCACCCATTCGGCAACCAAACAGTCACCTTTTTTCGCCAATTATGGATACCATCCTTCTTTCTTGCCTAAGCTGCTTATTGATTCTTCTGTACCTGCCGTACAAGACAGGTTGAACTTCCTTAACTCCAACTACCAATTACTGCAGGATACAATCTCCAAGACCCAGGCAGATAATAAAAAGTTCTTCGACAAGAAGAGAAGAGGCAATTTGAATCTTGAACCTGGAGATAAGGTCTGGCTTTCCACAGCGAACTTGAAACTAAGTTGCCCCTCGAGGAAGCTTGGCCCAAGATTTTTGGGGCCTTTTCCAGTCAAGAGAAAGATTAATGCAGTAGCATTCGAATTAGTGTTACCCAAGAACCTGAGAATCCACCCAGTATTCCATGTTTCTTTGTTGAAGCCTACAGTGCCAAATCCTTTCCCAAATCAGATTTCTGAAACCCCTCCACCGCTACTTATCGAAGGGAATGAGGAATTTGAGGTGGAGGCCGTATTGGACTGTAGGAAGAGAGGTAACCAAACACAGTTTCTCATTAAATGGAAAGGCTACGGGCCGGAAGAAAGTTCCTGGGAACCAGCTTCTGATGTGCATGCTCCAAGACTGGTACGAGCTTTCTTTCTACGCCACCCGGAAAAAGAGGTCATGAGGGGCATCCAGAGTCTGCCCCTAAGGGGGGCAATGTAAGGAAGCTGCCGGGAATCCGTCTGCGCATGCGCGCATTCGTCAACAGTCTCGGAATGCTGGCACGCGCATCCCCAGTACGCAGCGGCCTTTCCGGAGTACCATTGCGCATGCGTGTGCGCAATTCGCGCATGCGCGTGCGCACGGGCAACGTGCGCGCGCAGGAGCACGCTCCTAATTCCCTTTGGCACCAGCCTGCCTACTTAAAGGATGCTCTGACTTCTGACAAGTGCTGACTGGTCTTCAGCAAGTACCCTGATACCTGAACTCTGTTTAAACCTGGCTTGATCCCTGTTGCTGAACCTTGGCTTCCCTTTGACCTTGCTTCCGGACTTGAATACTTGATTACTGGTTCCTGATCTCGGCTTCCCATCTGACCTCCCTCCTGCCTGTGCCTTGTACCTCGCTGCCCGTCTGCTACCGAACCCGGCCACCCTTGTGATCCTGCACCAGCCTCCTGCTTGGCTTAACGCTGTCTCCAGTGCCTGTGCTAGCTGTCCATCCTACCAGCTTTCCTGAGTCCAGTTCCTTACCAGATGCTCTGCCTGCATCTCCACGTCTGCAACTCAGCTGACAAGTTCTGCACGCAACTACAGGCACTCGTGTAACTCCTCACCCTAGGTCTGTCCCATCCTCAGTGGGGCTTGGGTTGGAGATACAAGGGAGGCCGACCTCGTCATTCCAGACTCCTACCAGGTACGTGACAGTACCAGTCAGCCAGAGATGGAGTCTGGAAGGGAGGCCTCTCCACCGAAGGACATTTACCAAACTATTTCTGCGCTCTCAAATATTGTGCAGAAGTTACAAGAGCGGGTCACTTTGGGATTCACAAGACGGCCAATTTGATCTCCCGTACATTCTGGTGGCCAAACTTGATGAACGACTGCAAGAAATATGTAAGATCTTGTATTTCATGCCTTCGGAATAAGACAGACAGAGCCAGAACTTGGGGTCTACTTGAGCCCATTCCTGTACCTGAGAAACCATGGAGCATGATCTCCATGGATTTTATAGTAGAACTTCCCCCATCTGAAGACTTCACTACCATTTTCGTTGTGGTTGATCGTTTGACCAAAATGGCCCACTTTGTACCTCTGCAAGGAACTCCTTCTGCCCCGGAGACTGCCTCAACTTTTATCAAGGAGATTGTAAGGTTGCATGGCATCCCTGACAGCATAGTTTCTGATCGAGGGGTGCAGTTCACTTCTAGATTTTGGAGGGCCTTATGTGAAACTTTGAACATTGAACTCCGCCTCTCCACAGCTTATCAACAACAAACTAATGGACAGACTGAAAGGGTCAATAAAACCCTTGAACAGTACCTACGATGCTTTTCTTCTTTTGCGCAGGATGACTGGCTATCACTTCTCCCACTCGCGGAATTTTCATACAATAATTCCACCCATTCGGCAACCAAACAGTCACCTTTTTTCGCCAATAATGGATACCATCCTTCTTTCTTGCCTGAGCTGCCTATTGATTCTTCTGTACCTGCCGTACAAGACAGGTTGAACTTCCTTAACTCCAACTACCAATTACTGCAGGATACAATCTCCAAGACCCAGGCAGATAATAAAAAGTTCTTCGACAAGAAGAGAAGAGGCAATTTGAATCTTGAACCTTTTCCAGTACCTTGCTGCCCGTCTGCTACCGAACCCGGCCACCCTTGTGATCCTGCACCAGCCTCCTGCTTGGCTTAACGCTGTCTCCAGTGCCTGTGCTTGCTGTCCATCCTACCAGCTTTCCTGAGTCCAGTTCCTTACCAGATGCTCTGCCTGCATCTCCACGTCTGCAACTCAGCTGACAAGTTCTGCACGCAACTACAGGCACTCGTGTAACTCCTCACCCTAGGTCTGTCCCATCCTCAGTGGGGCTTGGGTTGGAGATACAAGGGAGGCCGACCTCGTCATTCCAGACTCCTACCAGGTACGTGACAGTACCAGTCAGCCAGAGATGGAGTCTGGAAGGGAGGCCTCTCCACCGAAGGACATTTACCAAACTATTTCTGCGCTCTCAAATATTGTGCAGAAGTTACAAGAGCGGGTCACTTTGGGATTCACAAGACGGCTAATTTGATCTCCCGTACATTCTAGTGGCCAGCTTATTACCCACAAACTAATGGACAGACTGAAAGGGTCAATCAAACCCTTGAACAGTACCTACGATGCTTTTCTTCTATTGCACAGGATGACTGGCTATCACTTCTCCCACTAGCGGAATTTTCATACAATAATTCCACCCATTCGGTAACCGAACAGTCACCTTTTTTCGCCAATTATGGATACCATCCTTCTTTCTTGCCTGAGCTGCCTATTGATTCTTCTGTACCTGCCGTACAAGACAGGTTGAACTTCCTTAACTCCAACTACCAATTACTGCAGGGACGGTCACCTCATGCGGAAGTCGCTCTTCCATGCGACCAAGATTCTCTTGTAACTTCTGCACAATATTTGAGAGCGCAGAAATAGTTTGGTAAATGTCCTTCGGTGGGGAGGCCTCCCTTCCAGACTCCATCTCTGGCTGACTGGTACTGTCACGTACCTGGTAGGAGTCTGGAATGACGAGGTCGGCCTCCCTTGTATCTCCAACCCAAGCCCCACTGAGGATGGGACAGACCTAGGGTGAGGAGTTACACGAGTGCCTGTAGTTGCGTGCAGAACTTGTCAGCTGAGTTGCAGACGTGGAGATGCAGGCAGAGCATCTGGTAAGGAACTGGACTCAGGAAAGCTGGTAGGATGGACAGCTAGCACAGGCACTGGAGACAGCGTTAAGCCAAGCAGGAGGCTGGTGCAGGATCACAAGGGTGCCCGGGTTCGGTAGCAGACGGGCAGCGAGGTACTGGAAAAGGCCCCAAAAATCTTGGGCCAAGCTTCCTCGAGGGGCAACTTAGTTTCAAGTTCGCTGTGGAAAGCCAGACCTTATCTCTAGGTTCAAGATTCAAATTGCCTCTTCTCTTCTTGTCGAAGAACTTTTTATTATCTGCCTGGGTCTTGGAGATTGTATCCTGCAGTAATTGGTAGTTGGAGTTAAGGAAGTTCAACCTGTCTTGTACGGCAGGTACAGAAGAATCAATAGGCAGCTCAGGCAAGAAAGAAGGATGGTATCCATAATTGGCGAAAAAAGGTGACTGTTTGGTTGCCGAATGGGTGGAATTATTGTATGAAAATTCCGCGAGTGGGAGAAGTGATTGCCAGTCATCCTGTGCAAAAGAAGAAAAGCATCGTAGGTACTGTTCAAGGGTTTGATTGACCCTTTCAGTCTGTCCATTAGTTTGTGGGTGATAAGCTGTGGAGAGGCGGAGTTCAATGTTCAAAGTTTCACATAAAGCCCTCCAAAATCTAGAAGTGAACTGCACCCCTCGATCAGAAACTATGCTCTCAGGGATGCCATGCAACCTTACAATCTCCTTGATAAAAGTTGAGGCAGTCTCCGGGGCAGAAGGAGTTCCTTGCAGAGGTACAAAGTGGGCCATTTTGGTCAAACGATCAACCACAACGAAAATGGTAGTGAAGTCTTCAGATGGGGGAAGTTCTACTATAAAATCCATGGAGATCATGCTCCATGGTTTCTCAGGTACAGGAAGGGGCTCAAGTAGACCCCAAGTTCTGGCTCTGTCTGTCTTATTCCGAAGGCATGAAATACAAGATCTTACATATTTCTTGCAGTCGTTCATCAAGTTTGGCCACCAGAATGTACGGGAGATCAAATTAGCCGTCTTGTGAATCCCAAAGTGACCCGCTAGGGGATGATCATGACATCGCCCTAGGACGGCAACTCTGAACTGTTCTGGGACCTGCAGTAATTGGTAGTTGGAGTTAAGGAAGTTCAACCTGTCTTGTACGGCAGGTACAGAAGAATCAATAGGCAGCTCGGGCAAGAAAGAAGGATGGTATCCATAATTGGCGTAAAAAGGTGACTGTTTGGTTACCGAATGGGTGGAATTATTGTATGAAAATTCCGCGAGTGGGAGAAGTGATAGCCAGTCATCCTGTGCAAAAGAAGAAAAGCATCGTAGGTACTGTTCAAGGGTTTGATTGATGGCCTTGCAGAGGTACAAAGTGGGCCATTTTTGGTCAAACGATCAACCACAACGAAAATGGTAGTGAAGTCTTCAGATGGGGGAAGTTCTACTATAAAATCCATGGAGATCATGCTCCATGGTTTCTCAGGTACAGGAAGGGGCCAATTATGGATACCATCCTTCTTTCTTGCCTGAGCTGCCTATTGATTCTTCTGTACCTGCCGTACAAGACAGGTTGAACTTCCTTAACTCCAAATACCAATTACTGCAGGATACAATCTCCAAGACCCAGGCAGATAATAAAAAGTTCTTCGACAAGAAGAGAAGAGGCAATTTGAATCTTGAACCTTTTCCAGTACCTCGCTGCCCGTCTGCTACCGAACCCGGCCACCCTTGTGATCCTGCACCAGCCTCCTGCTTGGCTTAACGCTGTCTCCAGTGCCTGTGCTAGCTGTCCATCCTACCAGCTTTCCTGAGTCCAGTTCCTTACCAGATGCTCTGCCTGCATCTCCACGTCTGCAACTCAGCTGACAAGTTCTGCACGCAACTACAGGCACTCGTGTAACTCCTCACCCTAGGTCTGTCCCATCCTCAGTGGGGCTTGGGTTGGAGATACAAGGGAGGCCGACCTCGTCATTCCAGACTCCTACCAGGTACGTGACAGTACCAGTCAGCCAGAGATGGAGTCTGGAAGGGAGGCCTCTCCACCGAAGGACATTTACCAAACTATTTCTGCGCTCTCAAATATTGTGCAGAAGTTACAAGAGCGGGTCACTTTGGGATTCACAAGACGGCTAATTTGATCTCCCGTACATTCTAGTGGCCAGCTTATCACCCACAAACTAATGGACAGACTGAAAGGGTCAATCAAACCCTTGAACAGTACCTACGATGCTTTTCTTCTTTTGCGCAGGATGACTGGCTATCACTTCTCCCACTCGCGGAATTTTCATACAATAATTCCACCCATTCGGCAACCAAACAGTCACCTTTTTTCGTCAATTATGGATACCATCCTTCTTTCTTGCCTGAGCTGCCTATTGATTCTTCTGTACCTGCCGTACAAGACAGGTTGAACTTCCTTAACTCCAACTACCAATTACTGCAGGATACAATCTCCAAGACCCAGGCAGATAATAAAAAGTTATTCGACAAGAAGAGAAGAGGCAATTTGAATCTTGAACCTTTTCCAGTACCTCGCTGCCCGTCTGCTACCGAACCCGGCCACCCTTCTGATCCTGCACCAGCCTCCTGACCCCTGACCACTGACCCCTTTTCCCAGCAAACTGCCGAATCCATGCTTGACAAATTACAGCAAGGGCCAAGGCCTGTTGAAGATTACGTAACTGACTTTCGTGTTTGGAGCGCAGATACTCAATGGAATCACTCTGCACTTCGTCACCAGTTCCGTCTAGGACTTTCTGACACCGTAAAAGATGAACTTGCCAGAGTGGGAATACCCGCGTCCCTGGAAGATCTGATAAATTTAACTATTCAGATCGATCGGCGGTTTCGAGAAAGGCAATCGGAAAAATCTAAAGGGACTCTTTCTGTGGTTTCAAGGCCAGCCGCCCCTGCTCCTCTACCTGTTCCTTCCCCCAGAAGGAGGGAACAGCATAAGGCACCTCACAGCAGTTTTCGTAGTTTTCCTCTTTCTCCTGCTGAACGTCTACGTCGAGTCCAAGGCAGTCTGTGTCTCTACTGCGGGGAGGTTGGCCACTTCATACGAACTTGTCCGGCAGAGACCTGCAGGATCTCTTCCCGTCAGCCTCTTGTGATGCATCTCCCTGGGAAGGATCAGTCACATGTCTCTCTTCCCATCAAGCTTCAGCTCCCCGAAAAGACGGTTTCAGTACTTGCAATCATAGACTCTGGGGCCTGCAGCTGTTTTGTGGACTCTGCATTTGCTTCTCTTCAGCAGCTGCCCTTGGGTACCAAGAGGCAAGGGTTCCATGTCCATCTGGCTGACGGCTCCGGTATTAAATCAGGCCCGGTTATTTAGGGGACCTTGCCTATTCTCTGCCAGACTTCTTCAGGCCATAGCGAACTCCTCCGTTTGGATGTCATAGCTTCTCCCATGTTTCCCGTTATCCTCGGCATTCCATGGTTGAAGGCACACAACCCTCACGTTGACTGGCTTACCGGAGATATCTCTTTTTCGTCCAACTACTGCCAGACGCACTGCCTCTTGGGAGGAACTGTCAACTCCACGCACCTCCTGGGTATCCACCCTGACCATGAAGCCTCTAAACTGATCCCGGTTGCTTATCACGAATTTCTGGACGTCTTTAATAAAAAGGGTGCAGACACTCTTCCACCTCATAGAACTTACGATTGCCCCATTGAACTTCTACCGGGAGCCGAGATCCCGTTTGGTCGGATTTACCCTCTCTCTGAGCCTGAATTGGAAGCCCTGCGTACCTATATCGACGAGAGCCTTGAAAAGCAGTTCATTCGGCCTTCCACTTCACCAGCAGGAGCCGGTATTTTCTTCGTTGAGAAAAAAGACCACACCTTGAGGCCCTGTGTGGACTATCGTGACCTTAACAGGGTCACTGTCAAGAATCGGTACCCTCTTCCTCTGATTCCCGAACTATTCCAGAGGCTGCGAGGGGCACGAGTGTTCTCCAAACTGGACTTGAGGGGTGCCTATAATCTTGTCAGAATCAGGGAGGGAGACGAATGGAAGACGGCCTTCCGGACACGTTTTGGCCACTTTGAGTATTTAGTCATGCCATTCGGGCTCTGCAATGCTCCAGCCACATTCCAGCATCTGGTAAACGATGTTTTTCGGGACTTTCTTGATTTATTCGTCATCGTGTATCTGGATGACATCCTTGTATTCTCTGAAACTTTAGAATCCCATCGGACTCATGTAAAAAAGGTATTAGCTCGATTGCGGGAACACTGACTTTACGCAAAGGCTGAAAAATGCGACTTTGAAAAGCAAGTTGTGCATTTCCTAGGGCTTGTCATCTCCGCCGAAGGAATCTCCATGGACCCTTAGAAAGTCGCTTCTGTCTTGGAATGGTCTGCTCCTACTGACAGAAAAGCTGTACAGAGGTTCGTGGGGTTTGCTAACTTTTATAGAACATTTATTAAGGACTTTTCTGGCATCATCACTCCCATTACTCAGCTAACGAAACAGCATGTTCCCTTTCGATGGACCCCAGAGGCTCAGACAGCGTTTGAACAGTTGAAAGCCTTATTCACCTCAGCTCCCATCTTGAAACATCCCGATCCCTCCTTAGCTTATGTTTTGGAGGTAGACGCCTCGGAAAATGCAGTTGAGGCTATTATTTCCCAACGCCAAGGGCCCAAATCATTGCTCCACCCTGTGGCCTTCTTCTCTAAAAAATTAAATCCTTCCGAAAGGAATTATGATGTTGGTGACCGAGAGCTACTGGCTATCAAGGCCGCTCTTGAAGAATGGCGTTACCTTTTGGAGGGAGCTTCTCACCCAATTCTTATCTTCACAGATCACAAGAATCTTGAGTATTTGAAGACAGCTAAACGCCTAAGACCTCGGCAGGCAAGATGGGCACTTTTTTTCTCTCGTTTCATGTTTCATATAACCTACCGTCCTGGCTCAAAGAACGGGAAACCAGATGCCTTGTCCCGCATGTTCAGTGATCCAGTTGTATCCTCGGAACCTGATACTATTTTACCAGCCAATAATTTTTTACTTCTTCAGGCGGATCTGATGTCACATATAAGAAAATATGTGGAAGACCAACCGCCTTCCAAGGACCTGGCTCTTCAACTAAGGGATGGCCTGTACTAAGAGGCCTATTTGTCAAAGAGGCAAATCTTTATCCCAGAACAGTTCAGAGTTGCCGTCCTAGGGCGATGTCATGATCATCCCCTAGCGGGTCACTTTGGGATTCACAAGACGGCTAATTCGATCTCCCGTACATTCTGGTGGCCAAACTTAAAGAACGACTGCAAGAAATATGTAAGATCTTGTATTTCATGCCTTCGGAATAAGACAGACAGAGCCAGAACTTGGGGTCTACTTGAGCCCCTTCCTGTACCTGAGAAACCATGGAGCATGATCTCCATGGATTTTATAGTAGAACTTCCCCCATCTGAAGACTTCACTACCATTTTCGTTGTGGTTGTTCGTTTGACCAAAATGGCCCACTTTGTACCTCTGCAAGGAACTCCTTCTGCCCCGGAGACTGCCTCAACTTTTATCAAGGAGATTGTAAGGTTGCATGGCATCCCTGACAGCATAGTTTCTGATCGAGGGGTGCAGTTCACTTCTAGATTTTGGAGGGCCTTATGTGAAACTTTGAACATTGAACTCCGCCTCTCCACAGCTTATCACCCACAAACTAATAGACAGACTGAAAGGGTCAATCAAACCCTTGAACAGTACCTACGATGCTTTTCTTCTTTTGCACAGGATGACTGGCTATCACTTCTTCCACTCGCGGAATTTTCATACAATAATTCCACCCATTCGGCAACCAGTCACCTTTTTTCGCAAATTATGGATACCATCCTTCTTTCTTGCCTGAGCTGCCTATTGATTCTTCTGTACCTGCCGTACAAGACAGGTTGAACTTCCTTAACTCCAACTACCAATTACTGCAGGATACAATCTCCAAGACCCAGGCAGATAATAAAAAGTTCTTCGACAAGAAGAGAAGAGGCAATTTGAATCTTGAACCTGGAGATAAGGTCTGGCTTTCCACAGCGAACTTGAAACTAAGTTGCCCCTCGAGGAAGCTTGGCCCAAGATTTTTGGGGCCTTTTCCAGTCAAAAATTCGAATTAGTGTTACCCAAGAACCTGAGAATCCACCCAGTATTCCATGTTTCTTTGTTGAAGCCTACAGTGCCAAATCCTTTCCCAAATCAGATTTCTGAAACCCCTCCACCGCTACTTATCGAAGGGAATGAGGAATTTGAGGTGGAGGCCGTATTGGACTGTAGGAAGAGAGGTAACCAAACACAGTTTCTCATTAAATGGAAAGGCTACGGGCCGGAAGAAAGTTCCTGGGAACCAGCTTCTGATGTGCATGCTCCAAGACTGGTACGAGCTTTCTTTCTACGCCACCCGGAAAAAGAGGTCATGAGGGGCATCCAGAGTCTGCCCCTAAGGGGGGCAATGTAAGGAAGCTGCCGGGAATCCGTCTGCGCATGCGCGCATTCGTCAACAGTCTCGGAATGCTGGCGCGCGCATCCCCAGTACGCAGCGGCCTTTCCGGAGTACCATTGCGCATGCGTGTGCGCAATTCGCGCATGCGCGTGCGCACGGGCAACGTGCGCGCGCAGGAGCACGCTCCTAATTCCCTTTAGCACCAGCCTGCCTACTTAAAGGATGCGCTGACTTCTGACAAGTGCTGACTGGTCTTCAGCAAGTACCCTGATACCTGAACTCTGTTTAAACCTGGCTTGATCCCTGTTGCTGAACCTTGGCTTCCCTTTGACCTTGCTTCCGGACTTGAATACTTGATTACTGGTTCCTGATCTCGGCTTCCCATCTGACCTCCCTCCTGCCTGTGCCTTGTACCTCGCTGCCCGTCTGCTACCGAACCCGGCCACCCTTGTGATCCTGCACCAGCCTCCTGCTTGGCTTAACGCTGTCTCCAGTGCCTGTGCTAGCTGTCCATCCTACCAGCTTTCCTGAGTCCAGTTCCTTACCAGATGCTCTGCCTGCATCTCCACGTCTGCAACTCAGCTGACAAGTTCTGCACGCAACTACAGGCACTCGTGTAACTCCTCACCCTAGGTCTGTCCCATCCTCAGTGGGGCTTGGGTTGGAGATACAAGGGAGGCCGACCTCGTCATTCCAGACTCCTACCAGGTACGTGACAGTACCAGTCAGCCAGAGATGGAGTCTGGAAGGGAGGCCTCTCCACCGAAGGACATTTACCAAACTATTTCTGCGCTCTCAAATATTGTGCAGAAGTTACAAGAGAATCTTGGTCGCATGGAAGAGCGACTTCCGCATGAGGTGACCGTCCCTGCAGTAATTGGTAGTTGGAGTTAAGGAAGTTCAACCTGTCTTGTACGGCAGGTACAGAAGAATCAATAGGCAGCTCAGGCAAGAAAGAAGGATGGTATCCATAATTGGCGAAAAAAGGTGACTGTTTGGTTACCGAATGGGTGGAATTATTGTATGAAAATTCCGCGAGTGGGAGAAGTGATAGAGAGAACAGGTAGAGGAGCAGGGGCGGCTGGCCTTGAAACCACAGAAAGAGTCCCTTTAGATTTTTCCGATTGCCTTTCTCGAAACCGCCGATCGATCTGAATAGTTAAATTTATCAGATCTTCCAGGGACGCGGGTATTCCCACTCTGGCAAGTTCATCTTTTACGGTGTCAGAAAGTCCTAGACGGAACTGGTGACGAAGTGCAGAGTGATTCCATTGGGTATCTGCGCTCCAAACACGAAAGTCAGTTACGTAATCTTCAACAGGCCTTGGCCCTTGCTGTAATTTGTCAAGCATGGATTCGGCAGTTTGCTGGGAAAAGGGGTCAGTGGTCAGGGGTCAGGAGGCTGGTGCAGGATCACAAGGGTGGCCGGGTTCGGTAGCAGACGGGCAGCGAGGTACTGGAAAAGGTTCAAGATTCAAATTGCCTCTTCTCTTCTTGTCGAATAACTTTTTATTATCTGCCTGGGTCTTGGAGATTGTATCCTGCAGTAATTGGTAGTTGGAGTTAAGGAAGTTCAACCTGTCTTGTACGGCAGGTACAGAAGAATCAATAGGCAGCTCAGGCAAGAAAGAAGGATGGTATCCATAATTGGCGAAAAAAGGTGACTGTTTGGTTACCGAATGGGTGGAATTATTGTATGAAAATTCCGCGAGTGGGAGAAGTGATAGCCAGTCATCCTGTGCAATAGAAGAAAAGCATCGTAGGTACTGTTCAAGGGTTTGATTGACCCTTTCAGTCTGTCCATTAGTTTGTGGGTGATAAGCTGTGGAGAGGCGGAGTTCAATGTTCAAAGTTTCACATAAGGCCCTCCAAAATCTAGAAGTGAACTGCACCCCTCGATTAGAAACTATGCTGTCAGGGATGCCATGCAACCTTACAATCTCCTTGATAAAAGTTGAGGCAGTCTCCGGGGCAGAAGGAGTTCCTTGCAGAGGTACAAAGTGGGCCATTTTGGTCAAACGATCAACCACAACGAAAATGGTAGTGAAGTCTTCAGATGGGGGAAGTTCTACTATAAAATCCATGGAGATCATGCTCCATGGTTTCTCAGGTACAGGAAGGGGCTCAAGTAGACCCCAAGTTCTGGCTCTGTCTGTCTTATTCCGAAGGCATGAAATACAAGATCTTACATATTTCTTGCAGTCGTTCATCAAATTTGGCCACCAGAATGTACGGGAGATCAAATTAGCCGTCTTGTGAATCCCAAAGTGACCCGCTCTTGTAACTTCTGCACAATATTTGAGAGCGCAGAAATAGTTTGGTAAATGTCCTTCGGTGGACAGGCCTCCCTTCCAGACTCCATCTCTGGCTGACTGGTACTGTCACGTACCTGGTAGGAGTCTGGAATGACGAGGTCGGCCTCCCTTGTATCTCCAACCCAAGCCCCACTGAGGATGGGACAGACCTAGGGTTAGGAGTTACACGAGAGCCTGTAGTTGCGTGCAGAACTTGTCAGCTGAGTTGCAGACGTGGAGATGCAGGCAGAGCATCTGGTAAGGAACTGGACTCAGGAAAGCTGGTAGGATGGACAGCTAGCACAGGCACTGGAGACAGCGTTAAGCCAAGCAGGAGGCTGGTGCAGGATCACAAGGGTGGCCGGGTTCGGTAGCAGACGGGCAGCGAGGTACTGGAAAAGGTTCAAGATTCAAATTGCCTCTTCTCTTCTTGTCGAAGAACTTTTTATTATCTGCCTGGGTCTTGGAGATTGAATCCTGCAGTAATTGGTAGTTTGAGTTAAGGAAGTTCAACCTGTCTTGTACGGCAGGTACAGAAGAATCAATAGGCAGCTCAGGCAAGAAAGAAGGATGGTATCCATAATTGGCGAAAAAAGGTGACTGTTTGGTTACCGAATGGGTGGAATTATTGTATGAAAATTCCGCGAGTGGGAGAAGTGATAGCCAGTCATCCTGTGCAAAAGAAGAAAAGCATCGTAGGTACTGTTCAAGGGTTTGATTGACCCTTTCAGTCTGTCCATTAGTTTGTGGGTGATAAGCTGTGGAGAGGCGGAGTTCAATGTTCAATGTTTCACATAAGGCCCTCCAAAATCTAGAAGTGAACTGCACCCCTCGATCAGAAACTATGCTGTCAGGGATGCCATGCAACCTTACAATCTCCTTGATAAAAGTTGAGGCAGTCTCCGGGGCAGAAGGAGTTCCTTGCAGAGGTACAAAGTGGGCCATTTTGGTCAAACGATCAACCACAACGAAAATGGTAGTAAAGTCTTCAGATGGGGGAAGTTCTACTATAAAATCCATGGAGATCATGCTCCATGGTTTCTCAGGTACAGGAAGGGGCTCAAGTAGACCCCAAGTTCTGGCTCTGTCTGTCTTATTCCGAAGGCATGAAATACAAGATCTTACATATTTCTTGCAGTCGTTCATCAAGTTTGGCCACCAGAATGTACGGGAGATCAAATTAGCCGTCTTGTGAATCCCAAAGTGACCCGCTAGGGGATGATCATGACATCGCCCTAGGACGGCAACTCTGAACTGTTCTGGGATAAAGATTTGCCTCTTATGGAAGTACAGGCCATCCCTTAGTTGAAGAGCCAGGTCCTTGGAAGGCGGTTGGTCTTCCACATATTTTCTTATTTGTGACATCAGATCCGCCTGAAGAAGTAAAAAATTATTGGCTGGTAGAATAGTATCAGGTTCCGAGGATACAAATGGATCACTGAACATGCGGGACAAGGCATCTGGTTTCCCGTTCTTTGAGCCAGGACGGTAGGTTATATGAAACATGAAACGAGAGAAAAAAAGTGCCCATCTTGCCTGCCGAGGTCTTAGGCGTTTAGTTGTCTTCAAATATTCAAGATTCTTGTGATCTGTGAAGATAAGAATTGGGTGAGAAGCTCCCTCCAAAAGGTAACGCCATTCTTCAAGAGCGGCCTTGATAGCCAGTAGCTCTCGGTCACCAACATCATAATTCCTTTCGGAAGGATTTAATTTTTTAGAGAAGAAGGCCACAGGGTGGAGCAATGATTTGGGCCCTTGGCGTTGGGAAATGCATTTTCCCCAACTGCATTTTCCGAGGCGTCTACCTCCAAAACATAAGCTAAGGAGGGATCGGGATGTTTCAAGATGGGAGCTGAGGTGAATAAGGCTTTCAACTGTTCAAACGCTGTCTGAGCCTCTGGGGTCCATCGAAAGGGAACATGCTGTTTCGTTAGCTGAGTAATGGGAGTGATGATGCCAGAAAAGTCCTTAATAAATTTTCTATAAAAGTTAGCAAACCCCACGAACCTCTGTACAGCTTTTCTGTCAGTAGGAGCAGGCCATTCCAAGACAGAAGCGACTTTCTGAGGGTCCATGGAGATTCCCTCGGCGGAGATGACAAGCCCTAGGAAATGCACAACTTGCTTTTCAAAGTCGCATTTTTCAGCCTTTGCGTAAAGTCGGTGTTCCCGCAATCGAGCTAATACCTTTTTTACATGAGTCCGATGGGATTCTAAAGTTTCAGAGAACACAAGGATGTCATCCAGATACACGATGACGAATAAATCAAGAAAGTCCCGAAAAACATCGTTTACCAGATGCTGGAATGTGGCTGGAGCATTGCAGAGCCCGAATGGCATGACTAAATACTCAAAGTGGCCAAAGCGTGTCCGGAAGGCCGTCTTCAATTCGTCTCCCTCCCTGATTCTGACAAGATTATAGGCACCCCTCAAGTCCAGTTTGGAGAACACTCGTGCCCCTCGCAGCCTCTGGAATAGTTCGGGAATCAGAGGAAGAGGGTACCGATTCTTGACAGTGACCCTGTTAAGGTCACGATAGTCCACACAGGGCCTCAAGGTGTGGTCTTTTTTCTCAACGAAGAAAATACCGGCTCCTGCTGGTGAAGTGGAAGGCCGAATGAACTGCTTTTCAAGGCTCTCGTCGATATAGGTACGCAGGGCTTCCAATTCAGGCTCAAAGAGAGGGTAAATCCGACCAAACGGGATCTCGGCTCCCGGTAGAAGTTCAATGGGGCAATCGTAAGTTCTATGAGGTGGAAGAGTGTCTGCACCCTTTTCATTAAAGACGTCCAGAAATTCGTGATAAGCAACCGGGATCAGTTTAGAGGCTTCATGGTCAGGGTGGATACCCAGGAGGGGCGTGGAGTTGACAGTTCCTCCAAAGAGGCAGTGCGTCTGGCAGTAGTTGGACGAAAAAAAAATATCTCCGGTAAGCCAGTCAACGTGAGGGTTGTGTGCCTTCAACCATGGAATGCCGAGGATAACGGGAAACATGGGAGAAGCTATGACATCCAAACGGAGGAGTTCGCTATGGCCTGAAGAAGTCTGGCAGAGAATAGGCAAGGTCTCTTGAGTTTTCGTAGTTTACCTCTTTCTCCTGCTGAACGTCTACGTCGAGTCCAAGGCAGTCTGTGTCTCTTCTGCGGGGAGGTTGGCCACTTCATACGAACTTGTCCGGCAGAGACCTGCAGGGTCAGTGATGATCCACAGTACATCAGGGATGGTCCATAGTACATCAGGGATGATCCATAGTACATCAGGGATGGTCCATAGTACACCAGTGATGGCCCATAGTACATCAGTGATGATCCACAGTACATCAGTGATTATCTATAGTACATCAGTGATGATCCACAGTACACCAGTGATGATTCACAGTACATCAGTGATGGTCCATAGTACATCAGGGATGGTCCATAGTACATCAGGGATGATCCATAGTACACCAGTGATGGCCCATAGTACATCAGTGATGATCTATAGTACATCAGTGATGATCCATAGTACACCAGTGATGATTAATAGTACACCAGTGATGATTCATAGTACACCAGTGATGGTCCATAGTACATCAGTGATGATCTATAGTACATCAGTGATGATCCACAGTACATCAGTGATGATCCACAGTACACCAGTGATGGCCCATAGTACATCAGTGATGATCTATAGTACATCAGTGATGATCCATAGTACACCAGTGATGATTAATAGTACACCAGTGATGATTCATAGTACACCAGTGATGGTCCATAGTACATCAGTGATGATCTATAGTACATCAGTGATGATCCACAGTACATCAGTGATGATCCACAGTACACCAGTGATGGTCCACAGTACATCAGTGATGATCCACAGTACATCAGTGATGATCCACAGTACATCAGTGATGATCCACAGTACATCAGGGATGGTCCACAGTACATCACTGATGATCCATAGCACATCAGTGATGGCCCATAGTACATCAGTGATGGCCCATAGTACATCAGTGATGGCCCATAGTACATCAGTGATGATCCATAGTACACCAGTGATGATCCATAGTACACCAGGGATGATCCACAGTACATCAGTGATGATCCACAGTACATCAGTGATGGTCCATAGTAAATTAGTGATGGTCCATAGTACACCAGTAATGATCCATAGTACTCCAGTGATGGCCCATAGTACACCAGTGATGGCCCATAGTACATCAGTGATGATCTATAGTACATCAGTGATGATCCACAGTACATCAGGGAAGGTCCATAGTACATCAGGGATGATCCATAGTACATCAGTGATGATCCACAGTACATCAGTGATGATCCACAGTACATCAGTGATGATCCACAGTACATCAGGGATGGTCCACAGTACATCAGTGATGATCTATAGTACACCAGTCATGATCCATAGTACATCAGTGATAATCCATATTACATCAGTGATGGCCCACAGTACATCAGTGATGATCCACAGTACATCAGTGATGATCTATAGTACACCAGTGATGATTCACAGTACATCAGGGATGGTCCATAGTACATCAAGGATGGTCCATAGTACATCAGGGATGATCCATAGTACACCAGTGATGATCCATAGTACACAAGTGATGGCCCATAGTACATCAGTGATGATCTATAGTACATCAGTGATGATCCATAGTACACCAGTGATGATCCATAGTACACCAGTGATGATTCATAGTACACCAGTGATGGTCCATAGTACATCAGTGATGATCTATAGTACATCAGTGATGATCCATAGTACACCAGTGATGATTAATAGTACACCAGTGATGATTCATAGTACACCAGTGATGGTCCATAGTACATCAGTGATGATCTATAGTACATCAGTGATGATCCACAGTACATCAGTGATGATCCACAGTACACCAGTGATGGCCCATAGTACATCAGTGATGATCTATAGTACATCAGTGATGATCCTCAGTATATCAGTGATGATCCACAGTACATCAGTGATGATCCACAGTACATCAAGGATGGTCCACAGTACATCAGTGATGATCCATAGTACATCAGTGATGGCCCATAGCACATCAGTGATGATCCATAGTACACCAGTGATTATCCATAGTACACCAGGGATGATCCACAGTACATCAGTGATGATCCACAGTACATCAGTGATGGTCCATAGTAAATTAGTGATGGTCCATAGTACACCAGTGATGATCCATAGTACTCCAGTGATGGCCCATAGTACACCAGTGATGGCCCATAGTACATCAGTGATGATCTATAGTACATCAGTGATGATCCACAGTACATCAGGGATGGTCCATAGTACATCAGGGATGATCCATAGTACATCAGGGATGGTCCATAGTACACCAGTGATGGCCCATAGTACATCAGTGATGATCCACAGTACATCAGTGATTATCTATAGTACATCAGTGATGATCCACAGTACACCAGTGATGATTCACAGTACATCAGTGATGGTCCATAGTACATCAGGGATGGTCCATAGTACATCAGGGATGATCCATAGTACACCAGTGATGGCCCATAGTACATCAGTGATGATCTATAGTACATCAGTGATGATGCATAGTACACCAGTGATGATTAATAGTACACCAGTGATGATTCATAGTACACCAGTGATGGTCCATAGTACATCAGTGATGATCTATAGTACATCAGTGATGATCCACAGTACATCAGTGATGATCCACAGTACACCAGTGATGGCCCATAGTACATCAGTGATGATCTATAGTACATCAGTGATGATCATCAGTACATCAGTGATGATCCACAGTACATCAGTGATGACCCACAGTACATCAGTGATGATCCACAGTACATCAGGGATGGTCCACAGTACATCACTGATGATCCATAGCACATCAGTGATGGCCCATAGTACATCAGTGATGGCCCATAGTACATCAGTGATGATCCATTGTACACCAGTGATGATCCATAGTACACCAGGGATGATCCACAGTACATCAGTGATGATCCACAGTACATCAGTGATGGTCCATAGTAAATTAGTGATGGTCCATAGTACACCAGTAATGATCCATAGTACTCCAGTGATGGCCCATAGTACACCAGTGATGGCCCATAGTACATCAGTGATGATCTATAGTACATCAGTGATGATCCACAGTACATCAGGGAAGGTCCATAGTACATCAGGGATGATCCATAGTACATCAGTGATGATCCACAGTACATCAGTGATGATCCACAGTACATCAGTGATGATCCACAGTACATCAGGGATGGTCCACAGTACATCAGTGATGATCTATAGTACACCAGTCATGATCCATAGTACATCAGTGATAATCCATATTACATCAGTGATGGCCCACAGTACATCAGGGATGATCCACAGTACATCAGTGATGATCCATAGTACACCAGTGATGGCCCATAGTACATCAGTGATGGCCCATAGTACATCAGTGATGAACAATAGTACATCAGTGATGATCCATAGTACATCAGTGATGATCCATAGTACATCAGTGATGATCCACAGTACATCAGTGATGATCCACAGTACATCAGTGATGATCCACAGTACATCAGGGATGGTCCATAGTACATCAGTGATGATCCATAGTACACCAGTGATGATCCATAGTACACCAGTGATGGCCCATAGTACATCAGTGATGAACTATAGTACATCAGTGATGATCCACAGTACATCAGTGATGATCCACAGTACATCAGGGATGGTCCATAGTACACCAGTGATGATCCACAGTACACCAGTGATGATCCATAGTACACCAGTGATGGTCCATAGTACATCAGTGATGATCTATAGTACATCAGTGATGGTCCATAGTACATCAGTGATGATCTATAGTACATCAGTGATGATCCACAGTACATCAGTTATGATACACAGTACATCAGTGATGATCCACAGTACATCAGGGATGATCCACAATACTTCAGTGATGATCCACAGTACATCAGTGATGATCCACAGTACATCAGGGATGGTCCACAGTATATCAGTGATGATCCATAGTACATCAGTGATGGTCCATAGTACACCAGTGATGATCTATAGTACACCAGTGATGGCCCATAGTACACCAGTGATGGCCCATAGTACATCAGTGATGAACTATAGTACATCAGTGATGATCCACAGTACATCAGGGATGGTCCATAGTACATCAGTGATGATCCATAGTACACCAGTGATGATCCATAGTTCACCAGTGATGGCCCATAGTACATCAGTGATGAACTAAAGTACATCAGTGATGATCCACAGTACATCAGTGATGATCCACAGTACATCAGGGATGGTCCATAGTACATCAGTGATGATCCATAGTACACCAGTGATGATCCATAGTACACCAGTGATGGCCCATAGTACATCAGTGATGAACTATAGTACATCAGTGATGATCCACAGTACATCAGGGATGGTCCATAGTACATCAGTGATGATCCATAGTACACCAGTGATGATCCATAGTACACCAGTGATGGCCCATAGTACATCAGTGATGAACTATAGTACATCAGTGATGATCCACAGTACATCAGTGATGATCCATAGTACATCAGTGATGATCCACAGTATATCAGTGATGATCCACAGTACATCAGGGATGGTCCATAGTACATCAGTGATGATCCATAGTACACCAGTGATGATCCATAGTACACCAGTGATGGCCCATAGTACATCAGTGATGAACTATAGTACATCAGTGATGATCCACAGTACATCAGTGATGATCCACAGTACACAAGTGATGATCCACAGTACACCAGTGATGATCCATAGTACACCAGTGATGGTCCATAGTACATCAGTGATGATCTATAGTACATCAGTGATGGTCCATAGTACATCAGTGATGAGCTATAGTACACCAGTGATGGCCCATAGTACATGAGTGATGATCTATAGTACATCAGTGATGATCCATAGTACACCAGTGATGATCCATAGTACACCAGTGATGGCCCATAGTACATCAGTGATGAACTATAGTACATCAGTGATGATCCACAGTACATCAGGGATGGTCCATAGTACATCAGTGATGATTCGTAGTACACCAGTGATAGCCCATAGTACATCAGTGATGAACTATAGTACATCAGTGATGATCCACAGTACATCAGTGATGATTCACAGTACATCAGGGATGGTCCATAGTACACCAGTGATGATCCACAGTACACCAGTGATGATCCATAGTACACCAGTGATGGTCCATAGTACATCAGTGATGATCTATAGTACATCAGTGATGGTCCATAGTACATCAGTGATGATCTATATACATAGTACACCAGTGATGATCTATAGTACATCAGTGATGATCTACAGTACATCAGTTATGATCCACAGTACATTAGTGATGATCCACAGTACATCAGTGATGATCCACAATACTTCAGTGATGATCCACAGTACATCAGTGATGATCCACAGTACATCAGGGATGGTCCACAGTATATCAGTGATGATCCATAGTACATCAGTGATGGTCCATAGTACATCAGTGATGGTCCATAGTACACCAGTGATGATCCATAGTACACCAGTGATGGCCCATAGTACACCAGTGATGGCCCATAGTACATCAGTGATGATCCATAGTACATCAGTGATGATCCACAGTACATCAGTGATGATCCACAGTACATCAGGGATGGTCCATAGTACATCAGTGATGATCCATAGTACACCAGTGATGATCCATAGTACACCAGTGATGGCCCATAGTACATCAGTGATAAACTATAGTACTATGGATCATCACTGGTGTACTATGGATCATCACTGATGTACTATGGACCATCCCTGATGTACTGTGGATCATCACTGATGTACTATAGTTTATCACTGATGTACTATGGGCCATCACTGGTGTACTACGGATCATCACTGGTGTACTATGGATCATCACTGATGTACTATGGACCATCCCTGATGTACTATAGATCATCACTGATGTACTGTGGATCATCATTGATGTACTATGGATCATCACTGATGTACTATGGGCCATCACTGGTGTACTACGGGCCATCACTGGTGTACTATGGATCATCACTGGTGTGCTATGGATCATCACTGGTGTACTATGGACCATCACTGATGTACTGTGGACCACCACTGATGTACTGTGGATCATCACTGATGTACTGTGGATCATCCCTGGTGTACTATGGAACATTACTGGTGTACTATGGATCATCACTGGTGTACTATGGATCATCACTGATGTACTATGGGCCATCACTGATGTACTATGGATCATCACTGATATACTGTGGACCATCCCTGATGTACTGTGGATCATCACTGATGTACTGTGGATCATCACTGAAGTATTGTGGATCATCACTGATGTACTGTGGATCATCACTGATGTACTGTGGATCATAACTGATGTACTGTGGATCATCACTGGTGTACTATGGATCATCACTGATGTACTATGGATCATCACTGATGTACTATGGACCATCACTGATGTACTATGGGCCATCACTGGTGTACTATGGATCATCACTGATGTACTGTGGATCATCACTGATGTACTGTGGGCCATCACTGATGTACTATGGATCATCACTGATATACTGTGGACCATCCCTGATGTATTGTGGATCATCACTGATGTACTGTGGATCATCACTGATGTACTGTGGATCATAACTGATGTACTGTGGATCATCACTGGTGTACTATGGATCATGACTGGTGTACTATGGATCATCACTGATGTACTGTGGACCATCCCTGATGTACTGTGGATCATCACTGATGTACTGTGGATCATCACTGATGTACTGTGGATCATCACTGATGTACCTTGGATCATCACTGATGTACTATGGATCATCACTGATGTACCTTGGATCATCACTGATGTACTGTGGATCATCACTGATGTACTGTGGATCATCACTGATGTACTATAGATCATCACTGTAGTACTATGGGCCATGACTGGTGTACTATGGATCATCACTGATGTACTATGGATCATCACTGATGTATTATGGATCATCACTGATGTACTATGAGCCATCACTGATGTACTATGGATCATCACTGGTGTACTATGGATCATCACTGATGTACTATGAGCCATCACTGATGTACTATGGATCATTACTGGTGTACTATGGATCATCACTGATGTACTATGGATCATCACTGATGTACTATGAGCCATCACTGATGTACTATGGGCCATCCCTGGTGTACTATGGATCATCACTGATGTACTGTGGATCATCACTGATGTACTATGGGACATCACTGGTGTACTATGGGCCATCACTGGTGTACTATGGATCATCACTGGTGTACTATGGGCCATCACTGGTGTACTATGGGCCATCACTGGTGTACTATGGGCCATCACTGGTGTACTATGGATCATCACTGGTGTACTATGGACCATCACTGATGTACTATGGCTCATCACTGATATACTGTGGACCATCCCTGATATACTGTGGATCATCCCTGATGTACTGTGGATCATCACTGATCTACTGTGGGCCATCACAGGTGTACTGTGGGCCATCACAGGTGTACTATGGAGCATCACTGATGTACTATGGATCATCACTGGTGTACTATGGATCATCACTGATGTACTGTGGACCATCCCTGATGTACTATAGATCATCACTGATGTACTGTGGATCATCACTGATGTACTATGGGCCATCACTGGTGTACTATGGGCCATCACTGGTGTACTATGGATCATCACTGGATTACTATGGATCATCCCTGGTGTACTATGGACCATCACTGATGTGCTTTGGGCCATCACTGGTGTACTATGGATCATCACTGATGTACTGTGGACCATCCCTGATGTACTGTGGATCATCACTGATGTACTATGGATCATCACTGATGTACTATGGACCATCACTGGTGTACTATGGACCATCACTGGTGTACTATGGATCATCACTGATGTACTGTGGGCCATCACTGATGTACTATGGATCATCACTGATATACTGTGGACAATCCCTGATGTATTGTGGATCATCACTGATGTACTGTGGATCATCACTGATGTACTATAGATCATCACTGAAGTACTATGGGCCATCACTGGTGTACTATGGATCATCACTGGTGTACTATGGGCCATCACTGGTGTACTATGGATCATCACTGATGTACTATGGATCATGACTGGTTTACTATGGATCATCACTGATGTACTGTGGACCATCCCTGATGTCCTGTGGATCATCACTGATGTACTGTGGATCATCACTGATGTACTGTGGATCATCACTGATGTACTGTGGATCATCATTGATGTACTGAGGATCATCACTGATGTACTATGGATCATCACTGATGTACCGTGGATCATCACTGATGTACTGTGGATCATCACTGATGTACTGTGGATCATCACTGATGTACTATAGATCATCACTGAAGTACTATGGGCCATCACTGGTGTACTATGGATCATCACTGATGTATTATGGATCATCACTGATGTACTATGAGCCATCACTGATGTACTATGGATCATCACTGGTGTACTATGGATCATCACTGATGTACTATGGATCATCACTGATGTACTATGAGCCATCACTGATGTACTATGGATCATCACTGGTGTACTATGGATCATCACTGATGTACTATGGATCATCACTGATGTACTATGAGCCATCACTGATGTACTATGGGCCATCCCTGGTGTACTATGGATCATCACTGATGTACTGTGGATCATCACTGATGTACTATGGGACATCACTGGTATACTATGGGCCATCTCTGGTGTACTATGGATCATCACTGGTGTACTATGGGCCATCACTGGTGAACTATGGATCATCACTGGTGTACTATGGACCATCACTGATTTACTATGGACCATCACTGATGTACTGTGGATCATCACTGATGTACTGTGGGTCATCCCTGGTGTACTATGGATCATCACTGGTGTAATATGGATCATCACTGATGTACTATGGGCCATCACTGATGTACTATGGATCATCACTGATGTACTGTGGACCATCCCTGATGTACTGTGGATCATCACTGATGTACTATGGATCATCTGATGTACTATGGACCATCCCTGATGTACTGTGAATCATCACTGGTGTACTGTGGATCATCACTGATGTACTATAGATCATCACTGATGTACTGTGGATCATCACTGATGTACTATGGGCCATCACTGGTGTACTATGGACCATCCCTGATGTACTGTGGATCATCACTGATGTACTATGGATCATCACTGATTTACTGTGGATCATCACTGATGTACTATAGTTCATCACTGATGTACTATGGGCCATCACTGGTGTACTATGGATCATCACTGGTGTACTATGGATCATGACTGATGTACTATGGACCATCCCTGATGTACTGTGGATCATCTCTGATGTACTATAGTTCATCACTGATGTACTATGGGCCATCACTGGTGTACTATGGATCATCACTGGTGTAATATGGATCATCACTGATGTACTATGGACCATCCCTGATGTACTGTGGATCATCACTGATGTACTGTGGATCATCACTGATGTACTATGGATCATCACTGATGTACTATGGGCCATCACTGGTGTACTATGGATCATCACTGATGTACTGTGGATCATCACTGATGTACTGTGGGCCATCACTGATGTACTATGGATCATCACTGATATACTGTGGACCATCCCTGATGTATTGTGGATCATCACTGATGTACTGTGGATCATCACTGATGTACTATTAATTATCACTGAAGTACTATGGGCCATCACTGGTGTACTATGGATCATCACTGGTGTACTATGGATCATCACTGATGTACTATGGATCATCACTGATGTACTATGGATCATGACTGGTGTACTATGGATCATCACTGATGTACTGTGGACCATCCCTGATGTACTGTGGATCATCACTGATGTACTGTGGATCATCACTGATGTACCTTGGATCATCACTGATGTACTGTGGATCATCACTGATGTACTGTGGATCATCACTGATGTACTATAGATCATCACTGTAGTACTATGGGCCATTACTGGTGTACTATGGATCATCACTGATGTACTATGGATCATCACTGATGTATTATGGATCATCACTGATGTACTATGAGCCATCACTGATGTACTATGGATCATCACTGGTGTACTATGGATCATCACTGATGTACTATGAGCCATCACTGATGTACTATGGATCATTACTGGTGTACTATGGATCATCACTGATGTACTATGGATCATCACTGATGTACTATGAGCCATCACTGATGTACTATGGGCCATCCCTGGTGTACTATGGATCATCACTGATGTACTGTGGATCATCACTGATGTACTATGGGACATCACTGGTGTACTATGGGCCATCACTGGTGTACTATGGATCATCACTGGTGTACTATGGGCCATCACTGGTGTACTATGGGCCATCACTGGTGTACTATGGGCCATCACTGGTGTACTATGGCTCATCACTGGTGTACTATGGACCATCCCTGATATACTGTGGATCATCCCTGATGTACTGTGGATCATCACTGATCTACTGTGGGCCATCACAGGTGTACTGTGGGCCATCACAGGTGTACTATGGAGCATCACTGATGTACTATGGATCATCACTGGTGTACTATGGATCATCACTGATGTACTGTGGACCATCCCTGATGTACTATAGATCATCACTGATGTACTGTGGATCATCACTGATGTACTATGGGCCATCACTGGTGTACTATGGGCCATCACTGGTGTACTATGGATCATCACTGGATTACTATGGATCATCCCTGGTGTACTATGGACCATCACTGATGTGCTTTGGGCCATCACTGGTGTACTATGGATCATCACTGATGTACTGTGGACCATCCCTGATGTACTGTGGATCATCACTGATGTACTATGGATCATCACTGATGTACTATGGACCATCACTGGTGTACTATGGACCATCACTGGTGTACTATGGATCATCACTGATGTACTGTGGATCATCACTGATGTACTGTGGGCCATCACTGATGTACTATGGATCATCACTGATATACTGTGGACAATCCCTGATGTATTGTGGATCATCACTGATGTACTGTGGATCATCACTGATGTACTATAGATCATCACTGAAGTACTATGGGCCATCACTGGTGTACTATGGATCATCACTGGTGTACTATGGGCCATCACTGGTGTACTATGGATCATCACTGATGTACTATGGATCATGACTGGTGTACTATGGATCATCACTGATGTACTGTGGACCATCCCTGATGTACTGTGGATCATCACTGATGTACTGTGGATCATCACTGATGTACCTTGGATCATCACTGATGTACTGTGGATCATCACTGATGTACTGTGGATCATCACTGATGTACTATAGATCATCACTGTAGTACTATGGGCCATTACTGGTGTACTATGGATCATCACTGATGTACTATGGATCATCACTGATGTATTATGGATCATCACTGATGTACTATGAGCCATCACTGATGTGCTATGGATCATCACTGGTGTACTATGGATCATCACTGATGTACTATGAGCCATCACTGATGTACTATGGATCATTACTGGTGTACTATGGATCATCACTGATGTACTATGGATCATCACTGATGTACTATGAGCCATCACTGATGTACTATGGGCCATCCCTGGTGTACTATGGATCATCACTGATGTACTGTGGATCATCACTGATGTACTATGGGACATCACTGGTGTACTATGGGCCATCACTGGTGTACTATGGATCATCACTGGTGTACTATGGGCCATCACTGGTGTACTATGGGCCATCACTGGTGTACTATGGGCCATCACTGGTGTACTATGGCTCATCACTGGTGTACTATGGACCATCCCTGATATACTGTGGATCATCCCTGATGTACTGTGGATCATCACTGATCTACTGTGGGCCATCACAGGTGTACTGTGGGCCATCACAGGTGTACTATGGAGCATCACTGATGTACTATGGATCATCACTGGTGTACTATGGATCATCACTGATGTACTGTGGACCATCCCTGATGTACTATAGATCATCACTGATGTACTGTGGATCATCACTGATGTACTATGGGCCATCACTGGTGTACTATGGGCCATCACTGGTGTACTATGGATCATCACTGGATTACTATGGATCATCCCTGGTGTACTATGGACCATCACTGATGTGCTTTGGGCCATCACTGGTGTACTATGGATCATCACTGATGTACTGTGGACCATCCCTGATGTACTGTGGATCATCACTGATGTACTATGGATCATCACTGATGTACTATGGACCATCACTGGTGTACTATGGACCATCACTGGTGTACTATGGATCATCACTGATGTACTGTGGATCATCACTGATGTACTGTGGGCCATCACTGATGTACTATGGATCATCACTGATATACTGTGGACAATCCCTGATGTATTGTGGATCATCACTGATGTACTGTGGATCATCACTGATGTACTATAGATCATCACTGAAGTACTATGGGCCATCACTGGTGTACTATGGATCATCACTGGTGTACTATGGGCCATCACTGGTGTACTATGGATCATCACTGATGTACTATGGATCATGACTGGTTTACTATGGATCATCACTGATGTACTGTGGACCATCCCTGATGTCCTGTGGATCATCACTGATGTACTGTGGATCATCACTGATGTACTGTGGATCATCACTGATGTACTGTGGATCATCATTGATGTACTGAGGATCATCACTGATGTACTATGGATCATCACTGATGTACCGTGGATCATCACTGATGTACTGTGGATCATCACTGATGTACTGTGGATCATCACTGATGTACTATAGATCATCACTGAAGTACTATGGGCCATCACTGGTGTACTATGGATCATCACTGATGTATTATGGATCATCACTGATGTACTATGAGCCATCACTGATGTACTATGGATCATCACTGGTGTACTATGGATCATCACTGATGTACTATGGATCATCACTGATGTACTATGAGCCATCACTGATGTACTATGGATCATCACTGGTGTACTATGGATCATCACTGATGTACTATGGATCATCACTGATGTACTATGAGCCATCACTGATGTACTATGGGCCATCCCTGGTGTACTATGGATCATCACTGATGTACTGTGGATCATCACTGGTGTACTATGGGACATCACTGGTATACTATGGGCCATCTCTGGTGTACTATGGATCATCACTGGTGTACTATGGGCCATCACTGGTGAACTATGGATCATCACTGGTGTACTATGGACCATCACTGATTTACTATGGACCATCACTGATGTACTGTGGATCATCACTGATGTACTGTGGGTCATCCCTGGTGTACTATGGATCATCACTGGTGTAATATGGATCATCACTGATGTACTGTGGACCATCCCTGATGTACTGTGGATCATCACTGATGTACTATGGACCATCCCTGATGTACTATGGACCATCCCTGATGTACTGTGAATCATCACTGGTGTACTGTGGATCATCACTGATGTACTATAGATCATCACTGATGTACTGTGGATCATCACTGATGTACTATGGGCCATCACTGGTGTATTATGGACCATCCCTGATGTACTGTGGATCATCACTGATGTACTATGGATCATCACTGATGTACTGTGGATCATCACTGATGTACTATAGTTCATCACTGATGTACTATGGGCCATCACTGGTGTACTATGGATCATCACTGGTGTACTATGGATCATGACTGATGTACTATGGACCATCCCTGATGTACTGTGGATCATCTCTGATGTACTATAGTTCATCACTGATGTACTATGGGCCATCACTGGTGTACTATGGATCATCACTGGTGTACTATGGATCATCACTGATGTACTATGGACCATCCCTGATGTACTGTGGATCACCACTGATGTACTGTGGATCATCACTGATGTACTATGGATCATCACTGATGTACTATGGGCCATCACTGGTGTACTATGGGCCATCACTGGTGTACTATGGATCATCACTGGTGTACTATGGACCATCACTGATGTACTATGGACCATCACTGATGTACTATGGATCATCACTGATATACTGTGGACCATCACTGATGTACTGTGGACCATCCCTGATGTACTGTGGATCATCACTGAAGTATTGTGGATCATCACTGATGTACTGTGGATCATCACTGATGTACTGTGGATCATCACTAATGTACTGTGGATCATAACTGATGTACTGTAGATCATCACTGGTGTACTATGGACCATCCCTGATGTACTGTGGATCATCACTGATGTACTGTGGATCATCACTGATGTACTATAGTTCATCACTGATGTACTATGGGCCATCACTGGTGTACTATGGATCATCACTGGTGTACTATGGATCATCACTGATGTACTATGGACCATCCCTGATGTACTGTGGATCATCACTGATGTACTGTGGATCATCACTGATGTACTATGGATCATCACTGATGTACTATGGGCCATCACTGGTGTTCTATGGATCATCACTGTTGTACTATGGATCATCACTGATGTACTATGGACCATCACTGATGTACTATGGGCCATCACTGGTGTACTATGGATCATCACCGATGTACTGTGGACCATCCCTGATGTACTGTGGACCATCACTGATGTACTGTGGATCATCACTGATGTACTCTGGATCATCACTGATGCACTATAGATCATCACTGATGCACTATAGATCATCACTGATGTACTATAGATCATCACTGATGTACTATGGACCATCACTGATGTACTATAGATCATCACTGATGTACTATGGACCATCACTGGTGTACTATGGATCATCGCTGGTGTACTGTGGATCATCACTGGTGTACTATGGACCATCCCTGATGTACTGTGGATCATCACTGATGTACTGTGGATCATCACTGATGTACTATAGTTCATCACTGATATACTGTGGGCCATCACTGGTGTACTATGGATCATCACTGGTGTACTATGGATCATCACTGATGTACTATGGACCATCCCTGATGTACTGTGGATCATCACTGATGTACTGTGGATCATCACTGATGTACTATGGATCATCACTGATGTACTGTGGATCATCACTGATGTACTATAGTTCATCACTGATGTACTATGGGCCATCACTGGTGTACTATGGATCATCACTGGTGTACTATGGATCATCACTGATGTACTATGGGCCATCACTGGTGTACTATGGATCATCACTGGTGTACTATGGATCATCACTGATGTACTATAGATCATCACTGATGTACTATAGCTCATCACTGATGTACTATGGACCATCACTGATGTACTATAGATCATCACTGATGTACTATGGACCATCACTGGTGTACTATGGATCATCACTGGTGTACTGTGGATCATCACTGGTGTACTATGGACCATCCCTGATGTACTGTGGATCATCACTGATGTACTGTGGATCATCACTGATGTACTATAGTTCATCACTGATGTACTATGGGCCATCACTGGTGTACTATGGATCATCACTGGTGTACTATGGATCATCACTGATGTACTATGGACCATCCCTGATGTACTGTGGATCATCACTGATGTACTGTGGATCATCACTGATGTACTATGGATCATCACTGATGTACTGTGGATCATCACTGATGTACTATAGTTCATCACTGATGTACTATGGGCCATCACTGGTGTACTATGGATCATCACTGGTGTACTATGGATCATCACTGATGTACTATGGACCATCCCTGATGTACTGTGGATCATCACTGATGTACTATAGTTCATCACTGATGTACTATGTGCCATCACTGGTGTACTATGGATCATCACTGGTGTACTATGGATCATCACTGATGTACTATGGACCATCCCTGATGTACTGTGGATCATCACTGATGTACTGTGGATCATCACTGATGTACTATGGATCATCACTGATGTACTATGGGCCATCACTGGTGTACTATGGGCCATCACTGGTGTACTATGGATCATCACTGGTGTACTATGGACCATCACTGATGTACTATGGACCATCACTGATGTACTATGGATCATCACTGATATACTGTGGACCATCCCTGATGTACTGTGGATCATCACTGATGTACTGTGGATCATCACTGAAGTATTGTGGATCATCACTGATGTACTGTGGATCATCACTGATGTACTGTGTATCATAACTGATGTATTGTGGATCATCACTGATGTACTATAGATCATCACTGATGTACTATAGATCATCACTGATGTACTATGGACCATCACTGATGTACTATAGATCATCACTGATGTACTATGGACCATCACTGGTGTACTATGGATCATCACTGGTGTACTGTGGATCATCACTGGTGTACTATGGACCATCCCTGATGTACTGTGGATCATCACTGATGTACTGTGGATCATCACTGATGTACTATAGTTCATCACTGATGTACTATGGGCTATCACTGGTGTACTATGGATCATCACTGGTGTACTATGGACCATCACTGGTGTACTATGGATCATCACTGGTGTACTGTGGATCATCACTGGTGTACTATGGACCATCCCTGATGAACTGTGGATCATCACTGATGTACTGTGGATCATCACTGATGTACTATAGTTCATCACTGATGTACTATGGGCCATCACTGGTGTACTATGGATCATCACTGGTGTACTATGGATCATCACTGATGTACTATGGACCATCCCTGATGTACTGTGGATCATCACTGATGTACTGTGGATCATCACTGATGTACTATGGATCATCACTGATGTACTGTGGATCATCACTGATGTACTATGGGCCATCACTGGTGTACTATGGGCCATCACTGGTGTACTATGGATCATCA